>CM076987.1:26942360-27094860 GCA_039105355.1 Benthosema pterotum | reverse complement strand
GGTTATCATAATAACCTCCTGGGTCAGAGATTAAAGGGTAAAAGTGGAGGCTTCTTAAAGAGACAGTGAACGGGCAGCATCATACACTATTAGAGGGGTTTTCAACCTTTTTCATACCAGGGCCACTATTTATTCAGAATTTTAGCCACAGACCACCTTTGATGTTGAGTATAGTCTCTCGGACCCAAAACTAAGGATTTTCAAGTTTTTGCCCACAATTTAGGAGATAACTGGATAAACATTGGTCAAAATAACATTTGTTCTACATTTTCTAATTGTGGAGATTCTTGAAAATGAAGTATTTCAGGTGTTTACATATAATTTAACTCTTGGGAGTGTGAGATTTTAACGCTCAAGAGTTACAGATCTATAAGGGTCCATTTGGTTACCAACTGTCCATAATTTAGTTGGGGACCACCTTGAATTCTCTCAGGGACCACTGGTGGTCCCCGGACCATCTTTTGAAAACCCCTGCACTATTACAAACCCAGAGGCACTATGAGAAATAAGAGAGTTGACAACATCATCAGCATGGATCAAGCAGAACAGAGCATGTGTGTCAATGTGTTGGTGAATGCTCCTTTTTACAGGCTGAAGAGAACCACAGACGTGATGTTTGGTGGAAAACAAGTCGTGGTGTGTGGATACGGAGAGGTAGGACTCTGCACACACACAGACCACCATTTATGAATCTGTCCATATATGGTGATCACAGGGTGGTGGTTAGAGGCTGGTCTGTAGGTCATCTGAAGGTCACCGCCCGCTCTGAAGCCATACGTCTCCCTCAGCAAAGCGTTTGAAACAATTAAAACAGCTCCACTGATCAGCACCATCTGAGCAGCCGTCATGTTGGGTGAAGCTGGAATTGAATTTTCCCTCTTCTACTATATCTATATAATTTCTGTTTAAATTGTCCCAGTCTCAGGCTTTTTAATGAACACAGAAAGGCCACTAGAGGGGGTTGATGACATAGAAATGCAATGACACTGTAGCAAGGGAAAGCTTTTGCCAAAATGATATACTGTATGTTTTACCCTATGCTTAATTTTGTTATCTATAAATGAAGGCTTTTCTTGATCACACTACAGTCTTGATCACACTAAAGTATTCTTTCCCCAAACCAAGTTACGATATGCTTTATATTCACCCTCTCTCACATTGATGTGTAAATAGAGGAAACCATGCACGCCAATCTGGGCTGAAAGCACCTGGGCCGAAACTGCATTTCTACTCATTTTCTGACAAATATCTGCAGAAGAATATTCAGTGCATCAATAGCTGTATATCTTTTTTTTGTATACAATTTCTTCATTCAATAAGATGTATAAAAAATGCCTGCGGAACAAGTACCAAAAATATTTTTCTCTGCTTGAATAACGACCACATACAGCGTGCTGCTTATGTGGATTATGCAGGGGATTTTACCTGTTCCCTCACAGAGTACAGCTAATACGAACTTTCATCAATTACATTGTTTAATCCATCTTTTGATCCGATCGCATCAGTACCCGATAACTGTTTGGTGGTCGCATTTCATTCGGGACAACATGGGCACGGCCATTTTGAAGGCTTTTTTTTTGTTTGTTTTTGCGCCCACACACCCATTCTATCTTATGCATTCACATGCCATTATCTACCTGCAGAATAATTTAAGGTGGTAATGTGTTGTTCTGTCTCTCCTCAGGTGGGGAAGGGTTGCTGCGCTGCCCTTAAGGCCATGGGCTCCATCGTGTACGTCACAGAGATCGACCCCATCTGTGCCCTGCAGGCCTGGTAGGACACCTCTACATTGGCCTGAAATCAACACACACACACACACACACACACACACACACACACACACACACACACACACACACACACACACACACACACACACACACACACAAGTACCAATATAGCTGGACTGCTCAAGTTCACATGGGTGCGATTCTCTCTCTCTGATCTCCCACTCTCTCTCAGCATGGATGGCTTCAGAATGGTGAAGTTGAGTGAAGTCATCAGACAGGTTGACATCGTCATCACCTGCACAGGTACTAAAATACATGGCCTGTTTTAGCCAGAGTACTTGGCTGTTTTTTACTGTTTTTTTTTTTTTTTTTTTTTTTTTTTTTTTTTTTTTTTTTTGTTCTGTTTTTACGGCAGGCTTTGTAAACGTAAATACAAATGAACCGGAATTTGTATTTATGTTCCAATGTCCATTGCCAAAAGAAAAGAAAACAACGCAACGAGCCCTTCACTAAGTCCCTCCCCCAATCCAGTCCTTGTCCAATAGGCATGTTAGTGGCCATGGTGGCTCAGGGGTTAGGGTTAAGTGTCTTGCTCAGGGACACATCGACACTAATTCTAACTGCTCCAAACGTGCTGAACAGTACCTTGCATGGTTTCTGCTGCCATTGGTGTGTGAATAGGTGACACTACATGAATGCACCATTTACGTTTTTACGATTCAGCAGAGGGGCGGACAAAACGTGACCTACATACATGCTGTAGCAACATTTGATAAACTATCTGGATTGGCATTGGGCAGTGGCTAATTCCCATCCTGAGGGGTTTTTAGAGAAGGGCTGATTCTATCATCAACTAAACTCTGTGTGCGTGTGTGTGTGTGCGCGCAGGTAATAAGAACGTGGTGGTCAGAGACTATCTGGACCGCATGAAGAACGGCTGCATCGTGTGCAACATGGGACACTCCAACACTGAGATCGATGTGGTCAGTTTACACCTCTCTCTCTCTCTCTGTATACCTTTGATCATTTCAGAGCTTCTGGAGCTTTTATTTTTTCACAGACCACCCAAAATCATGTGCCACTGATCCTCTGAAGCAAATATTCCTCTTAAAATTGTACGTACCAAAGTGTATAACCATTGTTTGAAACTGTTAAAATATCAGATCTACAAGCTCATAGTGCAGCACAGAGTGGCGGGCTTTGAGATTGTAGATTTGACATTTTTTGAAAATCGTAAAAGAATGTTGTGCAAATCTCTTATATTCTTTCAGAGTGAACATCTTTTCAACCCAAATTCTTGCGTTTGGGGGTCCCTGGAAAAACACATATTTTCAGTTGAGAGTTTGCGGCTAATTACATATTATTTTTGGGGGGTTCTTGGCATTTTGAGAACCAGCTCACATAGAAACATGACGTTTTTCTGTGCAATTGAATTTAGAAGACTTGTAGAATCAGTTCTCAGGTCTACATACTGTTTATGCTACTTTTGAACAGTAATATTAAAAATAATAATAACAATAACCTTGCATGAATCATTTTCACCAGGGCGGGGTGACCCTTTCTGATGATTTCTGGTTGTGTTATTGATGTTGATGTTTAGGCCAGTTTGAGGACACCAGAGCTGACCTGGGAGAGAGTTCGCTCTCAGGTGGATCACGTCATCTGGCCGGACGGCAAGAGGATAGTACTGCTGGCTGAGGTACACACACACACACACACACACACACACACACACACACACACACACACACACACACACTCACACTCACACTCACACTCACACTCACACTCACACTCACACTCACACACACACACACACACACACACACTCTTAACTCCTTCCCTGCTATCCTTGTGGCCTAAAAAAATCTCTTTCCCTGAGATTTCGGCGTCGTCACCTCCTCCTTTGCGAGGTGGCTGAACCATAGCAATGTCATTGCTATAGTATGCAGTAACTTGTGAGTGTCAACACACTGTTGACATTTGCATTTTGAGCGGATGGAAATTCGTTCATTTGAACAACATCTCATAGCCCCATTCTAAGCTCAGGGTGGGGTGGGGGACACAGCCGATAAAGTTAAATAAATCAACTGCAAATACAGCTAAGAAATCCTTCTAGCAGGGAATTTCTCCTTTAAGAGATGTCTCTGTCTTGTTTCCTGTGGCCATGATTGTCTTCATTTCATGTATTTATTAATCGTAAGACAAACCAGAGTTAATCCTACTATTGTTTATATTCCAAACCAACCTCAATTAGCAACTCTAAATGCCCCTAATGCAGGCTTAACTTCATCTACTTAATCATCTATAAAACACTGGATGAACCCGCTGGCTTAAACGAGCCAAATACTCTGACTCACACTGACCAGGAAAAAAGATTAGAGGGGATGAGTAATATAATATTTTATGAGTAATATAATATTTGCCTCTGGGATGAAATCCATCTAAATTTTGAGTTCCGAGGAAGGGGAAAAGGTACAATAACGGATTGTGTCATTTGTGTGGGTGGTTTTATCGCAATAAAAATGAAATCATCATCATGTAGCAGGCGGTGCAATGCTGTACACATGAAATCACCGGCGTTGTGTCTACTGGCCCACAGTCCTACTGACCCAGTGAACTGAGATCTTGTTGGAAAACTAGAAACGCATCAAAAGATCGTAACCCTGTGTCACCAGACTTTCCTCCTCACCTTGGAGTTACCCATCATTAAGCCCCGCCCCAATCTGTCCTTGTCCAATAGGCACGTTAGAAGAAGAAAGCTTGACCTGCATAGCAACAGTTGCTAAACTATTTGGATTGGACAGTGACTAAACTCCGCCCCAAAGGGTGGGTTTTTGAGAAGGGCTCATTGGCAGTCCCTTACCCTGTATGCTAGGGGTGGGATGATTCTCTTACCTCACAATACCATACGTTATCAATATTTACGGTGCCTAATCAACTTATATCGCAATTCTTAATTATTTTGCAATTCAATTCTATATACAGTATCGATATAGAGTATTGTCCCACAAATTTTACTTATGTTTTTAAAACAATTCTAAATTATATGAACCATGAAAAGTTAAATTATAATAGCACATTTTAAAGCATACACTTAAATGCAAACAGTTAGCATCAGTCTGTCTTCCTGACATGTACACATTTATAAATATTTAAGAAATATATACAGTATATACTCTGAACTTGGCAATTCGATATTGAAATATCCATGCCCACCCCTACTGCGTACACGTTTCTGTTGTAGCCAACTTGTCCGAAATCACCCCAACCACAGCAAGCCATCTTTATTATTTTGTTTTGTTTTGTTTTATTGAGATATTTCATTAAGAACGCCTACTGTATACATATTTTTAATGGTTTCCAATCTGCTCTCTCCTTCCAGGGTCGTCTGCTGAACCTCAGCTGTTCCACCGTGCCCACGTTTGTCCTGTCCATCACCGCCACCACCCAGGTAACCCACTATGCTATCCTAACCTTCAATAAAGGGCCGTGGCTGGCTCCACCAAATGGACCCATTAAGGTCTTTGCACACCGACACGTCTTTTTTCCCGGACGGAAACTGCAAAACTAATCTGGATGCGAAAAGATGATCAGACTCAAGTTATGTCAATCACTCCTGCACAGTGCCACGGAATCACGTGTAAAAATATAAAAAAGTGGGGAAAAAAAGTTCTCGGACTAGGCTCAGTTTTATCCGAATTCCGTGAGTGTCCTAGGTGAGTGTTCTGTGTGCGTGTGTGTGTGTGCGTGGCAACAGGCTGCGTGCGAGTCGTTAGGCTCTTCTATCCACTAATATGAAAGCAGTTTTAAAGAGGCAGTCGGGATTTTTTTTTTTTGTTTTTTTTTTTGCTTCTCATAAAGGGTCTGAAACAATCCTTGGTTATGGAAGGTGAGGATAAGATGAACCCAACATTCTCTTTTTCCTCTTCCTTTTTCTTTTCTCCAAATGGGAGAGAACCAAAAAGTCCTCATCACTGCTGCTCGACTCCACTGCGCTCTGAATGTCCTGTGGATTTGCACGAGAATGTTAAAATAATACGCACATAATATGCAAGTCGTGTGCTGGATGTTTTGCGGGACATTTTCTTGTGCGTATCCCGTATGCCGTTCCCGCCAATGTGGTGGCTTGCAAACTCCTTTATCTTTAAAAATAAAATAGTAACTGTGTGTGTGTGTGTGTGTGTGTGTCTGTGTGTGTGTGTGTGTGTCTGTCTGTGTGTGTGTCTGTGTGCGTGTGTGTGCTCAGGCCCTGGCTCTGATAGAGCTGTACAACGCTCCTGAAGGACGCTACAAGCAGGATGTTTACCTGCTGCCTAAGAAGATGGGTGAGTGCTGGATGTGCCGATGAGATTTTTTTTCACCCAAAAACATTATCATTAGGTATTATTGTTATCTGATGACGAAGATTGTTTTTCCAAAAAGTGGTGGTGATGGATGGAGATCCACCTGAACTGAAGCCACACCTACAGCTTTAGTTGTATGATAAAGGAGGAGGAGGAGTTGGGGGAGGGGCTGATGTGTGAAGACACTATATTACACTTTGTGTCCGTGGCACGAGACGGGTTTAATCCCCCTGGAAGAAACCCTAAATAGAAAATCTGTTCAAGCTGTTACTATGGGGTTGTCTATCGCTAAAGACAGATGACTAATCAGAGCGATTCATTCGTCAAGCTGATTAATTAAGCAGACTGACGCCAATCTAGAAAAACAACTAAAGTCAGGTGATACTGATGTTTTTTGTGATTACCGGTAATCTCCTGTCACGAAACATACACACGAACACACACAAGCGCACACAGTGTCAGTGTGTGTCTGTGTCGGGGTGAGGGAGGACATTGTATCTATACAATGGCATCACTCTTCTCCGATCCAAATGGAGCCATCTCCCCTGACCCTGCTCTGTGTGTGTGTGTGTGTGTGTGTGTGTGTGTGTGTGTGTGTGTGTGTGTGTGTGTGTGTGTGTGTGTGTGTGTGTGTGTGTGTGTGTGTGTGTGTGTGTGTGTGTGTGTGTGTGTGTGTGTGTGTGTGTGTGTGTGTGTGTGTGTGTGTGTGTGTGTGTGTGTGTGTGTGTGTGTGTGCGCGCGCGCGCGCGCGCGAACAAGCAGGTTGGCAATCGCTCTGACTATCACCACTTCCCCTTTGTATTCACGGACGCCAAGCCAAATCTAGAGCAGGTCGCCATGTGTGAAACGCATCTGTCCTCTTCTTCTCTGCACTCTGTGACGGAGAGAGATGAGGAAAAGAGAGGTGGACACAGTGAAAGGAGGGGGAGGGGTTCAGATAGGTCTTTGGGACAGAGAGAGAGCGATGATGGCTGATAGCAGTCATTAACATAATCTACACCAGGGATGGGAGGATCAGTGCTTCTCTGGCACAGTGGTATGAGTGTAAGATTTATCTTTAAAGGTAATAGAGGCAACTTTTTAGCCAAAATAGATATATAGCTATATTTTTTGCCTTTCTCCCCTCTACATTGCTTCTATGTTGCTGCAGCTGTTTTCCTGCAGACAGCCGCTTCGTCCTGCAGACTGTCCAGAACTTTGTTGTTGTCGACAAATCATGAAAACAACACATTCGTCTGGCTCAGGCGGTGCTAATTTGTGAGGGGGCGGGGGGCCAATCACAGCAAGGCAGTGATTGAGCCAATAGAGTCGAGGTGGAAGTTAGATTCTGTTTTCAAATCTGTTTTGAAACACTGTTTGTACACACTAAAATTGCCTCTATTACCTTTAAATGTGAGGTGGCACAGTGGTAGTGCTGCCGCCTCACAGCTGGAAGGTCCTGGGTGCGATTCCCGCCAGGCAAATGCTTACCTTAAGTCGCACATGGATGGCAGCCGTGTGAATATGGTCCATGAATGTCTGTTTTTGTCTTCTTTCACTTTATTCCTACTTTCATTTTCCTCCCAGTTGTATCATAGTTTTTACCTACTGTAGATATGCCAACGGTCTCCCGGTGTGTGTGTTTCTGTTCAGATGAGTACGTGGCCAGTCTCCATCTCCCCACATTTGACGCTCATCTCACAGAACTGACAGACGAGCAGGCCAAGTATCTGGGCCTAAACAAGAACGGGCCCTTCAAGCCAAACTACTACAGGTGGGTTTGCAAAACTAAGCGCTTTGAGTATACAGTACACATGGTGCATAGAAAAGCGCTATCAAAAATACAATCCATTAACTATGTCAGTTTGGAAGCTACAAAACTTTGCCTTTCTCCTCAGTGCTTTAGTTTGGGTCTCCATCAAATCAAAGAAAAAAAAAAAAAACATGTGTATATACTTAACATAAGCTTTCAGTCGTTAAGCTTCAAGAGCGATCCTCAATGCAGACTACATTTAAATAATTGTATTTTTTAAATGAACGCCTGGTACAATTGACAACCACTAAAATCGTTTCCATCCGGACTGCTTTTTCTGACACACATGACGTCACCAGTCTTTATAGCAGGTGCGGCTAAGAGCTGCCAAAACAAAGAACCGATCTGGAACAACGGGAGTTCATGCCTTAAAAACAAGTGCTTTTGATTTTGTAGCAATCAATTTAGATTATTTTTTTATAAAAGTAGCACTGCAGGACTCTTTATGAGGATGGAAATCTCTGTTCAGCTTATAGTGTTAAGTGAACAAACTTTGTGTCCTGTTGTAAAGTAGGGATGCACCGAAAGGGAAATTTGAATAACGGATATCTGAATATGATTTCTATTTTGTATCTTTTCATTGCATTCATTGCTTATACTACTCTGTGATATATTCTCTGCCAAATTTCGGTGTAGCGGTGTACCAATGCATTTGACGTGGATTTGTACTGACGCTCATGTGGTGTTTGTTTGTGTGTTTATTTTTCTTCTATCTTCAAGGTATTAAAAAAAGAGAGAAAACGAGATGTCGAGGTGAAGAATGAAGAAATTACCTATAATTACCACAAATCGCACACACGGGCCCACAGAAGGACGGAGGGAGGGAGGGACAGAATCGTACCGGCAACCTCTTTGTTTCTTCATCCAGCGGAGAAGAGGAAGTGCTGACTGGAAGGGTGGTGGCTGTGTTTGCCCAGCATTTTTTGGCAGTCATTTTTCTTTTTAATTTATTTGCAACGGGATGATAATCTCTTGGGGTGGGGTAGGGGGTGAAACTGTAACCTTAGATACTCCCGATATTCGCCTCCCGCTAGCTTAGTGTTGACGTAAAAAACATCGGCAAGTCGTTGATGTTTTCACCAAAACCGTTTCATTTTTATTGATTGTCGACTTGTTCATAGATCACCCCCCGCTGGCCCCGCCCCTTCCTTCGCCACCTGATCTTCTATCTCTTGTTTAACTCTGACTTAATTAATGATACAGAGAAAAGAAAAACATGCCAAAAAAAAGGAGAAAAACAAAACTTGATAAAAAAAATACACACCCTTGTGTCGTGAATGAAGATGACCTCTGACCTGCAGATCTCTTGATGGACAGGTTTTTGTTATCCTGCATTTTTTATGTCTTTTTTTTCTACTTGTGATTTAGTTTTTTTCCGTTTTTGATTTGTTTTTGTTGTTTTCATTTCCGGGGCGGGGGGGAGGTGTGTGGGGAGGGGGTCGACGGGGTGGGGGGAGGTCTCAGGGTCCAATAATCATATCTTGGCTTTATTAGTTTCATCTGATTTTTTTTTTTTTTCCCCACCGTTCTTGTGGTTCCATTTCCAAAACGTTCATTGTGTGTGCTTTGTTTTTGCTTTTTTCCTCCTGTTATGTTATCCTCCTATATGATTGTCAGCTCCTCCTTTTCCTCGTCTTTCCTTTTCCTTCTCCTTCATAGTATGACTGGACTGGAACGGTTTCATTGACCAGGGGGTCCGTTCGGGACCGCCCTCCTCCCAACCGTCTTTTCACAAAAGCCACAGTAAAATCATCTCCTACTTTAGTTTTTTTTTTCCTTTTTTACTTAAGGGCTTTTCACATGGTGAAGTGATAAATGTCTACTCGACACAAGCGTAAAAAAGCTAAACAAAATTCACAGGGAACGTGGAAATACCGCTCTGCATTATCGAAAGGCGCGCTTTGTCTATCCCCCGTGTGAAAAGCCCTATTCATTCTCCTGTGCGTCGTCTCACTGCTTCCCTGCTGCTCAACGAATGCACGGCTGTTGAATACCATAACTAGCTTTTAGCCAACTGGCATCCCAACCACTTTAAAGTCTTTGCACACTGGTGCGTTTTTCTTTGCGGGGGACGAAAAACGGAACCAAAATCCGGATAAAGTCAAACTTAGTCAGAAAACTGTGATATTCGACAGCGGTGTGCAAGTGTGATTGACATCACCTGAGTCTGATTATGAGTCTGATTTTTGTTTATTGTCCTTTTTTGTTGCAAAAAACGCACCGGTGTGCAACTACCTTTACTGTAAACCCTGGACTGGAGTTACAGCTCTGTTTTCTGGCGTCTACACACAGATCTACTGACAAAAAACACTGATCTACAACCTTGTGTTGACGATACGTTGTAGATTATTAGTTATTCTTGCAAACAGATGCTGGGATTCACATGTTTGGTTTTAGTTTCTGTTCTTTCCCATCAAGCATTACTTAACTATAATACATTAGCATGGCGGATTTATGAAATCATTGCAGGGGGATATATAAATATATATAAATATACTGTATTTAGATATTTATATAGAAATTAAGACTTTTCTATCTTTTTTTTCTCTTTGTTTTGTTTTGTTTCCTCTGCCATCTAATTGTCTACGTTACCTTTTGGTGAGAGAGAGAGAGAGAGAGAGAGTAAAAAAATAATAATAATCAAACTTTAATGTCATTATAATGAATAAGCAATTTAAATGTTCTATGATGATGCCACCGTTAAGTGTAATAAATGTACTTAAAAAAATAAACTCATTCTTTGAATACTGTGACAAAGACTATACAGAAAGACTGATCCCACCAGATCCTCACTCGAAAGCAGGGCTAGACAACCAGGACCTAAAAAAAAACACCCCGATCATTTTTTGTTGCACGAAGCGTGCAGATATCGCTCTCTGAGCACACACGTACATGCACACAAACAAGCCCCTAAATCGCCCCTTTTACAGAACAATAAACAATACAAACCAGACACCCACATGATCATTTGCCGCTCTCACAAGAATGATGCTGGTGAAAGGATCCATGCTTGCCTTTATTAAATACTAAAACGCACAACCTTCTTTATTTCTGGGTGTGTTATGTTGACAGTGAGTGGTTCTCAGAGACGGAGGGGGTCCTTGAAAATAATAAAACAAACTTTTAGAGCCACCAACATTGACTTTAAAAGACTTTAAAAGAAAACTAAGGAAGGGAAGCCTTACGAGCACAACAAAATCTCAGTAAGTAACTTGAATAAACATGGGGACCTACATATCCTCAGATATCTAGTGTATTTTTGGTTTAAGCTCTGCGTTAAAGGGGTTCCACCATTAATTTAAAATCAGATTTATTAAATGTTGCCCTTTAATACCTCTTTATACCCACTGAAGCCTGGACAACCACTCGGATCATTCATTTTCATACTGTAAGACCAAACATTTTCAGCTTCAATACCAAAAACGTCCACACCTGAGGGGCACCCTTTAGCGCTGTGCTCCTCACCACTTCACTGTCCATTCAGACACACACAGAAAATCATCTCAATCAAGGTCTGACTGTAAAAAAATGTCCTGGTGTGAATATAGACTGGGGAACCTAAAAATGACTGATGGTAGAGCCCCTAGCACATTTTGCTGAAATTGTTTTCTGCAAAGTTTTTTTTTTTTTTTTTTTCTTCAGAATACGGATGCCGGGGGCTTAAAGTTCAGTGAATCCCAATTGATCTGTTACCACAATCTAGCTGTTTCACAAAGTGAGTTTCCAGGGACCCCCATGAGGATCCCTGGTGGTCCCCAAATTCCACCTCGGTGTCGTGGGTTCCCTTTCTTGTAGCACATGCTGCTTTTTATGGAGTTCCAGGCAGTGGAAATTTTGTTTTAACCACCAATACAACAAACGGTCGCTGCCTTGTTCATTCTCATTTGAAAATATTTTGACGCATTTGGAATATTTTGTAACACAAAGCATGTATCGAGTGGAATGGTCCTGTTGATTTGGGGTCCATGATGTACAAGTTGACATGACAGGAGACAAAGTATCCATGCTTCTAAAACAGTTGTTACTTCTTCCAAACCAGGGCAGCCCTGATGCTGCTGCTACTCCAGTGATTCTTCCAGTTTGATCTGCTACTTGGTATACATTTGTATGCACTTTGACAAGGGTCCAATTTGGTTACAATTTAGCTGGAAACACCTTGGGAGCCTCACTCCAGGAAGGATCCCTTCTAGTCCCTGTAATACCACCTTGAGAATCACCTCAATGTTTTAACTGCAATGTGCACAGAGGAGGTGGCGGTGTTTATAATAGGGACTAATGTAATACTTTCGGAAGTTTCGGAAATGTGGCAATTGCACTAACTTATAGCCCAATACCCCCAGTCAGTGCTGATATAGAGTGTTAGGTCTTGTTGTGAATTACAGTGATGAAATCCTAGATGACAGCCATAACATTACATCAACCCTGCTGTATTCATCGTTGAGCAGAATTTGATGAGGATTATTATTTTCGTAGGGAAAACTGGAAAGAATCCTGTATATACAGTAGCCAACTGCTGTGTACCTGCCCTGTATGCTATTTTGAAATTACATCTCAAACCCCCATCATCCAGGAACAGACTGTCTCAAAGCCTGTTCATACTCCAGTTTTAGGTGATAAAGCGACCTGAAAAAATGACATCACACCATGGTGGTAAGAGATTTACCACTCAAACACATCTTTTTTTGTTTTACTAAGCACCGTTTCAGTGGTCACCTCATCACCTAAAACGGGACTTTAGTTCATCCAGCATGTTATACTGTGTCCTCCTCGCCCCCTGAAGCAGTTAACAGTGCTCCTGTCTGCGTGCTTTGGTGAGTGGTAATTCCTCTTAGTTTATACTTGGCCGATCCTCAGAGCATGGTCACAACAACCAGGTATAAATGGCTGTTACCACACTGTGGCATTTTATGAGTGAAGAAGCACTTTGGTTATTGGTAGCTTCGGTACTTGTGGTGCACTCCCCATCCTGCAGAAAACTATAAAATGAAATGTTTTTAAAATAGGAAAAAACTGACACTAGAGACAAGGACAGGGACTCGGTCACACCGTCCACAGAGCCATTCAAACGTGTTGTAACAACTGTCCTTGACCAAGGTCAAGTTTATTGATTTGCATGTCCCTATTTATATTACAGCAGGTTTAAAAACACAGAACAGACAGAGATATACAGAGTCACAATATCCAGTTAACGATCTGTGGCATTAATGGCACAAATTGCTTTAGGACTTCACATGGTTGAACTGTTTTCTGCCCAAAGGCTTTGTGACATTGATTTTCGTTTATTCATATATTTTGTTTTAGGTTGTATGATCTCAATTATGCCCAGAAAACCTGAACCTTGAACAATCAGTGGATTTACTGGGGTCTGGGGTTTTACCTGGGGTTTGGAAGGCCTTTGAGCTGCAGTGAAAACGCTAGCAAAAAGTAACTGGAATTTGCAGACTGTGACATGACAAACCGCAGGAACAACATAAAAATCACATGTTTTTAGACAGAAAACCTTCAGACCACAGAAAATTGACTGGATGTTAAAAAGCGTTCTGATTTTTGGGGGTACATTTGACCTCATAAAACATTTTTTTTTACTATCACAGTCCCTTTAAAATGTGACACAAGGCCTTGAACTGGGCAGAGAAACACTCCAGTTTTTCTGGACACACTAAATAAATCAGACTTTGATGATGGTGGGCGAATTTAGGTGTGTGTATGAATATTTTATCTTAATTTTTTGTTGTCGTTGGCTACTTTGGGGGACAAATACAAGGGCCAACCATCATAGGTGGGACGGGGATAACACCAGCATCATATAATATATATAGTATATACTGTATACAGATGTATAACAACCTCTTTAAAAAAATACCATAAAAAAGAAAGGCTGAGCAGAATCAACTGTATTTATTGATGTAAATCCTCTGGCAAAATTCTCAGAAAGGAAAAAAAAAGTTTATTGTCTAAGAAAAAAAATCCTATGTTTAAAATATTGCAAGTGATAATGGTAGATGATGAGCAATAACAATAAACAAAAAAGAAATTGATCTGTAATCTTAATGAATAAAGATGTATAAAGAAATATTGTCATTTATTTATTATTACCAGTAAGATGCTGCACGTCTTACTGATGCACAGTGTCAGTGAAGTTGTTTGCTTCCCATATACACTCCATATTTGACTGACACACACACACACACACACACACACACACACACACACACACACACACACACACACACACAAATTCCTGCCTGGTTTATAGTGATCTTCTAATTGTGTTTGCAATTATATTTTTATTGCTCAGTCTTCAGCTAAACTAAATTGTTACCAAGAAATCTGTTCACCAATGTGTTTCTGAAGGGGTCTTTAGAAACACATTGCTGAACCTCATAAAAAAACAGGCCAAAGTCAGGGTACTAGCCACAACCCATAGAAGGCAAAACATGGAAAATCTCTTAATTAGGGAGTTTTCATTCTTTTGCAAAAAAAAAAAAAAAAAAAAAAAAAAAACACACACACTCATTTTGTGCTGAAATGGCCCAATTGTGCTGACTAAGTGCATTTATGATGATGGGTATCTCTCTTTTTTTTAGCCCAAGTATTGTTATTGTAAAAATGAGGTACACAGGGTACGTGTACCTGTACACCCCTAGTTAAACATATCACATACTATAAAACTGATGATTTTTTTTATGTTTTGCCTTCTGACTAGTTACTTGACCTAGAAGTACCATATTTGGGAACAAGTGGGAAAAACAAAAACATATACAGTACTGTACATGGCCACCCTGCCTGACAAACAGAGTCAGACAATGTTCCCACTGAGAATGCTCAGAGATCCAGATGTTTCTGCACTTTGGCTTACCTTCTACACAGCACTCCACACATCGCCTGATTTACAAGCTTGCATTGTGAGCTTGTAGATCAGGCTTTCCTTTTTGAATAGCATAAAAATATGACTTGATTGATTGTTGTGTATGTTTCTCATAATCAAGTTGGCCCGTAGGCCCTACTACAAAATTGTACTTTGAAAGATATAGTTCAGTTGCCGCAGTAGCCTACAGTTTGTTTTATATGCACATGTTATATAGGTGAAATGCAAAACTTGTTTTATTACTTTTTATTATTCCACTGAAATGTTGAATATGAACCAATATTAATCACTCAGAGTCTGCAAAATAGTCATTCTACTCCACTACATCTCAGAAGCAAATACCGTAAATTTTATTTGTATGGTATTTTTGCCTTTATTTTATATATTTGTTTTATAGAGAGACAGATGTTGGATTGACAATACGGTACGACACATTGTAGCCAGGCATTTAAACTGCATGCAGCATACAGAAGTACTGTGATGTGTTCTGAAGGCAGTGCATGGTACAGTATCAGTTAGTTATGAATCTACAGTATGGTACAGGATACAAATGATCTGTAACTCAGAGAGGAGGCTAGTACACTCTGAATTACTTAGCCTACAGTAATTCAAATATGTTTTTGTCCTTCCTACTGTCCTTATAAGGAGTTCTTCCCTGTCCCCAAGTTTCCCAAGTTTCGTTTTTTGGTGGCAGGGTAACACTTTCGACCAATCAGGATGGGAGGGGCCTTCCTCCAACTAGGATTGACTGGGGGCGGGCCTTGGTGCACATGCTGTTGCCCTGCTCAGAGGGCCTCCCCCCACCCCCCAACACACACACACACACACACACACACACACACACACACACACACACACACACACACACACACACACACACACACACACACACACTCTCTCTCTCTCTCTCACACCAGTCCAAATCACTGAATCCCAGAGGTTATAGGGCCTACATGCCATTAATTACGGTTGGTTTTATGACCAGTCCTAAACTAATTCACCTTGCCACTTGCCAGCCAATCCAGAACACTCCTAACCCCGCCCCCTGGCTATATGCTCCAGCCAATCAACGCACCGAGGTGGAGGACGTCTCTCATTTTGCAAGAAAACCCAGACACGCCAACTCCGTTCACTTCGTGGTGCCAGTCCAATGGAGGCTCTTCTACATAGACTTCCATTGAGAATGGGGACAAGTCCTCGACCTTAATTAGGCAGAAATGCATTGCACTCAGGCAACAGCCCAGCCTTAATGAACCTTTATTTTAGATGGTTTTGTGTAGTAATAGTACAACATAAACATTACCGTTGCTCTACAATACTTTAAAACAGGTATGATGTTTCACATATGCCCTAAAATAGCTTTATTAATTATTTGCCACCCTCGTTTAACTTCAAACTCCAGTTTGTCCCTATTCGGGCTGCAGGAACAGCGCTCAGTTTGGGACCACTCAATGTCGCTAATCTGACACTAGAGGGCTCTCTAGCCCACAGCCCGTGCTGGTGTGCGCGCGCGCTGAGTCCACTCAGTTTGACAGGCGACGTGTATGTGTGTGTGTCACAGTGTGTTTGTGTGCGACGGCGCCGTCCAGGTCGCTTCTTCAATGGAATGCTGCTCTGCCTATGTCTGAATGGAATAACCGACTGAGTCCAACACAATCGAATCTTAAAAAATAATCAGAGATGCAGGTCGGAGGAGGAGGGGGAGGAGGAGTAGGAGAAGACGACATGATCATGGAGGGACCACCACCTAATTCTTCCATCATTATTAATGATGTGAACATTAACGGCTGCAACATTAACGGGCAGAGACCAACGCTGTTGTCCAGAGCTGGGAACAAGGAGGCGACCAATAAGGATCAGCAACAGAGAGACTCTGAGGTAAAGAATGAATGATAATAATAGCATGTTGTGTTGGATGTGTGGTGCGCGTTGTGGGTGTGTGTGTGTGTGTGTGTGTGTGTGTGTGTGTGTGTGTGTGTGTGTGTGTGTGTGTGTGTGTGTGTGTGTGTGTGGTGGGCGCGCGCGCGGGGGTGTTGCTGGGTAGCTTTCAGCATTTGGGCTGTATACATTGCATGGCCGTTAAGGTAACGTACAGCAGAGCAAGAAGCCCTATCTGTTCTCTCTGTCCCTTTCCCAATCGTAGGTACACACACACACACACACACACACACACACACACATACACACATACACACACACACACACACACACACACACACACACACACACACACACACACACACACACACACACACACACACACACACACACACACACACACACACACACACAGAGCTCCACGAACAGTAAAAGGACAGTTATTTTGGCCTCTGTCGGTCACTCACTTGGCAACACCATGTGTTAAGCCTTCCTGCCCTGCCTGCTGCTATAAATAAACTGCCAGCACTATAGTAGAAGTATAGCAGCAGCACCCCCACCACTAATACATACACTTACTATAGTAGATAAGATTTCCATCACTAGCAGCACCAGTGATTATTTAGCTGGGGACCCCAGCAACTTGGGCCTCACTTTGGGAACAAGCTGGTATAGACTGTCACTGAAAAAATAGTAAGTTAAATTGTCCTGGTGGAGGTGACCATTTACTTTAGTGGAATATTAGAAGTATTAGGATTAAGAGTTGACCTTAGAGAAGTGTTCACTTCACAGGTTCATGGCGAGGCAGTGCTAGTGTGTGACGGGGAGGGAGTTGTGGAGGGTGAGGCGGCTTTTTAGCCAATCGCAGTGCAGCAGTCTCCAGGAGTAGAGTGGCCGTGGAGGTGAGGTGAGGTTAGATTCAAATCTGTTTACAAACACAGATTTTGTACACACTTAAGGTTGCCTATAATATCTCCTTTAATATTCACTGTATTCACTATAGCCTATACTGACTTTAGTTTATTCACTGTTAGTTTCCTATGTTAGAAATCACTGACTATACTCATTAGTTTCAAACGTAGGCCTACCCCTGCCTGGTTTGGGTGTGACTCAAACAAATCGATTATTCTTTGCCAGTGCAAACACATTGGAACACTTGCGTTGGTCCCCTACATACTGTACAGTAGGTAGCAAAACTACAAATGAAGAAACATTATGGCCCTGTGTGTATGGCTGCACATGGGATCAATGGCATGTTATTGCTGGAGAGTGAGACCTGGTGATTATTGATTAATGTTGTTGACCGATTATTGACACATCTGTTGAGTTTAAGCCCAACTCTATGGTGACATTTTCATTTAGTTAACCCAACCAGATCCTGTGAATGTCAATTTAAGTCCACCTAGAGACTGTCCAAAATGGAACCAATGAACAGTTAAGTCCTGTTAACTTTATGGACATGCTGATCAGTTTTGTTACCGCAAATGGCGACAGCAGAGCTATGGTTCTCAAAGGACCTGGGCATTGACATACTGTATATTCCTGTTTGGCTGCAGACTCCCATTTGAAAAGGGTTTGTGAGTCGTGACCCTTTGTGACCCTGAAGAGATTGATGTAAAACAAAGTGAATGTATTCAATGTAGAAGTTTGCCATGTGCAGTGAGAGGTTGAGGATCTTGTAGAGAAATGATTACTGTCTGTGTTTGGGTGTGTTTCCTACTTATAGATCTGGCCTCTTTATTTAGATCTCAAATTGCACCAGATTGAAGCATTTGTATCGTTAATGTACAACAAAATATGTAGCACCGCTGCTGTATTTTCTGGAGTTTGACAATGGGCATGGACATCATGTACCACACACACACACACACACACACACACACACACACACACACACACACACACACACACACACACACACACACACACACACACACACACACACACACACACACACACACACACACACAGAAGAAGAACCTCAGGAAAGTGTTCTAAATTTAAAAAAAATATCTTAAACCACCTACTACACATACCTTTAAAGCAAAAGCAATAAGGGCACCACTGCACTGATCCCCTTGCAGTGCAGACGAGGTGAGCGTTGTATGTGTCAGTGTGCGTTATGGGGTATAATATGTTTTCCAGGGAATTGGAGCATACTGACCCCCTAGCCAACTGTAGATAGGTGGGTTGGGGGCATATGGCCTGCTCAAGGTGGGGGAGGGTTGTCTTTAGAGGAGGCGAGCCGGGAAGGGTGGGTGGGGGTTAGTAGTAGTGGCTGTGACAACATCAAACGCTTTACTACTACTGTTGCAGCCATGATGGCTTGCACTGTAGCCCAGTGTTCTTCAACCAATGTCCATGAGAGGATTCCCAGTGGTCCCCAGCTAAATGAGGGACATTTGGTAACCAAATGGATCTTATAACTCTTGTGTAAAATGAAAATCATTTTACACTCTCAAAAGTTAAATTACATTTAATCATTTGAATTATTTAATGTTCAAGAATGTACACATTTAGAAAATGTAGAAGAATTGTTATTTTTGACCAACATTTTGCCGGTTATCTCTCTAAATTGTAGACGCAAACTTGAAAATCCTTAGTTTTGGGTCAGAGAGACTAAACTCAACATCAACTGGTGGTCCGTGGATAAAGTGAAGAATAAATAGTGGGCCCTGGTAACGAAAAGGTTGAAAACCCCTGCTGTAGGCTGCTGGCATAACCCAACCACGCTCACCCAGCTTTATCTGTGTCACCTACTTTACGTGTACGACGAGCAGAATGATTCATCCCAGTGTGTCGGGGCCAAATGAGGTTACTCAAGTAAGCACACACGTTGTGTATGTTATGTAGGGTTTGGGCCAAAAATCCTGCAGTCCATCCAGGGATGCCCGTCTTTAGTGAACAAGGATTTGTGCTGGTGATATTCTGGGGCAAGATTTGTCTATAGTCTTGGATTGCCTGCCTGGATCTGGTCACAATCAAGAAGACGTCACTATGTAATCTCAGTCCCGACCGTGTTTGCTGCGTATGTTATGTTAGACGCTATGGATGTTTGTAGTTGTAGTCAGACGAGGTGTGTTTTGTGTGTATTGCGGCATCTCTCCTTCGTTGTGTGTCACTCACTCACTCACTCACTCACTCACTCACTCACTCACTCACTCACTCACTCACTCACTCACTCACTCACTCACTCACTCACTCACTCACATGATGATGCCAACATGCAAGTCCCTCAGTTTGTAGACCATGACACGTGTAATCACACTGCTTATATAAGTAAAAAAAATGCCTTTCCATTAAAGCTCTCTCTCACACATACACACACATGCACACACAAGCCCATGGCATGCGCTCACACAGTGCGATCACACTAGTCCCTCAGTTGTATCATCCTGACATATGTCCTCCTCCAGAGAAAGAGAGCGAGAGAAGGGACAGGAGAGGAGGCGGTGGCAGGCAGGAGATTAAATGAAAGATCAAAGAGGAATGGAGGGAGAGCCAGAGACAGCAAGTCGATGGGGAATATGAGAGACTGGAGAGAGAGAATGCATGAGACGGGAGGGGAGGGTTCGTTGTTTACAGCCATACGAGGGACTGTAAAGAGTGATGCCTTGCTCAGTGTGCAGGGCAGGGTGCAACACTTGGTTTTTGTTGTTTGTTTGTTTTTTCTGATCATATGATTGGTTGTGGTATTATCATGATTTGCTACAACAAGTGTTGCCTTGGTCTGTGGCGTAAATCAATAAATACGTTTTGAAACGTCCATAGGGAAAAATGAACATGGAATTCTCGGCTGTCCATCCGTAGCAACAAATGGGGACGCGTCTAAGTGGCTCCATACATCATGTTTAGTCTAATTCCAAATCTAACCTTCAACTGTCACTTTTATTAGGACTGCCACTGACCACCATTGATTTGTTTTATGCCACATGAAAGTGTGGAATCATTAGCTACAAGTTGAAATCTAGGTTGTTCAGTATGACCCACCAGTATATACATATAATAATATGTCCTAAAATATGTCCCAGGATGCATTGCTGAAAGCTCAGTAGAATATCACATGCAGAAGTTGTGGGATTGGTGGAAATAACTTAGGAAATAACTTAGGCCGGCAGTCAATGTGTAAGTAGGAAGGTGAAAGACCATTGAGAACCTGAAATCCATCTGCTGTGTGCTCTGTCTTTACCGTTTGGCATAGCCCCCTACCATATTTGGGGCTTGCTGGACTGTACCTGCTCTGACCGCGCGGCAGGTTTCTCTGTCCATCTGGGTCCTGGGCTCATCGCTGACTCGGATGAGGAGGCATCTGTTCTCCCTGTTCCCTAACCTAGAGGGTCCTGTTGTTGTTTTTCATTATTATTACACAGAGGAATGAAAATTAGTTTAAGCCTTGTTTATCTTTACAACATTGGACCTGGTGGTGGTTGGTCAATGGTCATTCACACACTCCTCTTAAAACTACACTCCTATGTTGCAGGTATAGAGCGAGTGGGGCAGGGCGGGAGGAGGGGGGCGGTCTGTGAGGTATTGTCTATTGTGCACTGTCTATTTGTTTATCAGCACTCTGTGTACTGTACTGTACTGTATGCAGTATTTTTCCCTGTGTATGCGACCCCCCCTCAAAGATGAGATGCTGCACCTGAAGCTGAAGGGTCTATCCTAGTGCATTACATCCACCCATTCACACATGCATTCATACACCAATGGCGGAAGATACCATGCAAGGCCCAGCCAGCACATCGGGAGCAATTCGGGGTTCAGTGAATGTTCAGTGAATGGATTTTTTTTGGCAGCTGCAGGCCGCCTAGTAAATAGGCTTGGGGGGATTGGAGATGAAATGGTCCCGGTGTCTAAGAGGTTGGCCAAATGTTTGCATGAGGCTTACCCACGATGGCACAAGTCGATCTCTGAGCCATGGGATGAGCTTTGTGCCGGCTATCTGATTGGCTATCGGCTCTCTTGGCAACGCCACGACTTCTGATTGTCTGTCTCTATGGCTCTGGTCAGAGATACATTTCATTTCATTAGTATTTAGTAGTAGTATGTATAGAACAATTCTGCAGAAATAATGCAGCAGCTGCAAATTAAATGATGTGTCATTTCTTGAAGTGAAAGAGGCTTGTCGTTCTGTAGAAATTTCGAGCCAATTTAAGAAGCATAAACACCATCTTGAGATGGAACACGGTGTCTCTTTTCCTTCAAAAGTGAAGGTTTTGGACATGTGAGGTTTCCACGCAGAGCAGCACACACATACAGTATATACAGCAGCAGCAGTGGGAGTTGTACATGAATTCATCATGATTGAGGGCTGTAAAGTAAAATGAGTGTTATTTCCCTCCCTAGGCATTTTCCCCATCTCCCTATCTCATTAAATTGAGTCTGTTGTCACTTAGATTCTGACTCACTCTTTGCCTGCCATCTCCACTGTTACGGTGTGTTGCTTTACGTTTGGTGTTTTGTAGGTGAGGTTAAATTATTCATACAGTCGGTAAGCACCTTGGGAATATGAAAAGAAAAGAAATCAACATCTCTCACCCACCTGAACTTGCAGTTGCATGGCAGATCGGCCTGCTTGCAGTTATTTGCATTTCCCCTCAGTATGTATTAGATCATTATGCAAAGAGCTGCACGCTAGGCTAAACGTAATCTTATCATAACCACAGAATTCATTACAGCAAAGCCTTGGGGGTGACTTTACACGCAGGCACACACGCACGCATGTGCACACGCGCACGCACACACACACACACACGCACGCACGCGCGCACACACACAGTACTACTAGCGCAGTATTAAGTGCACAACGGAGTTGTGCACACTGTAGAGATCGGCTATTTTTCAGTAAACTGATGTAGTAGATTTTTATACAGCAACATAGTGTGTGGGTGGGTGCGTGCATGCACATTTGAGTGTGTGTGTGTGTGTGCGTGTGTGCGTGTGTGCGTGCGTGCGTGCGCGTGAAAAGGATTAAGCCCAGAGGATAGGTGAGAGTGATGTCAGCTGGAAACTGAAGATAATATCTTTCATAAAAATCTTCATATTTTTTGTATTTTGCCGACACCCCCTTGAGCATTAACCTACTGTATTATGACATGTTTAAGTTGGTGTTAACGTAACTAATTCTTTAGGGTTAAAGGACAATTTTAACGTTAATTGTGCTTTATATACAGTATATATACTGTATACATGGAACCTAACTTTGCTCTACATGCACATGTCTATATCATCAGGAGATAAAGCCAGTCACAAACCTAAGGTTTACTATTCTCGTTCCAGTTCCAGTTCCAGTATCGTAAATGTACTGTGTATATACTACTGTTTACTAAAGAACTGTGCAGACGGAGGTGGAACCTGTTTCTACAGAAGCACTCGCCCGTGGCAAGTAAATAAAACGTTCCGGCAAGTGGAGTTCATTTGCTTTGGGGTTGCTCAGGCAGGGGAAGCAACTGTCTTTAGGCTTTCTGTGAGTAAGTGTAAGCGTGTGGATGAACCTAGCGTGTTTCTATCTATCTCTATGCCATCCATTCCTCACTGCTGTGGTTTTCTTCTGGTTCCCAGAGCTCCATGGAGTCTCCTAACCTGGAGTTTGAGTATGGGGACACGGACAGCCTGACCGCCGAGCTCTCAGGTGAGATCCCTGTTAAACCATTGTGTCCTACCTAGTTTCTGAATGACATAATATTCAAAGATTTGCACCACGTTTTCACGATTTTTCAAAAATAGCAGAGAAAAAATAGCAGAGAAAATAGCAGAGAAGCTCATAGCGCGCCACTCGGTGGCGCGCTATGAGCTTGTAGATCTGCTATTTTTCAATAGTTAAAACATAATGCTTAGAACACCAAAACGCGTTCAGTACACTAAGGGTTAAACCATTCTGGGCAGGAGCACCTTTATTACCGTATGTGGTGCTTTAGCTATAATAGTGGGGTCCCACGACACACCGTCATTTACAACTCTTGTAAAAGTTTGACTTTCGCTTCTAATTTGTAGATGATGACCTATAGAACAATTTTAGTTCGAGTGGCCCATCTGTAGATGAAAAAAATATGCATTTTTTGCCTAATTTCAAAATTGACCAAAATCGGATTTTTGATTTTCTTAAAAGTCTTTATTTTCTCACAATTGCTATTTTTTCTTTGTTTTCTTTTGCTATATCTAGTCAATACTAACCCAGGAATTAACTGGATTTCAAATATTAATGTTTGGAATATGATATGGAAAAAAATGGACGCCCATGTACATCAAATTACTTCAAATGGCACCTAATTTAAATTCTGTTGAACCTAGAAGGATGAAGTTAGTGCCTACCTATCATGAATGAGTAATGGTATAAATTGTAAATAAATAGAAACAATACAGTATTGGGGGGATTAAAGTTAGGCATACCCACTTATAGCCCAGCCTCTGTGTGAAAATTGTGCACTTTTCAATGAAAGCATGACATTTGGCACAAAGTTAAAGCCTGCCATAAGGAATTGTTTTGGCTATGGGTCTGTGATGACAGCTATGGTGGCCATCATCTGCTGTTATTTTACCAATTCAGCTCATACAACATACAATCTTGATTCTGATGACAAAACGTTTTCAAGGATTATGATTTTTTATAAAATGCTAGATAATAGTCAAATCATCAAAATGTGTAATATTGATGTATTGATGTAGGCAGTAAATCCATGTCTTCTACCCTATATGTGAAAATCAAGTGAGCCCATGAAATCAGCTGACATATTCTTAGTACTCACTCCAACTCAAACCAGCTCTACCCGATTGACCAGTACCCAGTGAGGTCAGAACACCAGTCTGTGTACTTCTAACCAGATCCCCATCCAGATCCAACACCAGTGTACTTCTAGCCAGATCCCCACCCAGATCCAACACCAGTCTGTGTACTTCTAGCCAGATCCCCACCCAGATCCAACACCAGTCTGTATACTTCTAACCAGATCCCCATCCAGATCCAACACCAGTCTGTGTACTTCTAGCCAGATCCCCAACCAGATCCAACACCAGTCTGTATACTTCTAGCCAGATCCCCACCCAGATCCAACACCAGTCTGTGCACTTCTAGCGAGATCCCCATCCAGATCCAACACCAGTCTGTGTACTTCTAGCCAGATCCCCATCCAGATCCAACACCAGTCTGTGTACTTCTAGCCAGATCCCCATTCAGATCCAACACCAGTCTGTGTACTTCTAGCCAGATCCCCACCCAGATCCAACACCAGTCTGTGTACTTCTAACCAGATCCCCACCAAGATGCAACACCATTCTGTGTACTTCTAGCCAGATCCCCACCTAGATCCAACACCAGTCTGTGTAATTCTAGCCAGATCCCCACCCAGATCCAACACCAGTCTGTGTACTTCTAGCCAGATCCCATCCAGATCCATACAGTAAAAGCTGTCTGGTGAAAACCCCTGCTGAAGTGCTGTACCTTCACACACAAGCTAGTTGACAGGAAAATAGTCATACTCAAAGTAGTTATATTGCACCATGGTGACCATTCTTTTCAACTCTCATGTCCTTCTTGAAGATGGTTCGGAATGCATAATGCTTCTCCCCATGAAGACTCAACAACAATGTCAATTGAAGGAGCCTTCACCTCATGATACCTGGTGCTGGTGAGAAACTGTCTCCTGTATATAGCCTCCAAAACAAATGCAGACACTTGGCTAGACTGCCACAGTTTGAAAGGGTCAAGCCCCTAATCCTGATTGCGGCAGTCAACCCCACCTAATCACACAAACCGGGGCCTCCAGATGAGCCAGCAGCCATCTGCACAAGTCTGGGTTGGACCTTGCAGGGCTGAGCTAGAGACTTGGAAAGAAACCTTCAGCAAAGACAATGGCATTGACATAGCTGACATAGCCCCACAACACTGAGGCCATAAGAAGTGAGGAGAAACTCTGGCTGGAAGCCCTCACCCCACGTCATCCTTTAGACCTCGTCCTTGAAAACGTAGGATTAGTTACCAGAATCAGGATCAGAGAATTTTAATTACTGTTAAAATATCAGCAGGTGGTGGCCATTATGAGAAATATCTACCATGGTCACAGGACAAATGTAAATAGTACCAATGAATTCCTCATCATTGACAATGTGGGGCTATTTACTGGAATTAATATTTTAGAAAATAGCTGTCAGGATTACCAAGGGACAAATCTGTGATGGTGCCATAGCCAACAATGCTCCTAATGACATGCTCCAACTGTGTTCCAAAATTCATGCTGTTATCATCAAAATACTGCACATAGAGGCTGGACTACGTGCTATTCTTGTGGATACACACAAGGGGGTGGGGAGGGGGGCTGGGGTAATATGGTCTAAATCAGGGGTGCCCAACCTTTTTTGACCCAAGATCTACTTTTCAGCAGCCAACCCCTCCGGGATCTACCAGTCCAATATCAACATTTCAAACCACACGCATCGTTGCCAGCCTACAGTAACTTCGCAACAACACAACACTACTTTGTTTTACCACTTACTTTATGTCCATATAAGCATAAAGTACAGCAGACTTGTCATAAATAGGCCTACAACTGTACAACATAAGTACAACAGACATGGACAAACACTGCCATTGCAAATGCATCACACACACTGACGAAAATCGCTCTTTTTTTCTTTTCCACCCCATTTTTTTTCTTTCCCCCCCACATCTCCCGAGATCTACTTGTGATCAGGCCGAGATCTACCGGTAGATCCCGATCTACTGGTTGGGCTCCCCTGGTCTAAATGACTAAATACTACTTCTGAATGTGAATATGTCATATGTTCAGATTGGATAAGTTACGACAGTCTTATATCATATTTTGGAAGCCCCCCCCCCAATAATCTTTATCTGCGTGCTGGCCACTCTAACCAAAATGGTTACCTCACCTAGAATTTAGTATTGAAAGTTAAACTTTTAAAGTTGTAAACGACAACTAAATTTAACATGGAGATGGAAACTCACTTCGGTTTTAGCTAATTTTAGCTTGTTTTGCTTGCTATTTTTGTCGATATACACCAATAATGGATGAAAAAATATATTTTATGTGTAATTAGGTTTAGGTAGCAAATGCTACTCCTGATTGTGAATCCATAGATATCCCATATGTACAGATTGGACAATTTGATCAAAAGTTACAACAGTTTACATGTTTTGGTAGGGTTGGCACCTTGTTACGCCCCCTACAGGCCAAATATTTAATTTGTGTGCGGGCCACTCGAACCAAAATGGTTCTATAGACCCTCACCAACAAATTAGGACTGAAAGTGAAACTTTTACAAGAGTTGTAAATGACATCCACATTTAACATGGAGACGAAACCCCACTATAAGACTGCAGATCTACTGAAATTGTAGCTATATTTGAAACATATTTTGAAAATGTGTAGAAAATCGTTGAATATTCTGTATAGGGCTGCAACGATTAATCATAATCGAATCAGTTAATTTAGTTGTAAACTAATTTAGTGATCGATTGGTTGGATTGGCAACTAATCACTGGAACTATCATGGTTGTTTCCCCACTTAACCATAGTTGCCTTTTTATACTAAATACCTTTTTAGTATAAGTAAAGAGCAGTGAGCGCTCTTCCCTTACAATCTAATGATAGTTAGATCATTAGATTACAGTAGCAACTGTAAAGCAACATATGACACTCAACAATGATTACCAAGAACAAAACATAAGGCTTGAATATTTATTTTGAAATTACTTTTGAGTTCAGAAACGTACTGTTCCTTTTATACTGACACATGTGTAGCTATTCTTTCTTTCTTAATCAAATGTATGCAGTCCGAATAAGTATAGAGACACCATGTGATGCTTTAATTTGCTTTAAATTTAAGTAAATTTAAACATGTGTTTGTTTGAAGAGCTGCCTAATCAGCACCTAATCCAATGTATGTTTTGTTAGTTAGAACATGTCTAAAATACCGTATATATTTGCGGGTCCATTTGGTTTCATTTTTACGCTCTCAATAGTTAAAATATTCATCATCTGAATTAGCCCCAAGTCTACACAACTAGAGGATGTAGTAGAAGATTAATGGTCATTTTGATCTGTATGATTTCCTGTTTTGTTTCCCAAATCCAGCCTGGTATTGTGGACAAAAGCAAAATGAATCTTTAGTTTAATTCCATTCAGTCTGAATAAATAGTGGGCCCTTGTATCAAAAAGGTTGAAAACGCCTGGTTTAAATAATCGGCCGATGAATCCATTATGAAAGCTAGTGTTGACTTGTGCGTTGTGCACAAGTTGCTTCTGTGGGTCCCTTGAACGACACATTTTCAGGGTTGGTGGCCATCATTTGGATCATCATTGTGCTTGTCACCACTAGTACAGTAGGCTACAGTACATCCAGTAATATCCAGTGGACAGAAGTGTAATTTTGTTCCGCTGAATCGTCTGTAAGGGAACATTGACGCATAATGACTGATGGCTGCCATTCCCTTTTGTGTCCTTGATGGCAGATACTGTCGGCAAGCTGCAGCTTCTGCCGATGGCTAATGATAGGGGAGTTAGAGTTATAATGATACCAGATCAGAGGCATCACTTTAATCCCTCCATGTCCATCATGTCGGGAAACGGCTTTAGATAGAGATCTGTGGAGATGAACCTATTTGTATATCTGCTAAACGCCTCTCCTCTCCTCTCCTCTCCTCTCCTCTCCTCTCCTCTCCTCTCCTCTCCTCTCCTCTCCTCTCCTCTCCTCTCCTCTCCTCTCCTCTCCTCTCCTCTCCTCTCCTCTCCTCTCCTCTCCTCTCCTCTCCTCTCCTCTCCTCTATTCTCCTCTCCTCCTGTTTCCTCTCCTTCCTCTCCTCTCCTCTCCTCTCCTCTCCTCTCCTCTCCTCTCCTCTCCTCTCCTCTCCTCTCCTCTCCTCTCCTCTCCTCTCCTCTCCTCTCCTCTCCTCTCCTCTCCTCTCCTCTCCTCTATTCTCCTCTCCTCTCCTCTATTCTCCTCTCCCCCTGTTTCCTCTCCTTCCTCTCCTCTCCTCTCCTCTCCTCTCCTCTCCTCTCCTCTCCTCTCCTCTCCTCTCCTCTCCTCTCCTCTCCTCTCCTCTCCTCTCCTCTCCTCTCCTCTCCTCTCCTCTCCTCTCCTCTATTCTCCTCTCCTCCTGTTTCCTCTCCTTCCTCTCCTCTCCTCTCCTCTCCTCTCCTCTCCTCTCCTCTCCTCTCCTCTCCTCTCCTCTCCTCTCCTCTCCTCTCCTCTCCTCTCCTCTCCTCTCCTCTCCTCTCCTCTCCTCTCCTCTCCTCTCCTCTCCTCTCCTCTCCTCTATTCTCCTCTATTCTCCTCTCCTCTCCTCTCCTCTCCTCTCCTCTCCTCTCCTCTCCTCTCCTCTCCTCTCCTCTCCTCTCCTCTCCTCTCCTCTCCTCTCCTCTAGCTACAGATATAGATAGATTTTACTGCAGCTACTGTATAGTCTTTATAATTATATTCTGCTTCTTCTTCTGACTGTCTTACAGTTCTGTCTGTCTGTCTGTCTGTCCACAGAGCTCTACAGTTACACAGAGGAGCCAGAATTTGCTCTCAACAGAGACTACTTTGAAGAGGACTTCAAGAGCCATGGTAGTGTGTGTACTGTCGCTGCGTGCGTGCGTGCGCGTGCGTGTGTGTGTGTGTGTGCGTGTGTGTGTGTGTGTGTGTGCGTGCGTGCGTGTGTGTGTGCGCGCAAAGGGTAGGTGTACTGAATGTCCTTGGATAATGTGTTTGCTCGCATTGTGTTTACAGCAGATACGTTTCAGAGAGAAACAGATAAATAGCAGGGGTTGGGGGGGGAGAGAGGGAGGGAGACAGAGGGAGAGAGAGAGGTTTTATTGTTATTCTCTGTGTCACTGGCTCACAGGGACAAGTGGAGAACAGGGAAGCGCCAGCAGCACATATGCAATGCAACTGTGTGACTGCGTGTGTGCCCATGAGTGTCCTTATCACACACAGTTCCAGAATAAAACACACGCTCGCTCGCGCACGCACACACGCACACACACACACACACACACACACACACACACACACACACACACACACACACACACACACACACACACACACACACACACACACACACACACATACACATACACACATACACCTTGCCAAGTCGTGCTCTGCAGTTGGCAGTGTAATAGCAAACAGTGAGTTGTTTGCCATTTGCAGATTCTATTCATATCAGCTGTGTCATGTTGTGTTAAAGGGGCTCCACCGTGAATTTAAAATCAAATGTACAGTATCGTATAAATATTTCCTTTAAATTCATTATTTATATACCTTATTTTCATATTTTTTCAGTGTGCTATTTGACTGTAGTACCAGAAATGTCCACAAAACAGCTCCCTCCCTCCCTCCCTCCTCACTGCTTCCCCCTCCCACCTCATTGTTATTCCCTGTGTCATTAGAATATTCATGATCTGCCTGGTTTCATTTGCTCTCACTATTGTGAGAGCACTATCTACTATTGTTTTTTTAAAGGTAGGGGAAGTGATTTCACTTTCGTCAGATATCACCCCCCCAAAAAAATGTTTTCTGTTAAAATGCTCTATTATAAGGTGTGCAGATCATATATGGAGTTTCCCCCTCCCCCACGTTAGCAGAGGAGCTAATAAAAGTTCCCCAGGTGGAGGGTGAATTCTCCTCCAATCAGGATCGAGCAGCAGGTTCACATAGTGTAGCTACTCTTGGGGGCCCCTCGTGCACCAGGCTGGTACTACACAATGAATTTCAAATCACTTACCCTACCTTTAATGATGAGGAATAAATCTGAGACACATAGAAAATCACAGATATCTCAATTAAAAAAAAAAAAAAAAACGTTTTGGGGTGTAAACGTACACATGGTGGTAAAAACACCAAAAATCACACACACACAAAAAAAAACAACATAACAGCGTCTATTCATAATTCATATCAGCTGGGTCATGGAATGTCATTATTAATCACATAGCTCTTGCTATTTCCTACCATAATAGCACTGATATATTGACTGAGACATTCGGCTGAGAGTCATTGCCATTGGGTTGTGTGATTAGGAGGAGTACAGGGGGCTTCCGGCTGTATTCTAGTACAGACTGCTCGCAAAGGAAGTAGGTTCATTAATCAATCAATTGATCAATCAATCAGTCCTCTGACACACTCCTGGCAGACTGATGAGAAGTATTCCACGCTGCTGAGATGTAGAGTATAGAGTTCCAGTGCTGTGCTGTGCTGTGTTCTCAGGTTGGAACGGTCGGTTACAATTTCTCATGTTTTAGAACTTGTTAAAAGTGTACTAGGTAAGTTGTCACTGCGGGTACTGCAGTTGTTAAATCGAATCTGGAGCCTGGAACTGTCTGGAGAACCAGGCAGTGGCCAATTGTGGTTGGAGTATCCGCCATGAAACTGGGAGGTCAGGGTTTGATTCAAGTCTGGGTCGGACGAAAGGCCCCAAAAATGGGACCCAATAATGCCTTCCTGCTTGGCAATCAGTATGTGTGCGTGTGTGCGTGCAAATGGAGAACTTTCACTGCTGTAACATGAGTGACTGATCTTATCACTTTGTGGAGAGTTCCTAGACATGAAAAAGGTTAGAGTTATGTATTCTCTATGGAGGTGTTTTCCTTCATGAGAGATCCACAACAGAAGAGAGACTGGTTGGGTCGGGTGGTGGGACAAGACGCCGATTTTCCGTCATTCATACTTTGCATTGAAACCGTGAGTAAAGGTTATACAGTATCATGACTCCTGAGATGTATCTGTCCTTGTCCTCGTCACCACACACTCCCCAGTCCGAGGCCGGCGGTGGACAGAGCTGTCTCTGGACGAGCAGAGGGCCTACGTGATGAGACTCCTGGACGCCCTGGAGGTGACGGACCGGGACAAGAGGCTGAAGGTCGCCCGCGCCATCCTCTACCTGGCACAGGGTATGTACTGGCACTGCTGTACATCCTCTACCTCAGTGGTTTTCAACCTTTTTGATACCAGGGACCACTATTTATCCAGCATTTGAGCCACGGAACACCATTTGAGGACATTTTAGCCCCACAGACCCCAAAACTAAAGATTTCTTTTGCTTTTGTCTAGAATACCAGGCTGGATTTGGGAAACAAAACAGGCAAACATACAGGTCAAAATTGGTTTTGTTTTTACGTTCTCAAGAGTTACATCTGGTTAACCAACTTAGCTGGGGACCACCTGGAACCCTCTTAGGGACCACTGGTGGTCCCTGGACCACCAGTGGTACAGAGTATGGTACAGAGTATGTGCTGGTACTGGTGTACTTCCTCTACCTGGTACAGGGTATGGTTTATTTATTTATTATTTATGGTACATCCTTTACCTGGTAACACACAAGGTAGATGTACTGATGGTTGACACATTATTATTATAGTTATTTATCGTTTGGCGATTAAATGATCTGAATGATTTTCATGTACTCTGATAAAAAAGATTCCCCCTTTATGCTGGGAGAAGGGTAGTTCTGAAGGCTTGGTGGTACTTAAAAATGAATGAATGCCATGAAAAATGTAACATTGAGGAATTTGTTGAAACAGAGTTCTGGAATAATCGTTCCACGAGTTGGAGACAGTAATTGTTCGCAGTGAGATTCTTTTCATGCATATTTGTAGAGAGACTGGTTTTGAACGCAACCATACAACCGATAAGACAAAGCACACATGGTGCAATTCTGACGCCCTTTGACAATGCAATGCATATGTTTTCAGCACTCCAGATCATTAAGTGGCGGTTGGAAAGATTGCAGTTCATGATTTGGCTTAAAGGACAACTTTGTTTTTTGTTTTTGTTTTTCAACTTTGTTTTTTGTTTTTGTTTTTCAACCAAGGTTCATGTTTTAGGTAGTTACTAGAGAAAGTAAAAATAGGTGGTAACTGTTTTACATACCTTGCTTTATTTAGTTTTAGGGATTTTGGCTATGGGAGGGGGCATTCGAACATGGCCCTAAATACGTATTTGTTTACAAAAAAGCGATTTCTTTTTTTTATTATCTACAGTCCTAATAAACACCAAGAAATTACATGCGCCTTTAGCTCACCCCCCTTGTGTTGTGTTGTTGTTTTTATCGTATAGGGGTGTTTGACGAGTGTGACACAGACACAGACGTTCTCCACTGGTCCAGACACAACGTGTTCCTGCTGTACGACATGGGGATTTTCACCGCCCTGCTGGAGCTTCTCAGCATGGAGATAGAGTGAGTACACACACAGTACTACACGCAGTACACTCTGTAAAGGATACTAATGCCTCCTCAGCATGGAGAGAGAGTGAGTACACACACAGTACTACACACAGTACACTCTGTAAAGGATACTAATGCCTCCTCAGCATGGAGAGAGAGTGAGTACACACACAGTACTACGCAGCCCTCTGTAAATCACACTATGACCATCGTCCATCCTCGCGCTCCACTCGTATTCTCTCTGTACCCTTTTTGTGCAGTCTCTATCTAAGATGTGTTTCTGAACATCAATTTACCCATTTAAAATGTAACAGAACAAAAAGGGAAAAAAAAGAAAAGCCCCCCCGAGGACCCTGAGAGCTCCCACCAGTCTTGGCAGAAGATCTAATTTTAGAGCAATGAAATGGCTATTAGACATGGTGCCAGTTAACAATTATCTCGCCGTCTCCCTGATGCCCGATTTAGACGGCGTGAGTGCAGGTGATTTAAGGTGATTTACCGGTAAAGCGTGTCTGTGGGTTTTTATGAAGCTTTAACCAATGAAGCTGAACTACAATAATGAAACGATTAAACATCTACAACATATTATGCCCCTCAAATCTACGAAGTTACATTGTGTGTGTGTGTGTGTGTGTGTGTGTGTGTGTGTGCGTGTGCGTGTGCGTGTGCGTTGGTGCAGTAACAACCAGGCGTGTAGCAGTGCGGTGAGGAAACCTGCCATCTCATTGGCGGACAGCACAGAACTCCGGTGAGTGGCAAACACCACACATATACAGTGGCAAATATCTACAATTAACTCTCTCTAAATTGCCAATATCTCCTGTGTTATTTTAGGTCCTAAAATTTGACACGACAAATTTACAAGTATCAATTTATAATTGGTAGCAGTACGGTTACCATGTGAAAAGCAACTGTGTAATGCAGGGGTTTTCAAACATTTTCATACCAGGGCCCCTTACGGGTCTGGGTCCATTTGGTTTCAGTTTACGATTTCAAGAGTTACAGATTTGGTTACAAACTGTCAGTCATTTAGCTGGGGACCACCAGGAATCTCATCTCTCATGGACCACTGGTTGAAAACCACTGGTGTAATCCAATATAAATTCATATCCGTTTTTTGTTCGCGAAAGCACATTTCTTTCTTCATCAAGCTTCATGTAAATACTAGAGATAATGCTAAGTTGAGATGCTGGACTGTTATTACACAAGCAGATGCACATGCATACGTAATCACTATTAAAGTCTAAATAGATTTCTCCATCAGGACACAGTTGGGTTTTGAATGTTTTTCTGTGTCCAGAGTACCACTAGTGGTTCTTGATGGGGTTCCAGGCGGTCCCCATGTAAATGATGGAGAGTTTCGTAACCAAACGGACCTTTATAGATCTTTAACTCTTGAGAATCTTTTTCTTAAATGAACTTCGCCAGAGTGAAAATGGCAAAAGCTCAAGCTCACAACAACTTGTCAGCTTTTACTAAACTGGAGAGCTGCTATGGTCTCGTACATGGTCTAAGTATTAGAACTAAAATAACCATGGAGTTCTCAATTGCCCTGAAAATTAAGGCCCCTAATTAGGTTGGGCCAAGGCTGGGCATGGCCCGACTAATTAGCATAGATTTTAGGCGTGTCCCTACCCTGAAAATGTCGGCTAGAATTTTAGATTACTATCACAGAGTAAACTCTTTTTTGGATAATCCTCCATATTATAGATTGTGCTGACCATATAAAGAGTTCCTCCCTGTGCCCCTGGGGTCTGGCTTCTAGACCTTATACAGAACACGTCCATCTTTCCATTAATTAATGTCAGTCAGTTTGCAGTTGCCTGCAAATTCCCATTGACATATACTGTACATGCAACAGAAATGTCTAATGTTATTGCATTCAACAACATTGGGGCTTTACGAAAAGCTTGAATTATCCTCCTTCTGTCTGCAAACTGTGCAAAGTGTTCGTTTGTAGACACTGTAGACATGCCCACCGTCTATATATAAGGCCCATTAGCATGAGGGTTGTGTTTGGGCAGAATTTTCCAACTCCAGCACAGTTAGAGCATAATGTCAAACTCCTTTCTCATATTACTATGAAATCAGTGCTGGGTGAGGATCATAGAACAGGAAATTGAGCTTTAATAATGCGTTTTTTACTTGCATGCATGCATTTTCATCTGCATTAATCTTGCTCTTAAGTGACATTGATTTTTGAAAGAAAATCATTTTTTACCATTTGCCTGGGACATTGTGCGTGCGTGTGTGCGTGTGTGTTTGTGTGGGTGTATGGCTACATGTGTGCAGAGTGTTACTGAGCATCATGTACCTCATGGTGGAGACCATCCGTGTCCAGGCAGAAGACGACAGACCAGAATGGAAAGTCACCAGAGAGACCTTCAAAAATGAACTGGGTATGTTTGACCTCAACATGCTGTGATACCTTCTTTGCGTTTGCTAGGTTTTGCTAGGTTTTTATTTATTAAATATTTATAAGGGGCAAAAGCTTGGGAAATCCATGTGGAAACTCACAATATTGTGAGTTTAACAGTTTCGCTGCACTTTGACGAAAATATTGCCAATCCACTTGGTGCTGCCGTGTGCCCAACGACATCGTAATTGTGTCAGAGTGGTGACAGTGTTGTATAAATACATTGAATTGGATCAGTGGCTTTCAACCATTTTCATACCAGGCCCACTATTTATTCTGCATTTTATCCACGGACCACCATTTGATGTTGAGTTTAGTCTCTCAGACCCAAAACCAAACATTTTCAAGTTTGTGTCCACAATTTAGGAGAGATAAATGAGATGAGAGATGTTAAAAATAGCAATTCTTCTACATTTTCTAATTGAATAGTTCTTTGAAAGTAATTCAGATGTTTAAATACAATTTAACTCATGAGAGCGTAGTTAAGGTTTTTCTTATTTCAGTTCTTTTCTTCCAGGGCTTGACACTAACACTTGCCCGCTTGCCCGGGGCAAGTAAAAAAATGGTGGGTCAAGTGAAGACTGCTACCTCGTTGCCCGATGGGGCAAGTGTGCAACTTAGTGTGCTATAACACACTTAGCTGGGGACCACCTGGAACCCTCTCAGGGACCACGTGTTGAAAACCCGTGGTTTAAAGCACCCAAGTAGGAAGTAAACTTAAATGCAAAATTTACAATATATTTTTGGGGGGCAAGTGACCATGACCTGAGGGCAAGTAGAACCTGACTTGCACTTGCCCGATGGGCAAGTGCCTCAGAGACCTTAGTGTCAACCCCTGAGTCTTCTTTTCTTCCAATATGAGATATTCGTCACAATAACTCCCCCTGACCCCCCTGACCTCTCAGCGTCTCCGGTGTACAACGGTGAGCCGCTGGCGCTGCTTCTCTTTACCATGGTGACCAAGTTCTGCTCCATGAACGCTCCTCACTTCCCCATGAAGAAGGTCCTTCTGCTGCTCTGGAAGACTGTACTGGTACACACACATACAGTACACACACACGCGCGACACACACGTGCGCACTAATAGTTTTGTATGTTGTCAGATGATTTAGGTTAGGGTTACCACCACGGGGTAGTTTTCAAAAACTCTCTAGTCGACTATTTACTGTCAAAGTTCCGACATTGAGGGGTCAGAAACTCAAGAGCTGTTTGTGCAGCTTTTTCGTGGGTGGGATGGTGCAAAAGCATTACTCTTGAGCCTATAATAACAATATTCTTACTTACCTAAAGGGCTGAAAAAATAATAAAATAATATATTACACCTATGTACCATAATATTGCTCAACGCTGGTCCTCAATGAGAGCAGTGCTCTGTAAAAATGCGTGGGAAACGGAATGGACATTGGATGTGACTGACTGATTTAAACACTCCATTCCTTGTGTCTCCTCTCTCTCTCTAGTTTACCCTGGGGGGCTTCGAGGAGCTCCAGGAGCTGAAGGTGCGGGGCAGGGAGCGGCTGAACCTGCCCCCCCTGCCCGAGGACAGCATCAAGGTGGTCCGGGCCATGCGGGCCGCCTCCCCGCCCGCCTCGGCCATGGAGCTCATAGAGCAGCAGCAGCAGCAGAAGAGAGGGCGCCGCAGCCGCAGGGTAACCAATGCATACTGTACACGCGCGCACACACACGCATGCATTAAAAGTACAGTAGAACTTGCTCCCCTTGGAATATGAACACACATGTTTTGGACCTACACAATGAGGTCTCCACATGACGATATTTTGTATGCACTTACAAGACAGATAGTGAAACGACATCCATATCATAATGTACATTACATTATGGAGCATTATGTTACAACGCACTAACACACACATAAGCCGTTGCTGTGATTGATGGCTAGCTAGCTGTTTGCACTGTGCTCTAGCACGCACTTAACAAAATAGCCGCACTTAACAAAATAGCACGCACTTAACAAAATAGCCGTTTAGCTTTTTAAATCTTATTTAAATCTCCGACTCTTCTTAGCTACCAGCCTGGCTGCAGTGTGGTGTTGTACTCCTCACTGCTGCATTTACTTCTATCAGCAAATGTAGAAGGGAATCCTGTAGCGATGATTTTTTTTTTCTTACGGTTAACCAGAGCCATTGATTCCACTGACCAAACAAAATCTATAGCTGTTTTTGCAATCATTGTGGGTGCTGGCGGCGTGTCTCCTCCTCCACGTCATCAGCGCTGAGGAGAGGTTTGCGAAAGGGCCTTTCTGGGTGGAGTTTGCATGTTCTCCCCATGTCCCCCTAGGGTAGGTACCCTCACAAAAACATGCAGTAATCCTGGTCTCTAGACTGCCTCCCCCTGGCCAGCCGGGGCGCCTGATGGAGGGGACAGGAACTGGTTGGAATACCGTGCTACATCCAACCACATAAAGTCCGCCTTGTCAGGTGAAAAGAAGCGGTTTGAACTCTTTGTCTCTCTCAGTCCGTTGCCCTCCCCAGGTTTGCAGAGGGAGGATATCACCCCAGGATTACATTTGGATAATTGACTCTGGCTTACAAAATATTAATAATATATAGCATATATATATTTTTAAAAGCACGCCAGGTTCTCTCTCTCTCTCTCTCTCTCTTTCTTTTTCTATTCTTTCTCTCTGTCGGTTGACCCTCTGGTCTCTCCCTTGTGTGTCCCTACAGAGTGCCTTTGTTGATAGCTTGGAAGGAGACAGTCCTTTTCCCAAGAAGCAGGTCTTTACCCAAAAATTCCCTCCTTTTTTAACCTCTTTGTTTTCATTTCTTTCCGTTCTGCATCTTCTCTCTTGCCTTGAGCTTATTGCACTTATTGCCCTGCAACACCCCCTTCCCTTTCTCCTTCCCTTCTTTATCCTCCTTGCTGTCCTTCTCTACTCTCCCTCCTGACTTTCTTCTTACGTTCGCCTCTGTCCTTCACGCTAACAGGAAGGCTCAGCCCAAATAATACACATCGCAAACTCTGTTCACTTCATGGAATCAGTCCAATGGCGGCTCTGTCATCAATTTTTATTTCATCATGTTAATGATTTTTCTTTTATGACCTTTTTTCGTGTGCAAATGGAACCAAATGGAACCGCTAGGGTCCATATTTGTACACTCAGGAAAAAAATTGGAAATGTCCCTCTTTTGTCCCTCTTTCACACTGCAAAAGCCCTCCCGAGAGCTCAGTTTTCTGACCCCTCAATGTCGCAACATTTGTCTGGTCCGAGTATTATTTCGGCCGAGCGTTCATGTATTCTCCTTTATGCCTGTCCGTTCTTTACTCTGACTCTTATCCAGCTCCTCCCATCAACCAACCTTAGGGCAGATTTCCAAAAGCATTTCCCTTTTGCAGTGTGTGGCTTACACTCGGACCGCTTTTCCATCAGCTGCGAATCGGTTCAGTTCAGAACCTGTTTTTAATCCAGGAGCCAGCCCACAAAATTGGAAGGTACATTATGATTTGAGTGTCCAAGAAATACCTAATATTGATTTTGCTTATGGTCAATATAAGTAAATTAATATACAGTATTAATAACACCTCCAAAATAGTAGCTTTTCATATTTGACTTTTTGGCATATTCTTCTATATAATGGCCAATATATAATGGCCATATTTAAAAATGTATGGTTTGTAATATAATTGTCTTTCTGTAAGTAATCAACTGGGGAAGTTTCTTTCTTATTGTTTTCTTTTTTGGCTTCCCGTTTAGCCATGGCGACTTGCTGTGTATTCTAGTCCCATATCATCATCAACTCTGACAATAGGCCCCGATTCTACCTTCTGTGTCACTGTCCAGTTTAGTGATCCTGGTCTGTTTAGCACACAGTCCTTTTCTGTGCGGTGGAAATGGCCACTGGTCACATGCAGTTCAGTCACTTTAAAACATTAAACATTCATGGAGATTATCTTGGACAAAACGCGAACAATGGCATGAACCAGTTTGTTTTTCTAAGGACAACTAAGTTTAAGTTGTTTAAGTTGTTATTAGAGAAAGTAACATATGAGTCTTATTTCATTTATTTATTTATTTTTAGGGATTTACCTGTTTTTAACAGGGGGCAGGGGCTTTTAAACATCGTCCTAAATATGTTGTTTTACAAAACATTATAGCGATTTATTATCTAGTAATTATCTACTGATGTCCTAATAAACCCCTGGAAATTACATCTGGACACAAAAGATCTCTGGATCTACAGAATCTGACAATCTTGATTGATCCTACGGTACATAAACTCAAGTTGTCCTTCAACCCAATTGATTTTTCTCTGTCATTCTTCTTTGCTCCTCCTAACTACTCCTCCCTCTCTTTCTTATGTCATCCTCTCTCTTTTCTGCCCCTACCCATTCCCTACCTCCTCTTAACCCCCCTCCCCACCACACACACACACACACACCGGGCTGCTCAGGGTGGGTTTTGTAAGGGGAACGTCCACGGCTGACTTGGCTGGCTGTTTGTCATTGGGTGCCCAGCGGGGGGAGAAGAGGGAGTGGTGGTGGTGGTGGTGGTGGTGTCTGACTGCCCGTTAAACACAGGGGCAAAAGTCACCACCACCACCACCACCACCACCACCGAAGCTATTTCGAATTTGTGCCGCTGTCGCACGTCGATGGCTTTGAGCCGAGAATGGCCGAGGATAGCCGGCTCAGCGCGAGACATTTCCGCGCGGCAGAAGCATGAATCGGATTTAACAATACTGCCCCCCGCCCCGCCCCCCCACCACCTCTCATTTGAGCGGTCATCACGTCACGCTAGCAGGTTAGCATCGCGCTAGCAGATTCAGCCAGACACCCACTCACTCACTGTGGACCCCGAGCCTGATTTATACTTTGTCGTATGCTTGTGCAGCAGCACACAGCCTGTTTTTGACCTGTTAGTCTTGGTAAAATGTGGAAATTGGTTCGCTTTTCCATAAAAGCCCGTAACTGCATTCGTATGGTTTGGTGCGATTACAGAAATGCAGACTGTAAGAGTGTACCATGTTTTATGCATTTTATAAAAAATTAAACGATTCCTCCGATATTTGCAAGCAACAGCTTCTGGGGATCGTTGTGCGTTGCCGAAATGTTTTTATCGTACTGTATAAAAGAGAACTTCACCGCTATTGAGCCTGAAGTCTACTCACTGCAGCAGCGTTTTGAAATTATAGACTTAAAAACACATCTTTAGCAGGAAAGGAGACAATTGAAAGCCAACTATTAGGGGACTACAAAGTATTAGGGTGCTTGGAACACTGATGTCACCGTGTCAAACAGTCTATTGTAAATTTGTGGGACACTGGAAACGTCTTAGAAAAGAGGTACTGTCCCACACAAAGAGGGACCTCTGGTCACCCTAGCTGTGCAACAGAAAATGTCTTCCCCATGGGAATGGCTCACCTCTATCTCTGCACTCTCTCTGCGTTTAGAATTCATTGAACGATCACATTGAATGTCAAAAATCCAGAAAAAAAATGTATTTTTGGATGAAAACAAACACTGGGACTGTGTCTTTTTTTTGTACGACGGAGTCATTCGACAAAGTATAAATTGGCTGTATAGCTGTTGCTTCGACTACTAATGTTAACTATTGTTACTACCTTCAGAGCCACCGTACATTGACTGCACTAGTGGACTGCTCAACTATAATGCCACCAATGCTCATGTGCCTGATGCTTGCACTTTCTGCACAGTCATCCATTAAGCTTTTAGAGTCAGTTGAACGCAACCACTATGTGTGTGTGTGTGTGTGTGTGTGTGCGTGCGTGCGTGCGTGCGTGCGTGTGTGTGTTGTATATGTGCGTGCGTGTGTGTGCAGGTGTTTAATGTTGAAATGAAATGACATTGTCGGAACACAAATATATGGTCTTGTGCAGTGCTGCTGTCGCTACAAAGACTTTGCTTGTTGCCGCTGTTATACAGTATATATTTTTGTACCTGTGTAGTTTGGAATGCAGATCATTGGTAAGTGGAATATTGTACATTTCCTTAAAGGTAATAGAGGCAACGCTTTGTAAAAAATCTAAATAGATATATACAGTAACTATATATTTTTTGCATTTTTCCCCTTCATGTTGCTTCTACCTTGATGCTGCAGCCATTTCCCTGCAGCAAATCATGAAAACAAAACATTCGTCTGGCTCAGGACAGGCGTGGCTAATGTGTGAGAAGGAGAGGGGTTGTGTGGGGTGAGGCAGTGTATTAGCCAATCACAGACAGCAGTCTCCAACAGTTTCATAATGAGCCAATAGAGTGGAGGTGAGGTGGAGTTAGATTCTGTTTTTAAACAAATCTGTTCAAATCTAGTTGCCTCTATTACCTTTAGTTAATAACTGAATAAATTAATTAATACATATCAGCTATTGGTTAAGTTGTTATGTTAAATCGGTATGGGCCAAGAATTTCCACATCTGTGCATCCCTAATTTAAAGTAATTCAATTTTTGGTGTGTGTCATATCTGCCATGTGCAACCTTTGTTTACAAAGCCTAAAAGCCCTCCCATGTTTCTTTTCTGTGTTTGTTCTAATGACTGAAACACCTTTAAATGGCTAACCCGCTATTATGTGAGTGACAATGAATGCTCTTGGCCACATGTCATTATTGTGAGTAGTTTGGGTCCGGGGCAGACGGTAAAAAAGTTTTTTTTGTGGAACCACCTGGTGGTTTAACTAACTAAGCGTCCATCCGTCTGTCTTTTCTGCCTGTCTTGTCTGTCCTCTCAGCCGCTGGTGAAGCAGGACAGCCTGGACACGTACAACGAGCGGGACCCCTTCAAGAACGACGACTCGCGCTGCGGAGACGACGACGAGGACCCCGAGGACCCGGACGGCGGCCTGGAGGGCGAGGTGGACCCGCTGGACCCCCGCGACGCCATCATCCAGCCCCCGCCGCCTCCCCCGCCCCTCCGACCCCCCGCCGAGAGGCTCAACGTCCCGAAAGGCCTGCCCTGGGCCCCCAAAGTCAGGTGGGAGGCCGAGACGTTCAAATTCCATTCCAGATCCATCAACAATGCAGGCTCTATGCAGAAAAAACGATATTTCTTCTTTAAAACAATGTTTTATCATGATAAAGGAATACTATTGGTGGAGAGGTTTGTCTCTCACAGCTTATGCTTAGCTGTGATTGGACCATAGCAGTTTAGGCAGGGGCTTACTGAAAGGTCTAGCCATATTGTGTATTTGTTGGGCCGTGCGCTATCTATTTTGTTAGCTGTTTTGTTCTGTAGAACAATCATAATATTTGTGATTGTATTGTATTTGTATGGCATTGGTTCTATAAAGCATACTGTATATGTTTTCTACAAATCTTTGACTCTGTCTGTCTGTCTCTCTGCAGGGAGAAAGACATCGAACACTTCCTGGAGACGAGCAGAAACAAGTTCATCGGCTTCACGTTGGGAAAGTGAGTGTTTGAGCCCAAATGTTCTCCTCACTAGATTAATTCATAGCTGACAAAATGCTGTATTATTAGACTTATTGTTTACAAAGTCCATCCAAGGCCAATGCATTGAAGTAAAATAGGTTGTTGTTGAAACATTTCTAGCCAGTTTTATGGTTATTCCAGTTCAGATGGTGGTAGTTGAACAAAGCAACAGTGTTTAGTGTCTCAATAGTTACTTGGTTCCTGAGATGAAATGGAGTGAAGTATTGGAAATTGGAAATACTTAGGTAAAGCACAAATTCCTAAAGATTGTACTTCAGTACAGTACCTAGTTACATGTTACTGTTCCACCACAGCAGTAGGCCTGCTGTGGGTCAGTGTGATGCGTCTTCTACAAATCCACGCTTGTTTTCCACAGTGACACAGAGACCCTGGTGGGGTTGCCCCGGCCCATCCACGAGAGCGTCAAGACCCTCAAACAGGTGAGGAGAGAAGTCCCCTACCTACGAAAACCATGTTGTTATAGCCATAGATGTAAAAAGGCTAGATGGCTCGCCCGCGCTTTTGGCCATCTTGCCTTTATATATACTGTATGCTCTGTGGTTATAGAGCTGGGCAGTCCTGCCCCACTCATGACATTGCCCTAGCCCCAGATATTAATTCCCCATTAATTTTCCTCATAGACATTTTCAAAATTATTTATATAAAGACGATTTCACCATGGACAAAGCCAACTTGGATCTTGACAACTCATGACAACACACACAATGTTTTGGGACAATAAAATCATTTAAAGAAGAAAATGTAATATAATGAAATCATTTCCGACATCACAAGCTCAGTCCCTGGCGCTAGCATGTAGGGTAGATTTTTTTTTATCCTGGCAGGTAGGCCTAATGTCCTGTCAAAAACGGTTTAGAAACAAATTGAGCAATTTAGTCACACCCCAGTGGATTGTTTTATTTTGTTTACTGGACTATTCACCCGTTTCCTTTTTAAATGACAGATGTACTTGAGAGACAACCTCACAATATGTCGCTTGTAGATCAGCTATTTTCATTTGTGCTGGTCTTCATAGACCTGGACACTTGTTTCTCTTGCAAATCTGGCAACACAGCAAGAGAAAGAGGAACTTCGCAAAGACTTATGGGCTATAAGAAAGTTGTGGATGCGGCCACCATTTTTTTTTTTATAGCACTGAGCTATAGCACCGCCATAACAACAACCACATGGTCACACTGGCGGCCAGCCACGCCAAGGCTCCATTCATACTTTTTCAAAAATAGCCGACCGACAAGCCTTGTGGGTTGGTTATTTTTGGAGTGCGTAAATTATAGTCTTGACTGTCACATTCGGGTCATACTCTGAGGCAGCGTTTCCAAAAAACTTGGAGCCACGCACACACCACACACGTGCACATATACACCAACACGAACACAGTCACACACTCATTTTTTCAGAAGTTTTAGTCTCTAGCCAGTCTACTGATGATGTAGCATTGTAAATACATGTGAGCTTGTAGAGGTGCTACTTTCGAATCCTTTTTGAAGTTCCATTTTGTGTGTGGGAAAAATCCTTATTGTCTGCTTCCCCTATCCAACCATACACTTAGAACGGGGCTATTTGAAGACCTTCAAATTCACCTATTTCCATTGCTACAAAATGCACTTTTGCTCTATATAACGTCTCTTCACTATGACAATAGCGTCTTGGCACTCACACTTTCGCATTCGGTACAGCTGTGGTTCGGCCGTCTCAAGGTGGGGGGTGAGTGACAATATATAGATGTAATAGGCTAGCCTGGCACCAGCCTCATTTGCCATTGGCAACCGGCAACTGAGTCTGGATAGTGCCTGCTTCTCAAATTTCCGTCACCTGTTGCGTAGCACACCTGTCTCTGGATGGATGTTGTTCCAACGAGCCTAAACTAAAGTTGAATTTGAACTTCAGCGTAGAAACAGAGTCTGGTATAATATACAGTATAGACGAAAAATGCATTTTGGAGTGATGGAAATAGGTGAATGTGAACAACACTCCATAGCCCCATTCTAAGCTAATGGTTTAGAGGAAACGGCCAATGAGGATTTTTGATAGAATAGAATCGAATAAAATAGAGATTTGCTGTGCCTTTCACCCTCTCCCTCTCCATTTACCCAAGGATATTTGCTACTCCCTCAGTTTCCTCCTCCTTTTCCTCTCTACTGTACATTATCTGAGCTCCAGCTCATCGCGGCCGAGCGCGTCCTAAAATCGATGCTCCCTCCGTCACTGCCAAGTTTCGACCGGTGGCGCAACCCCTTTAGCAATCCATATATCTTTCTCTCCTAGCGTAACCGACTTGCACGTAGTGTTAACGCGGAGGAGGAATGAATGCCCCTGTTACTGTCACTCAGCAACTCCTATATTAGGCCTGCTGGCTGGCACGGTGCCACGGCTGCTGGCTGGACTGGATGTTAATGATGGCATCCTGCCTGCTGTGAACACACTCCAAATTAAAGGGGATTCACCTTGATTTTAAAATCAATTGTATCCTGTCAATTTAGCCATTTAATAAATGTAATAAATTTAATCTCACCAACGTGTCATCTTCCCTGGCCCCTCCCCCGCCCCTCCACTACTGTGCTACGTCACATCATTTGAAGTGATGCCCACCCCGAAAGGTTGAATCCTACTTCTAGGCCACCGTGACTAACAAATTAGTCCGGGCTTTCCATTTTCGCCTAGTGGCTTTCATTTTTTAGGCTAATGGCTCAATAGCAACTCGCTGTGACCGTGTGTGTAAAAAATGATGATGATGATGGTCCATGCAGTCAGCAGCAGGACTGATGTTTTGCTCTATTGGAGACAGCGGTCTACCTAATAGAATGGTTGTGAATGTAGACTGCTAATCCACAATTTGGTCAGGGTCCCCTCAGGTTGGTCCAATCGATGATCCTCCACATTTTTGTGTTTGTTATTTTTGTTCTTTTTTTTATGTGATCCAACATGTGTTTGACTTCCTCCAGCACAAGTACGTGTCCATCGCAGAGGTCCAGATCAAGAGGGAACAGGAGCTACAGCAGTGTCCAATGACTCTGGTCAGTCCTTAGTCATAATTTACACCTTACTTTGCAAAAAAATACCATACCCATTAAATATGTAGTGTATATACAGTGTGTACAGTATTTGCAAACCTTGGAAAAATTGGTTGGGTGTCCTTGACCACCATGTCCTTACAAAGTGTGTGTGCGCGCGTGTGCGTGCCCCCGCCCCCACACACATTCAGGGGCAAGAGGAGGTAGAAGACACCCCAGCAGAGGTGCTGTATCTGGGCATGCTCCCCAACCTGTCCCAGTATGTGGTGAGTAGCTCTGGAACATACAGTACTACCATGACTTTCTCCAGGGTTATGCTGCATGCAATATTAATATTAGATTATTTTTATGTATTTAATGCAGGTGTTGTTCTTGCTTACTGTATCGCTCCGGATTAAAAGCTAAACTTCTGCTGAATGACTCAATTTTAAATAGTCAATTTTGTTTTCTGTAAAAAAAAAGAAAAAAAATTGAATCATAACTAGAATCTAAAATGACTGGATGTTTTTTGTTATAATGGGTTAACTGAGTATGCACAATTATAACTCAATTATAACTCGAGATGAAGAAATATACAAAAAAACAAAACAAAAAAAAAACGTTGTCTTATATTCGGCGGCTATACTATTTGACATTCAATGTTTTTTTATTCTGTAAACGAGTCCTAAAAAATGGGGGTCGACTTATAACCGAGTCGTCTTTTATTTGGGACAATACGGTATTACTTTTTCTAAGGGGTCATAAGTAAAAGTAAAGATATTACCCTCCTAAGTAGTATTACCCAACACTGATGAGGAGGATGTGTTGTGACAGTCCAATGTTGTCTTTGATCAGATTGCGCTGCTGAAGCTGCTGCTGGCCGCCGCTCCCACCTCCAAAGCCAAGACGGACTCCATCAACATCTTGGCCGACGTCCTGCCTGAGGAGATGCCGTGAGTACAAGACCACTACCCTGCCCCCCTATCCTGCCCCTCTACCCTGCCCTTCTGCCCTGCCCCTGAAAACTCATCTCTTCTCTCTGGCTTTTGAGCAGTGTTATAGTGGGACTTTTAGAAGTGGGGGGATGCCTCTTACTGCCTCTTACAAATGGACCCTAGCGGGTCCATTTGGTTCCATTTGTACCCTTTCAGGAAAAAAGTAAACTCATTAACATGGTGAAACACATCTTGATGATGTCATCAAGAAGTATTTCACCATGCTAATGATTTTTTTCAGATCCCCATTTCTAGGAAACACAGAATGGGGGAACTTTTTACCATGTCCACACAACATCTCTAACGTATATTAATGCCATTGATTGATTGATTGATTGTTTGCAATGCCTAATTGTATCCATAAAAGTAAATGACAAGACAAAAAACATAGGCCTACTTTTGCCCCAAAAATATTTTAGATGTGAGCCGTACCCCCGCGTCCCCCCTACACTACACTATTTTGAGCATTAGTAAGGACCCGTGGAGATGATGTTGAAAAGAAGACTCTCACTCTGGTGTGTGTGTGGGTGTGGGTGCGCACGTGCGTGTGTTTTTCCAGCATCACGGTGCTGCAGAGCATGAAGCTGGGCATCGACGTGAACAGACACAAGGAGATCATCGTGAAGGCCATCTCTGCCCTGCTGCTACTGCTGCTCAAACACCTCAAACTCAACCACATCTACCAGGTATACACAGTCACACGCACACACACTCCCTCGTTCTCTCTCTCCTTCATTCTGACCTCCCGCCATCCTGTGAATTTGTTGCATGTGTGCTCGTTTTTTGTGCACAAACCTGCGATACACCACCCTTTTTTGCCTTATCGTGTCCCTCTTGAGCAGCACCTGGAGCAGAGCTATACCTTGATCTTGATAACGCGTGCGTTTATCGCTTCTCATCTGAAAGGCCATTTTTACTTTTATCTTCCTGCTTTACACTGATAGCCTTGTTCTCATCTCCGGGTGTGGCCAAGGCTGTTACAATTCTGGATTGAAGTTTGTATTTTTATTGCCAGGTTTTGACTGATTGAATACTGAGTTTGCAAAGTACAGTGGCACTGTCTTTGAGTATGCAACCACAAACGCTAAAAATGCAGATTTCGGCAGAAAAAAAGCACAAAAAAGAACTTAAAACAGTGTTTACTCTTTACCATCCTTATTATCCTTGGATGAGCTGTGAGTGTGGTAGCAACAGAGCGCCATCTGCCGGCAGATGGGGGGTACGACACATTGCTGCATGCAAAGAGAACCCATGAAAGGTGCAGGAGTGCATCTTAAATCAGTAGATTCATGTAGCCAGTTTTCTTGTAGGTATACTGTATATGGCTGTTGCTATGAGGCATCATTTTCTTCCTATTGATGAATAGTACATCTACAGTACCACTGCTGCACCAGACCTTTTACATTTCTTATGAGACACAATAGGAGATGACAGCAGGAATCAATTATTCATGAAGATTTGTGAAGACGTGACTGGATGTCATTTATCTTTTAGGTGCGGTCTACCTTGCCTATAAATATGTCTCTTCATACTGTTACGCGACGTCACTGCACATAAATCCACGTCTAATCAGAATGTGTACACTGTACTGTAAATCTATTGGGAAGAAAGCTAGCTCCAGGCGTGCAGTGCAACTGTCTGTCAGGCAATGCATTGCGTGTCGGGTGCTGTCAGTAACTAAACTATTTATATTATTTTCGGCTTACGCCATAATATGTAATGCTGTGGTTGGTTCTCAGAGCACGAACATGCTGTCTGGAAACTATCTTGGTGCCTTTGGCAGTGAACTGCTAATCTTATTTGTGTGGCAGTTGTTTTCTGGCTAACCTACACCTACAGAACACTACCTTTAACAACTATTATCCTTACACTTGTAAACTTGTAATTTCTTCAACATTCATAACTCAGAGTGTGCAAATAGACCAATATGGGTCCATTTGGTTGGATTACAGCCTCGTGGAACCCAAGGGATAATGGTCCTTCAAGGAACCCAGAGGATCCCTGGTCACTGTTCTAGATTTTAGTTGTTGTTGTTATAAGTCCTGGATTCACGGAAGTTTAACATGGGGTCGTCTTTATAACGGACCGACATCTGGTCTGACGACAACACAGACTATTTAAGCTGACACAACATCCAGTCGCGGTGCACTGAAGCTTCAAAATAAGGGTAAATCAGTGCGCTAGTTGGCACTGGCTCATGAGGGGACATCACAGTTCCGCTACAGCAGTGAGTGATTTAAACACGCTGTTCTCTGCTCCTCTGCTCCTGCAGTTTGAGATCGTCTCCCAGCACCTGGTGTTTGCCAACTGCATCCCGCTCATCCTCAAGTTCTTCAACCAGAACATCATGTCCTACATCAGTGCCAAGAACAGGTATTTTCTGTGCTCTGCTGAACAACCGTATCCTTGAATAGGTTCCCTATTGTTATGGTGAACTTTCCAAGGAATTGGCCTACTCTAATAAAGTGTGTGTGTGTGTGTGTGTGTGTGTGTGTGTGTGTGTGTGTGTGTGTGTGTGTGTGTGTGTGCGTGTGCGTGTGTGTGTGTGTGTTTGCAGCATATGTGTGTTGGACTTCCCTCACTGTGTGGTCCATGAGATGCCAGAGCTGACTGCAGAGAGTCTGGTGAGTCCACAGCTGTGAACTATACTGTAAAATGGACCCATATATGGCTATCACGTCAGTGTCCAGATGCCGGTGGTGAACGCACAATGCGCACAAAACTTCATCAAACGAAAACAAATTCCAGGAAAGAACGCCACTTAAAGCACATAGTTTTCGTGGCCACAGACAATAAAAACGAATGAGCGCAACGGTCTAACTATGGGGGAGGAGTAATGATGGAAATGTTAGACGCAACAATGTCCTGCTACTCCGCAGAGCTGCCCTTTATACAGCAAGTGTTAGGTCTCTAAACCAGGGGCGGATATAACATGTCCCATTTGGAGGGGCAATAGAACATGTTGGGGGGGCAAGAGAAAATGGTATGGGCGCGGCTTCATCGCCCGTGTCGCTTTGCGCCACGGGCGATGAAGCCGCACCCATACCATTTTCAGTTACAGGACTTTTATTAGTCAAGTAAAGCATCAATAATAACATCAGTTGTTGTTGAAGTTGCAACAGACACGCAGCATGCATAAAGCTAAAGGTCTGACTCAGAGAGTTTTCTGTTTTTGAAATGCTGTTGGTTTAGTGGTGCCACAGCTGTAGTTAGTTAGTAGCAGTAGTAGTGTTTCACATCATTTTAAATAGAAGCACTTTAATTTGAAATATCTTGGGTTGTTTTGCATGGCATCGTGTTTGGGGGGGCAGACTGGGTATTTAGGGGGGCATTGCCCCCCATGCCCATGCCTAGATCCGCCCCTGCTCTAAACTGTAGAAACATGAGGCTGCAGCAGCCCCACATCCTAGCAGATCTGTGGCTGTCATTTATGAGCGAAACCTACCGCTTTGCACAATCTCCACCTAGAGATGATTGTGACTGTGAGTGTCCTTTTAATGTGTGTCTGTGTCTGTGGGTTTGTGTGTCTGTCCGATTGTGTGCGTGTGCGTGTGTGTGTACGTGTGCGTACATACATTTCCAGGAAGCAGGTGACTGTAATCAGTTCTGTTGGAGGAATCTGTTCTCCTGTATCAACCTGCTGAGGATTCTGAACAAGCTGACAAAATGGAAGCACTCCAGGACCATGGTACACACACACACACACACACACACACACACACACACACACACACACACACACACACACACACACACACACACACACACACATGATCGGACAGGGACACACACACGGACACACACGGACACAGACACACACACGGACACACACGGACACAGACACACATTAAATGATATTAGTTCTGACTGCAATTATAATTTCATGCCATAGTTTAGATTGGGATTGATTCTACAGTTCTGACTGCAATGGGAATTTAATTCCATAGTTTAGATTGGGAGTGAATTTGCAGTTCTGAATGCAATGGGAAGTCCATTCCATAGTTTAGATCAGGAGTGATTCTGCAGTTCTGAATGCAATTGGAAGTTCATTCCATAGTTTAAATTGGGAGTGATTCTGCAGTTCTGAATGCAATGTGGAGTTTGTTTTTGTTCTGTTAGTCGTAGCCTTAGTTGTTCTGTGTGCATAGATCGATCCCTCTCCAATGATCTATCTGTCGTCTCCCGTCAGATGCTGGTGGTGTTCAAGTCGGCTCCCATCCTGAAGAGGGCGCTGAAGGTCAAGCAGGCAATGATGCAGCTGTACGTGCTGAAGCTGCTGAAGATCCAGACCAAGTACCTGGGCCGCCAGTGGCGCAAGAGCAACATGAAGACCATGTCGGCCATCTACCAGAAGGTCCGACACCGCCTCAACGACGACTGGGCCTACGGCAACGGTGAGGACCCCAGCCTGATTTTAACCTGTTAACTTTTCTGCTGCTCTACGGCGCTCTCTGGTTTTCTTTGCACATACGACATAAATCATTCACATCTCCGATTGCTAAAGCTAAGCGCAAGCGCATGCGCAGTGGTGGTAGCTGCTGCTGCTATTGACACACCAAAATGACGTCAGATGTTTTTGTGCGCTGATGGCTAGTGATTGGTTAGAGGAATCTGTCTGTCAAACAGACAACCTACGTCATGGTAAAGAGATTCCAATCAGAGAGTCCCAGGACTCTCCTTCATGGGGAGTTTGGCAGGAGCAAGGCAACTTGGCACTCAGCATCACTGGGTTGAATTGGGGGGTAAAAATCAACTAAAATGATTTCCTGAGTGTGGCATGGCTGCTGCTCAGTGCTCCAAGAGATATATGGGTCAACTCAAACGTGGAGAACACATTCCCATGGGGTCACGTGTGTGAGAAATCCTACGACTTTGACTTTCACTTTGAAAGCTCTCCAGAAATCTGGCCAAGAAATATCAAATAGACTCGTAAGGTGGTTCCATGTGGTTCCATGTGTGAATTATTGAGTTGGAGACGGAGACACTTGGACCCCTGGTGTGTCAGGCCAAGGAGAAGGATGTGTTTCCATGGTAACAGGGAAAGGGGACTCTGGATCGGTGTATCTGTCACTACAGGGGGGAGTGAGAGACAGAGAGGGAGAGGGAGAGAGAAAGAGCACCTGACTCCCTGTAGCTCATCTTCTTGGCAACCTCTCTATCGATTGATGCTGAGAGCTGAAATAGATATGACTGCCATGCAGACTGACTGTTGTTCTGTTTTGTAATAGAATCTCTTTTTATTCTCCACGAATGCAAAGAATGGCACACTATTTAGATAAATACTGGGTTCATATCTCTTTGGATTACACTTGCCTCAATATAGGCGTTAGCACTGTAATGGAAATGAAGGGGATTTTACTTTGAAGTTAAAAAAAAAATGTTTTTCTTATCCAAAAATACATATTTAGCCCCATGTTCGAATGCCTCCAACCCCCTGTTAAAAAGTAGAAAAATTGATAAAACTAAAAAAATAAAAATAACACCGACCTTTTACTTTGTCTAATAACCAAACAAAAGTTGTCATGAGCGGTGCGCTGGTCATAGACAAGCGCATAGCAAGTTCATTCAGGAAACCTCAGTGCAGTCGCTGCCGGCCCTTTAAAGGGCCGCCTCAGCATCACATTCACATGATTGACTTCATCCAATCACAGGCTCTCACAGGCTATTTAAACTGTAAGTTTGTATTGCTCTTCCTGCTTGCTTGCTGCTGCTGCTGCTCACTCTGATACTGCTGTTCTGCTTATGCTTAATCATTTTGCTGCTAACCCTCCTCCACCCCAGCTACCACCTGTAGATTTGGATCTGCCCTTTGGGTACGGGGGATTCGGAGTCCTTAAGGTCAGGACTGTTGCGCTTGATCTGAGTACCCAAAAAGCAGATCCAATTCATCCGCCAAACCATGATAATATATTGCTTATTTTATATTCAATAAATGAATATTAAACCCTTCTTGAGTTGTCCTGACTGTCCTTTAAATAACACAGAGTGGGAAGTTTGGATAGTGATAAAGTAAAGTTACTGACTGAGTAATGTTCAATCGTAATGTTCAAGCCTCATCCAACATATTCACATGTACTTCTGTCAGTCTTACTGCTTTATTGCTAGGGAAAGTTAAAAACCTGCATCAAACATATTAGAAGTAAGTAATGCTCCACTGCCTACAGTTGCGTTTGGACGGCATACTGTATGGATGCCGCCCTAAAAGTGAGAAACGAACCGTACTCCTTAACATCTGTCTGTATTCCACTGAACCTCCACCCCCCGCTTCCCCAACCGCCACCCCAGACATCGACGCGCGGCCGTGGGACTTCCAAGCGGAGGAGTGTGCGCTGCGCGAGAGCATCGAGAAGTTCAACAGCCGGCGCTACGACCAGAACCGCGTGAACGGCGGTGAGTTCGCCCCCGTGGACAACTGCCTGCAGAGCGTGCTGGGCCAGCGCGTGGAGCTGCCCGAGGATTTCCACTACAGCTACGAGATGTGGCTGGAGAGGGAGGTGTTCTCCCAGCCTATCCAGTGGGACGGTCTGCTGCAGGACCACTGATGCTGGGTATGGAGGGGGATGGATGGTGCATGGGAGTGTGGCGCGGTCCCCTGTGGGAGGTTTGCACCAAGCCCCCAGTGGCACTCTCTAATGGTGAACAATGGAACTACATCACTATAATGGAAGTGAGTAGACGTTTATTAAGTCACGTGCATCAAGCACTTTGACCACCACAACCAAGAGGCCAATGGGAAAGAGAGGCCAACTTGCTCTAACTTCCCAAAGGGAAGCGGGACAATATTAGGAGACCGGAGGAATGTTGGGAGTCTATTCATTTCCATCTCCAATGGTAGAATGAATGTGAGCACACAGCTTATGATCCATTCCTTAAAGGGGAATTCCACCAATTTTCATTCTACTATGTCATTAATATAATTTAATTAATATAATTATAATGATTTTTCTGAGAGCGTACACATGGAACCAAATGAACCCGTTAGGGTTCATTTGGTTCCATGAAAAAAAATATTGAAAATGGGTGGAATTCCTTTTTAACTCCCCATTGGTCACTGGTCTCAAATCAGAGTAAAATCCATTGTGTTATCGAACTTTCTTTATCCCGGCAACAAACTCATGAGATTTGAGAGGAGTCTGGAAGTATCTCTGTCCAGTTGCGATTTTACGAACTACACACATAGGGGCATCTCAGAGGAGAAGACCATTTGTAGTCCATTTGCGCCTCTAGCGAATGCAAGTTGGCCTGTCTTCATACATAGACCATCTTTGACCAAAATTTGTCGGGCAAACCCGGAAATGCAATGTTATTCTATGGGATAGCAAGACGGTGCTTCAAAACGCCACTGAGCAACTTCTATTGAGATGAACAGCAAGTGGGCGGGGCTAACGCTTGCGTTAACTCTCTGTCATTGTATTACTCTATGGTTATTACATTCTAAGTGCAAACAGACTGCTATGATGGAGTGTTCCAGCAGAGTTACTGTCTGTTAAGAGAAATCTCACCACTTGAGGTGTACAGTAAATAATAAGATCCAGAGTAGTGAGTTGAGAATTAAACAACCTTCAACCTTCTTCATCCACAGCACTTCCAATCCGTGTTCCTTTTGTCATTTCACAAAAACATAAAAGTTGAACACATGTACTGCAATAAAAGCACACATCAGAAGAACATAGAAAATCCATGCAAGAGAAATATACGCAAACATCAGTGACTTCATCCTTGTCTTTCAGACTGTTATACACAACACGCAACTCTCGTTCCTCTGCTGGGAACATTCAATCATCACAGTTCCTGTTTACGCTGAGCATGTGCAAACCTCCTGCAGGAGACCATGACATGTACTCCCCCTGTGCACTCTTTCTTTATTTACTCGAGGTGTGGGAGGGGGTGGGGTGGAGGGGTTGTAGTACCAGCAATGGGATGGAGAACTATTGGCTTGGAGAAAGTTAGGAAGACAGAACAAGGAAGTGATTCTGCAGATTTCAGGGATGGTTGGATGTAGACATGGGCAATATATCAATGTTCTATCACACTGGTTTCCAAACTATTTTTATTTTTATTTTTATTTTTCAATTTAGGGATCCTTAGGATTCTCAACCGGTTTCATTTCAAGGACCTCCAAGGTTGACATTCCATGAACCCCAACTTATATTGTAACATCACTGTTAATTTAACTGAGAGTGTACAAATGGAACCCAGTGGACCCTAATGGGTCCATTGGGTTCTATTTGGGTACTATTTCTTTCCTGGTGGAGGGGGTCACCATGGATATTTGGAAAGCATCATATCATGACATATTGCAGTACCTATAAGTGTTCACGTCAGCCCTAGTTTTATACTATCGAATGTTTTGAGATTTTTTTTTATCAAATCAACTGAAATGTCACACTATCGATTTTATCGAAACCATTTTGACATTATCGTCACAATATCGGGCTGAATAAGGGCTGAGGTTGAGGATAAAGGGTTGTGGACGGGGGCGGGCTGCTCCTTCTTTTAACTCTCGGACGACAAAACGCACAAATGTAGATGCTACACACGCACACGTGCCTATGACTACTGTGAGCATACATACATGTACTGGATGGGCTTAACACACACACACACACACACACACACACACACACACACACACACACACACACACACACACACACTTGTTACAAAAAAATGCACCGCAACAGGCAAGGCTGTTCTGGACCCTTTTGGAATTAAAAAAAGGAATACTTTTATTTTCAACCAAACTCTTCACTAAGAGCTTCTGTCTGCTCATGCTATGTAGTCTTGTGTAGTGTCCCAGAGCACACTATCTTAACAGTAGCCAGACAACAATTCCACAATGTACGAATGTTATATAGACTCTGAAACTACAGCTCCCATGAGCTGAGTAACTGAACTAGTACCTGCTGCTCGGACAGAAATATAGTTTGACCAATCACAACGCGGTTCTCACAAATGAGATGGAAACACGCAATAGGACAATACAAGTGAACGTGAGATTCATGTTGTTTGTAGATAAAGAAAAGCATAATGGACAGTATTGACAACAATGCATGATGCACAACAACTGCAAAAACCGACACCGTCATCCTATAATGCTCATTAGTGAGGAGTCATTAATTCTGTGAAGATAATGGTTGAAGATAGGAGTGCTCCCTTAACGTTTGACTCCTACCTACTGATGAATTATATATGTCTTCGTATGCGGTTTTATAAAGACAGACATTGTCAACTATTATTAATTTGATCATTCAATATGTTTTTTTGTGTAGTAAAACCAGGGTAACTTTGATAATATGGAAGGGGGAGTTTTCTTAGAATGTGGTAGTGATGCTTGTAGCACCAAAAATCTAATATCTAGCTATATGTGATGAGTTGATTGTGATATGTTTGTATGTACGTATGTGAGGACACTACGATGGTTAATGGGAAGACCAGGAGAAGCTTTGCGTGAAATGGCTGCTGTAGGGATCTGGGAATGGAGAGTTGATCAATGGCGCTTCCTTGGACTCAATGAGGGAGATTCCTTCTCGCTTTGTGGCACACATCCTTGAACTATTCCTGAGAGGAACCAGAGGCGTCGCCTGTCTCAGACTCTCAGAGTGAAAACCAGGAGCCCAGAGGGAATCGCTGTTCGATTGCAATTCTAACCTGGGGTAGCCCATGATTGTTAAAATCACCCGCTTTGATCGTTATCAAGCGATAATTCCCAGTAGACAACTTATAAAGCCAATCTTCTCCTACTGTATGTAGTCTGGGAACCGATTGTCACTGATGAGACGAAAACCTGGAAATCCTCAGTGTGGCCGGTTGGCCACCTTGTTTTAAGCACTGTGTCAGCACTGAGACGTGCTGGCGGTTATGTTGAGGGTGAGCATTAGAGGAGGCTTGTCGTTTTAGGAGATATTGACTGAACAACCAGATTAAAGTTGTGTGTTAAAACAGACTGGTCTGCTTGCAACACTTGACAAGACGCCACAAGATCGGCATAATAAGCAACCTACTGGGAATTATTGCTTGGTTTTTGGTAGCATCCACTTGTTTGGCAAGTGGTTCTCAAACTCGAAATGTCTATGCGTTAGGCCATGGACCCCCATAACTCTTGACGGTGTAAAAAAAAAGGAAACCTAATGGTCTGCGTGGTTCTATTTGTACACCGTCGGAGTTACAGACATATTTAAAGGTTCCATTTTGTCCCTATAACTGCGAATAACTTTGTTGGGGATCTGACCTGGAAGACCCATCAAGGACCCCCCCTCCGGGGTCCACCGGAGCACATTTTGACAACCGCATTGAGCCCCCCTCCACACGTGTTTTAAGGCCTCCGCTCCGCCAACAGCACAATAAAACCACTGATCTTCCATGTGGCCTTGGGGAGCCTTCTGCCGCTCTCTGCTGGTGAAGAACAACAGTTGTCACACAGAAAAAGAAAAAAAAAAGACACACAACAGTGCTATTGTCTGTTTTTCTTCTCCTCGGATGTCTCGGCATTTCTCACACACGAAACTACCTACGCAGAGTTCCCGAGGTTTTTTTTTTTAACTTAGTTGGTTTGTACTGTGTACTCGGTTGCATGTATATTATATATTGATGCGTTTATCATTCACAGATTAGTCGTTTTCATCGGGCTTCATGGTTGTGTGACAAAAGATATATATTAAAGTCTTCTTCTAACGCTTTTAACAGTGGGACACCATTCATTTCATTCGCCCAAAGAGATCATATCGCCCAAAGAGATCAATTATTTTAAAGGACCACTTCACCACTTTTCAACATATCTTCATTTAATACAGTAGGCTAATGTACATGATAATATACCACTATATTTTTCTTACTCAGTCTGTGTCTCACAGAAGGGCTGTGGGCAGTTCAGAAACCTGTCCTCCAGTGACATCATCGACGGGGAATCCAGTTGCGATGTAAAAATGGCAGCCATCATTCTCCCGATAGTAAAAATATAAATATTATTTCAAAAACATCTTTTATATAAAGTCTGCCGAATGATGTCATTGGAGGACAAGTTGCTGAACTGCCCACAGCCCTCCAGTGAGACACACAGACTTTTCAGTCGACGTTGCTCCGCCCACTTATTGGCCATCCCCTGTTCACCGGCTATCGCCAGTACTCAGCATGTCCCACTGTTAAAATGTGCTGCAAAAGTAGCGATGCAGGGGGGTCTACAATGCAATACGCTGTTTCACACATGTATGTCCGATCTGCTTCAGATGCAGGTCAGCCCTGCCCACAGAGACAAATGGTTCGGGTCATTCGATGCGTGAAGGCTCGGCCCAAATAATACTCGGACCAGCCGAAATGTTGCGACAGTTTGAGGGGTCAGAAAACTGAGCTCTCGAGAGCAGGTATACAGCAGGTATTGTATACTCTCCGGAAAAAAGGTCCTAAAAGAAAAATCATTAACTTGGTGAAACACAACTTGATGATTAAGCCGCCATTGGACTGATTGATCCCACAAAGTGAACAGAGCTTGCGACATTGTAACTCTCTCTATACTCAGGAGCTAGTATTATTTGGGCCGAGCCTTCCTGTTACCGGGTCGGTTACTGTAGCAGATCTTTTTTTTCCAGGTTGGCTGGGTCTGGTACGTCTCTCTCCCCACCCTCAAAACATACAGACTTGTGCATCGCTACTTCTTCTAAAATGCAATGGAATGTTCAAAAGTACACAGAAAAAGCACAGAGCATGTTTGTTTGTCCCCAAAATCGTTTGGTTTCGTGAACAAATGCTTTCAGCAAACCAGCTTGAGTTTTGGATGTAGCCAATCATCTTAGAGCAGACCTAGACATCTTAAACGACAATCTATGAGTGATCTGCTTCCAAAAAGCTGCATTTAAAATAATAATAATATTTGTATTGGTTCTCCTTCATTATGCCAAGCATTGTTTCTGGCACACTTCATGGTAATAGAGGCAAGTTTTTAGCCAAAAATCAAAATGGATATATAGCTATATTGTTTTGCTTTTTTCCCCTCAACGTTGCTTCTACTTAGATGCTGCAACTGTTTCCCTGCAGGCTTCGTCCTGCAGACAGGCCAGAACTTTGTCAACAGATCTTGAAAACAAAACATTTGCCGGGCTCAGGAAAGGCAGTGCTAATTTGCGAGGGGGGGGTTGTGTGGGTGGGGCAGCGTTTTAGCCAATCACAGCACGGCATTCTCCAGCAGATTCATAATGAGCCAATAGAGTGGAGGTGAGCTGGAGTTAGATTCTCTTTTAAAACAAATCTGTTTATTGTACACACTAAAGTTGCCTCTATTACCTTTAAAGCTGTTTTTTTTCTTTTTTTTTACCCCCTCATGCCAAACGTAGGATTTACCTTTTATAAGCTGTTTTTTCTGAAGGGTCAGTTCTTTGAAAACGAATATTGTATATTTTCTCGATTCTCAGGTTTTATGATGATGTATTGTGAAAGTTTAAAAAAAAATGTTTCCTTGCTAATGTCTAGCTCACTACTATAATGTACAGTATGTGTGTATTAATACACAAATTGTCGTAACCGATAATAGAACTGACGCACTGAACATTTACTGTGTAGATTACTGTAGGAGTATATGATATAACGTGCGCCACACATTCATGCAGTCCGGGAATAACGGCTGAATATGAAGTTTATGTATATGTATGTCATGTTTTTTCAGACACATTTTGTGCCAAAGTTGAGTGCCATGATTTTGTCATTTTAAATGTCATTTTCTCATTGTTGCCTCGTGTGGGCCACGGCCATGACTGTATGTTACTCTCTGGTCGGCGTACGATTTTTGCAATACAAAACGCTTATTTATACCATGCAGGAACATATCGTTGATAATCCTGCGTATTATATGTTGTTCATTGTGTGTTTAGTGTTGTATGGATGTTGCTACTACAGTATATGTGTGCTTTCATTCTAAAGAGTTTCCACATCTCTGGTCTAGGAGAAAACCTGTTGAAGGAATTTCGGGGGTATGTGCAATCACGGATCCATAGAGGCATTATTCAATAGAGCGACAAATTATAATATTAGAATTGCTTAATAAACCACTATGAAAACCTTTGGATTATATATTTTTATTGTTGTAATATAAATGGATGCAGCCTATGCAATGAAATTCTCTTTCACCACTATTCTTGAACAGAACTTGGGGTCAAAGCTAGCCTAAGATTTGTCTAAGTCTAAGTGCACATGCGTTGTTTTGCTTGGGGAGGAATGAGCGTTTCTGCCTCAGAGTAACTCTTACCTTGTACAACATCTAAGCCCACAGACATGGAGTTCCACTTGTCCTTCAACTTGTCACTATTCGCCAAGAAATTGCAATCCGTAGAGTTGTAGTTTTCAATAAAAATGGTGTCTTGATGCGCCGACTCAGTGGATTGTAATTTCTGGTTGAATAGTGATGGGACAAGTGGAGGTCCATGTTCGAGGCCTTGGATGTTGCATTTTGTACATGGTAAGAGTTACTTTGAGGCAATATTCCATGACAACAAATCAATATATGTGCACTTAGACTAGAATGTAAAATATGCCTCTCTACGAGAGTCTAAATCTCAGGCTGCGTCATTCAATACTGTGTGACTGACATTTGTCACCTGCAGGGATTCCTGGACGGGTGACTGCCTGGGTCAACGTACTCAGACAGACGTGCACACAAAGTCACTTAATGGAGGCGGTTGGCACCGCTGAAAAGTGTGTGAGTACTTCTTGCGAGGCGTCTTGGTGCTCCTTCAGTCCATGTTGTGCTGCAGTCTCAGACCCCGTGCTGATCTACCCTGGAACTCTCCCACCCAGACCAGTCCCTGTGTGTCTGTGAACACTCCCTCTCCTTCCAACCTGAAACATGGAATAACTCGTGTTTTTTTTTTTTTTTTTTTTTTAATCCAGGGCTTGTAGATCTGTTGTTTCTCAATAGTTAAAACACCAAGAGGTTCCCGGGAGTAAGGGATCACTGCGTTCACACATCAGAAACAACATTCGGAGGAGAGAACACAATAATTGTTCATCAGGTCTCTATTCTATTTTTATTTAATTCTAATATTATTTAGCTCTGTTCCTGTTTGTTTTGCCCCTCACCTGTTCTTGCTGAACTGTCCCGTGCAGGTGGACCCATCAGGGAAGGTGTAGGTCCCCGTGCCGTGGTACATGTTGTCCTTGAAGTCCCCCTCGTAAGCCCCTCCAGACGGGTGTTTCTGGGTCCCTCTGCCATGCATCTGTATCATGGGACACAACTGGACGTCAGGGTGAAATTGGTCCAATCAGTGCTGGGCTGGCTGTGAGTCCCCAAATAATGGGTGAATCAATTACCTATGGTTAGATTTGTAATGTAATGCTTATTTAAATTTAATTTTATTTTTTATTGTATTTTCTATTGATTGTTTGGAACACAATTGATTGTGTGATAAACTGATAATCTACATATTATAAATATTTATTGAATATGAAATGAGCATCTCCTGGGAACCGTAGGATGACCTGGTTGGTGAACATGCACTGCCCTGTGCAGTTACTGTATGTTTAGGGTGGGTGTTAGAGATGGGGTTAGTAATTCAGCACTGCTCTGTGCTTGGGTTATTTTAGCACTTAGGGCCCTATTTTGTCTTAAGTATCAGGTCTTAAGTCTTAAATCAAAACTTGGAGGTGTGGCAAAGCTGTTTGGCCATTCAAAACAGCCATACAGCTTTGCCACACCTCCAAGTTTTGACTTAAGATTTAAGACCTGATACTTAAGACAATCAAAATAGGGCCCTTACCCCTTAGTGTTAGCGAGACAAGATTATGTTTAGGCTTAGGGTCTCCCCCAACCTACACTAGACGCGACCATAAGGAAGTAGTCACAACCAGGTTGCAACTATAGTTGTTCACCAGTCATGACCACAACCACCCATAGCCACAATTGTGACCAGCAAAGTAGTATTTAGGAAGACACTCTCTCTAGTCTATAAAGGGCTTTACAGACATCTGTAAAGCCCCTAACACTCTCCTCCCTCACGTGATAAACATCCCTTTATATAACTTGAATTTCTTGAATTACATAAGTGTTGTTTCTCGAATGTTGTGGCACCACATCTGTCTTCCTCCATTGCCAAATTATGTGTTTACCAGTCTCTCTCTGTAGCCTATTGGCTAATACACATAGCTTAGGATCTCATTCCCAGAACAATAATGTTCTTAATGTAGTCCAGATTTAATAACAATGTAATTTCAGCCTCTCTCGTGTTGACCAAGAAGCCTAAATGGGGAAGAAGTTAAACAGGGAACCCCCAACCTAGGGAACAGCCCTAACCATGCATATAACACCTTTTATCTATGGTGCTTTACAAAGATTGTGTTTCCCATTCACACACACTAATGGCGGCCGAAACCATCCAAGGTACTGACCAGAGCAATTAGGCGTCAAGTGTTTTTGCTCAGGGACACATCTGCACTAACTCTGGGGGTTCAAACTGTGTTGTGGTGTCAATGAACTGACCTTGTCGGCATGCCACTGTCCGTCATACACAGCGCCGCGGGCTGAGACCTGCCGTCCTGACCCGCTCCTCACCAGGGCTCCCGACTCTGTTCTGCTGCACTCCCCTTCTGTCAGGAGATCAGGACATGTATAGGCACCAGTTACACCCAGGGTTGCCAACTGCCAAAATCCAAAATGCACTAGTGGCACTTCTAAAATGCACTGGAATGTGCTAGAGCAGTGCTTTTCAACCATTTTCAAGCCAGGGCCCACTGGACCACCAATTGATGTTGAATTTAGTCTCTCAGACTAATTTAGAAGAAATAACTGGTTGGTCAAAATAGCAATTCGTCTAAATTTTCTAAATGTGTAGATTCTTGAAAATTAGGTAATTCGGATGTTTAAATATAATTTAACTCTTGATAGTGTAAAATGAAACCAAATGGACCTGCTATTTATCAGTCAAACTTAAAACACCAAACTGCGTTCTAGTAGAGAATGGATTAAATAATAATTGCCGTTATTTATTGCGTAACGTCCTCATAAGACTAGTTTTATGAGGACGTATTGTCTCGGGGGCACGTCTGCTGGAAGAGTTATATTACATTCTTGCCAACAAAAACTGATTGTTGCAACAAGGAGTGCTGTAAACATTAAAGTAGCCTATAAAACTTTATTTTTCTCATCCGTTCACTCACCATATCTGGATCCATCTGGGAAAATATAGCATACTTTCAATAGGCATGATTCTTCCCCTAATAAACAGATGGAAAAAGTTAAATAATCTATAAAATGACATGTAGTATAGTCTTATACTACTGTAGCTTGTACAAAATGTACACTGTGTCTGGCAGTGTAAAAGTTTATATAACAGTTAAAGTACTGGGGTAACTAACTCTTGATGTTGCTTTCTTTCACATCTCAAGCTAAATTAAAGTTACACGCACATACACTAGGTTACTTTGTTAGCATAGTGAACATAGTTATGTAGTGAATAAATGTGTAAATGATGATCTCACCTGACATCCTAGAGACAGATTTCCACTGCCTCTCAGCGGTGTGATAAATCAACTCATCAGACGGAACTGAAAACGTGAACAACTTCGGACACAATGATGCACAATAGCTGCTCAGCCTGCAAATGATCAGTGAATCACCATGCTGTACTGTTAATGGGTTTGTTTTCTATATGGTTCTACCTCTACTACTACTCATGGAGGCAGTAATAGAACTATGGATACTTCCCTAAACAGTCACGGTTGCTATAGTGACACATCCTCGTGTACAGCACTAGGTGGCACTAGAGTGGTGTACTGTAACCTGGGACTGATGCTACAAATATCTTCTAAATCCTGACAGTTTTCAATATTTCATGTCAAGGACACCTAAAAAATCAACTGTATATGAAGTACAACATAATGCTTAGAACACCAAAAGGCTTCCTGCCCAAACGTCAAACACATTATTCAGACTTTAACCATACAGAATGAAACCACTCTGAACTCAGTTGTGTTCATTCCTGTTCATTCTGAGAACCCATCGCCAAAAAGAAATACAGGGAAAACGGCACCTTTTTATTAGCACCCTGGGTCTCTCTTCCAGACTAATTCCTGTCTGAACCATACCATACAAAAAAGCAATGCCTGTAAGGGTATTTTGGAAAGCAGCATCAACACATCACCAGAAGTGGTACTTATTAAAAGCAAATCACAACGATAAATACGTTTCCTAATAGTAATACATTTCCTCTAAGCTTACATCATTTTGACCGTTGGGTTGACACAAAATACAGGGGCGTTATCCTGTGTCCGTGCTCATGGGGGCTGAAAAAAACAACAACAACACCAGCCCCGCATGTGCCTGTACACAGTAGGGCTACCCGAGCCCCAGAGCCCCTTAAGTCTTCCATTCTCATGGGGGCTCGGGCCCCTGAGCCCCCACAAAGATAACGCGCCTGGTTGACACAAAATACAATGGAGCTGTCAAAATTCATGACCATATAACTTTACAATAAGTTTATTTATAATGAGAAAATAGCTATATTCCAAATGATTGCTAACATTATTCAACAAACATCCCTTACAGCTGCATGACAGTACAAAAAGAGCAAATAAAAGTGGCTTTTCATTATGAGTAACACAAGGAAACTATAGTCATGGAAAATACATATAATATACATTAGACAGCTGGCCTAGCCTTAAACACTGAACGTTATTAGATTACAAAGCCCAGATGCTTTTAGTCAGACATACCAGTGGTCAGATAACTACAACCTAAACTCAAACCCTACACCCTTTCCTCCCACGGGGCAGCACACCTAAACAAGCCTCCCCCAACCGCCAATGCACGCCTGACCAATGGTATGCATCCAAATGAAAACAAATGACATGCCATACTGTTACTTAGGCTACTTAAAAAAAGACCACAGAGCTCATGAAAAATAAATTAAACTTGTTAAAAGGACCACATGGCTCAGAATGCAAACACCCAAACTGACAAAAATAAGGCTAACAGGAGTAAAAGTACAGAGAAAGCACATTGGTGTTAACCCTCAGCTACCACGTTAACATACATTTTATGTACATTTTATGTAGCTCTGGTCCAGAGCTCCACTGCTTCTGAGTCTGACTTGCATCCAATGCAAGTCAGACTCAGAAGCAGTGGAGCTCTGGACCAGAGCTACATTTTATGTAAGTAATATGTGAATATATCTGTACTATGAGAGCCTTGGAGATACCATATCTTTGGAAATGCCAAACGGTGAATTAAAGGACAACTTTTTTTCCCAACCAAGGTTCATGTTTTAGATTGTTCTAAGCAGTGTTCGGCAGTAATAAATTACACATTACATAAATTACTCAAACATGGGTCATGTGTAACATGTTACTCCGCCAAAACATTCCTCATTACTTACAAATCAGCAAAAATATCCTCATTACTTATTACAAATCAGCAAAAATAGAACAGATTTACAAGCTATCAACAGATAACAACAGAGATGCGCAGTTTGGAGATCCACTGCAGCAGTCTGCACACATGACGTACACTACAAGTTGTGGAAGTTGTCACAAGTTGTTGCTAAACAGATTAAACTTATCTACTATAGTCCTACTAGACGCCAGGAGATTACATCTGGTCAAAACACAACAACAACAAAAAACAAGACCACTGAATCTACTGAATGTGACAGGGAAATGGCAGTTTGTCACATTCGGTAGATCCTGTGGTATATTTTATTCCTTAAGTATAATTGCTGGGTTCAGTTTACGCAATTTAATGCAATTGCCTCTCCACATTTGTCATCCACACAGTGAGATTGTTGTGTTTGTGGACTACTAGGCTCTTCATCTCTGTCCTGAGGGGTGGAGTTGGCCCAAACCCGACACAGTTTACACGGACCACTGTTTATCAGCTTCAGGATGTTCTTTCTGAAACCATCCCCTATGCAGAAGTACAGGAGGGGGTTGAGGCAGCCGTGAGAGTAAGCAATGGCCTCTGTGATTTGTAAAGAGTGTCTGATTGCCCGGCTGATGTGACACACTCTAGGCCACGGCGTGTCCTTATAAACACCCAGCAGCTCCAAGGCTTTGAAGAAGGAAGCAACGTTGTAGGGCGTCCAGCAGCAGAAAAACGCAACGGCGACCACCAGAACCAAGCGGATGGCGCTGCGTGTCGTGGCCGTTCCGCTCCGACGGAGCACACAGATCGCCCTGGTGTAGCAAAAACCCATGATGGCCGTCGGAATCACCAAGCCTAGAATGTTCATTTTGAAAAGGCCAAAGACAGTCCAGAAGTGCCTGATCGGCACGTTTTCACTCTCGTATTTGGGGGCACAGAATACACGGTTTTCATGTGGCAACTCCTGCACCTCGATGAAAAGCAGTTCCGGGAAAGAGGCGAGAACTCCGGCCAACCATATGACAGCGGCTACGATCCTTCCGACAGAACGCGCTCGTGTTTCCTGTGAAGAGAACACGTGCACTACAGCCAGATACATGTCGACGCTCATCACAATTACGAAGAAGATTCCACAGTAAAAGCCGACGAGGTAAACGCCGAGTACCACTTTACACATGGCTTCCCCATACACCCACTGGTCCCAGGCCTGCCGGGCGAGGAAGGGCAGGCTGCAGGCTAGGAGGAGGTCAGCCAAGGCCAGGTTGAGGAGGCACACGTCAGTCATGGTACGGATCCGCTCTCCGAATATTTTCACCCAGAGGACAAACACATTCCCGACAAATCCCAGGACAAAGAAGAGATAATAGAGAACTGGAAGATAGTAGGCTCCTTGACCTCCATATTCACACCCTCCAATGAAGCTGTCGTTCGGAAATGTCTCCCATGAGTTGTCAAAGTCGTAGTCGTAGTCATCATTATGTTCTGGTTCCATAGGTGATCTAAAGAGTAGATTGCAGGAAAAGAGAAGGTGCATTTTATTACTGTATGACATACATACAGTATGCTGTAACCTAGGCTTGCATCACACCCAGCCGTCATGCAAAATGTATGCATTTTATGAGCAATATTTAACACACACGTGCACATGCATGAGCACTCACGCACGCACGTGCACGTGCGAGCACACACACACACACACACACACACACACACACACAGTCATGACTATAATTTTTTTGCAAAATCAATCAATACAGTTGATTGTGCAATAAGGGGCATGTTCCAAGGCACCACTAGTGTAGATGAAACCACGTTAAAGCAATATATATGGAAATTCTGCAACAGTTAGCCTTAAAACTAAGACAATCTTTGAAAAATATTTCTTTCACTGACAGATGCAGTCACTATGACCACAAATGTTCCAAGAAACTAGCTGGCCTAGCCACCCAGTCTGCTGATTTGCTCACAGCAATCTCAGGGTTTATTGGAAGGATCGTGTAGTAACTTATACTCCTCAGGATGTGAGCATATTATGCTCACATCCTGTTTTTCTTGCCCTGACCAGTGGGAAATGGGAATGGCCTCCGGGGAGGGATCAAAACAAACATAACCCTCAAAAATGTTAAATTAATAATGTACAAATCATGAAAAAACCTTGTGCCTGATGTGACATATGAGATCTATATATAGATTACATTTACGTTGTACACACACATTTTCTCTAGCTATTTCTGTACCAGTAACAAACAAAAAAATGGTGGTTTTTGACTGGTTCTCAAAGGGACTTCAAGCTGGGCTTGAATTTTGCATCAGGACAAGCTTTTCTGGGAAGCTGGCAGTCGTGGCATTGTCAGGCTTGGGTGGAGCTTAATTCCCGTCCACTACCAGCCAAACAGACATGACGTGACACAGGACGTGAGTGTTGTTGTTTTTTTTGTTTTTTTTTTTCAAGTTCATGCATTGCAAGTGTGCCCATAGTTCAGTAGAAAGACTGAACTACTTTAGTGACATGGATGTTGAAGGAAAGTTGAGTGTAGATTCTACGCCAAGAGGTCCAATGCTTCACCAATTCATTTTGTGCTGAATTGTGCTGCACATTTCATAATTTGTGCTACTACCATTTTTTTTTTTAGATAATTGAAGGTCCTGAGCTTTGCTGATCTTGCACCCCCCACCCAGCTACAGTATGTTTAAGCTAGAGACTGACTTGATTATGCATTTGTTTTCCCCATTTCTACAGCCCAACACATCAATATTTTCTCCATCAAGCATTAGTCATTTCTGGTTGCATATAACCTACTGTAAATAGTAAGCAGCATCATTTATTTCTGCAGTAGACGTGCCTCCAAGCAGTGCCTCCCTATTTTAGTCAAAAGAAATGTCTCAACCTGCTTGTCTTTGCCAAATATACAGTATTTATTGTCTACTTGGTTGTGTTATTTACACATTTTATTTTATTGTGTATTACATTACTTACTTAATATTACTTAGTGTCACATATGTTGTAATGTGCAATAGATCAATTTGGCATTGAGAGCTTATGTGTTGCTTTTTTTTTTTTTTACTGCACCTGCACTTCTTTACAACTTTCTCACCTGCTTGATGAATGCTTGCCTGAGACAAATGTGATTGTTACATTGTAACACATTTTCATATCAATATATTACACTTCTTTTGATATTAAGGTTACCATTTCCTAGTGGACCCTTTCTCATTTACTCTTCAGTCCTTATGAGTAATCACATTATGAGTCGGGAAATCATATTATGCAATCATATGAGTCAGGGGCGAATGTAACCTTTCCCAATTGGAGGAGCAGGAGAAAATGGTAAGAAGCCGCCCCATACCATTTTCAGTTACAAGACTTTTATTAGGCAAGTAAAGCATCAATCATCAGTTGTTGTTGAAGTTGCAACAGACACACAGCATGCATAAAGCTAAAGGTCTGACTCAGAGAGTTTTCTGTTTTCAATGATGAAATGCTGTTGGTTTAGTGGTGACACAGCTATAGTTAGTTAGTAGCAGTAGTAGGGTATCAAATCATTTTAAATATAAGCACTTTAACTTGAAATATTTTGGATTGCTTTGCATGCCATCGTGTTTGATGGGGCAGACTGAGCGTTTAGGGGGGCACTGCCCCCCATGCCCATGCCTAGATCCGCCCCTGATATGAGTCGGGTTCCGTTGATGGGAAGTCAACACATGATGAATACCATCTCCGTCTCTAGACACTAGAGACCTGCCCTTGGAGACGCCCTGGCCTGCCGACAAGGTCTTCAAAAGGTCTCAAAGATCAGGACCCATTTGGTCATGTTGGCTCATCAACGTCAGTAGTTCCTGTGTCTTGGGTTACTAAAATTTTTAGCCTTGCATGACTAAAAATGTTACTCTTGCTGCAACCTGTCACCCTTCTTGACATCTGAACAAAATTTGGCCACTAACATGACCTTGTGTTTCAATGCCATTTGATGTGTGTGTAAATAAGTAAGTAGGAAAGACCTCAAATCAATGTAATAAAAATATAAAACCTGTATGGCTGTTCCACTGTTGTCCACATGCCTTGTAATCAGTTCACGTGTAAAAAAGTTGACCATATGACACTGGTCCTAACTAATCCTAACCCTCATTTTCACTTCTCACTTGAACAAAATGTGGTAACGTACAATTTCAATGCAACTGGCAAAGAGTTCTTTTCAATGTTGTTAACTGGTTTTGACTTGATAACTGATTCTACAAATGTCCTGACAGTCTTCTGAAAAACCTCCACCGACCTCCACCTGAAAATATGCCATTGGAGGGACACCCCAGAAGCAAAATATTTGAGCTAAATAACGCCTGCCATTACAGAATATTCACATTTTCATAGCTCATTGTGTGGCACTCAGTGGTGCGCTATGAGCTTGTAGAACAGGTCAAAGACACACACACACACACACACACACACACACACACTACAAGCACCTTGAGGAAAGAAATAATAGCAACAATAACAATTAAGAAAGGAATAATAATAATTTTAACAATGTATGTTTATTACAAAACATACTGTACATGTACTAACCACTTAAGCCCTGGGTTTTCAACAGGTGGTCCATGGGGCGCTGGTGGTCTGTGAAGGTGTTACATGTAGTCCCTGAACATGCATTTAGTAATGTCACACAACATGACAATTTTGTATGTTTGTATTTTCTTCCTCAGAAGTTGAGTAAACTGGTCTATTTATTCTGGAAGCACGTCAGTGTTGTGACCTCGGGGAAGTCTGACCCAGGTTTCAGAAATTCTAGGAAAAGGGAGAAAGCTAACTCCCTTTACTTGGAAAAGGAAAGCGAGTCACTGATTGATGATCATTCTCAGGAAATGTGCCCACAATGAAACAAGTATAATCATGTCACCATGTGTTTACTCTCTAACAGTAGTCTTTAGCAGTGTTGGGAATATTACTTTACCTTGTTAATATATTACTTATTAATTATTACCTTCATTTTAAAGCAATATATTGTATTACAATATTACTGTCTGAGCAAGTGTAATATATTAATATTACTATTACATATTACTTAAAAAAATCTGGCCAAATACATATGAAATCCACTTTTAAAAAAAGTCACTCCTGAAAACAGTCCTGGTGTAGACCTATCTCATCCTACTCAGCTATGGGCAGTTAACACAGGAGTTAAATGTATTCCTTGAATTCATGGAAGCCAATAAATATTTTGATGACAAATCATAGAAAATAAGTAATTATTTAACTTCTGCAATCTCACAAGAACACTTGCAACGGGACAGACTCACAGAAAGTAATATTAAGTGCTTAATATTAAGTAGTGCAGTAATGCAGAAAGAAAAGTATAATATATTAGATTATTTTTGGTGGGTAATATATTTATATTACAAGTTACTGCATTTTGGTAATATATTATGTAATATATTAAGTTATGTAGTGCACATGTCCCAACACTGGTCTTTAGTTAGTTTAATGAAGTTTAATGAGTTTAATGAAGGTTGGATATAGTAGAGAATGGAATAATCCCTGGTTCACAATTAGTTGAAAACCCCCAACTTAAGACCATTTTGGCCATGTGAAAATAGCCGGTCTACAATGATGTGACGCATTGAGTATGTAGATTGACTATTTTCAAAAGATTTTGTACACATCACGAAGTTGAGGGATGTAACATTCCGCATTACAGTACTTTCTACTTTTAGATCTCCATTGAAGTACACATTTGAGGGCTTTTTCCACCAAAAGGCAGAGGACTGTGTGCATGGATTGTGTTCAAGTTGTATAATTATATAATGGCATTGTAATAATGTAACAAAAGCATTTGGGGTGCTCATTTCATCCCAAGGAGTGTATTAAACATATCACATGCTACATATAGCACGATGATGAAATTTCGACTTTGTGCATGGCTTCAATAGGTTGTTAATGGTAGGTTCACATATTATGCCAATTATGAAAATTGTTCAACATATGCAAGTTAGCTTCTAGCAGTCTCTGGGGACAACATTGCTTCATAAAACCTCAGTCTGTCTGGGTGCACAGTGGCGCTCTATGTGCTGGCAAGTAGACTAAAAGAATAGGGGGCATGGGGGGCAATGGCCCAATGACTGCCCCACCAAACATTTTTCAATCAATCAAGAAGAGATGGCATAGATGACAGCATGTGATAACTTGGTTACAAGAATGTAGTGTTCAGGGTAAAACTGTTCTCAAGCACTCGAGGGGACACTAACCGCCCTAGTACTAGAACAGGAGGCGGACCACTTCAAAAGGGGCTGCCAAATTTTCAGAAAGACATGCTCTTTCTTGTTGATATCGTATTGAATTCTCTCCATGTGAATCACCCTACCCAGGTCACGAAGCCATTGTTGGAAACCAGGGCCGACTTCTGATTTCCATTGCTGGACTATCAAACGTTTGGCCAGTAACATGCACAAAGAAATGGCTTGACCCTCGAAGGAGTTGATAGTGGGGTTAGAGGTCGCCAAACCAAATAAAGCCAATAATGGTTCTGGCTCAATATTTTTCTTTAAGGCCTTTGAAAGATAATCAAATATAAGGGACCAGAACATATTTAATTTGGGGCAAAACCAGAACTGATGGGCAAGTGTGCCCGTCTCCTGTTTACATTTGTCACACAAGGGGGAGGATTCGGGATATATGGCATGAAGCCTTGATTTTGAGTAGTGCAGTCTGTGGACTACCTTGAACTGGATCAAAGTGTGTCTGGCATTGATAGAACTAGAGTGGATGTTGTCCAAAATAGATGACCATACATCTTCAGAAATAGTAATGTCTAGATCCCTCTCCCATTCACATCTAGATTTATCACTGGAAATCGCAACAGATGCTTGCAACAAATCGTAAAACATGGAAACCGAGCCAAAACCAGATGTATAGAAGAAGAATATCTAATGTGTTGTGTGTTGGAGAGTGCTCATAATTGGGTATGTGTGACCTGAGATAAGAACGGATCTGAAGAAACCTGAAGAAATGGGATGGCAGGTTATTGGCTTTTTGCAGTTGTTGAAATCATAAAAGGTTGCCATTGGCATACAAATGCTTGATAGTGACAATGCCCCGATCCTTCCAGGCAGAAAATACAGAATCCGTCAAGGCAGGGGGAAAGGCATGGTTATGGCAAATTGCACTGTCGATATAAACCTTGGGTAGGTTGAGGAATGATTGAATTTGTCTCCAGGTTTTAAGGGAGTTGAATATAATCGGATTCGATATGGAGGATGGTAACTTACGTTTAGCTGGATTGTTGAGTAGGGCGGGAAGAGAGGAAGCCCCGGCAGAGGCTCTCTCAATCAGGAGCCAAGCTGGCCCAAGTATATCGGATTCTGGGAGACAATCACGCCAAAAGGATAGAGCGTTCAAATTGGCTGCCTTGGATTTAGATGGATTTTGGAAATTCTTACTGCCCCACCAAACATGATGGCATGAAAAACAACCCAAGATATTTCAGTTGTGGCACCACTAAACCAACAGGATTTCATCATTGAAAACATAAAACTCTCTGGGTCAGACCTTTAGCTGTATGCATGCTCCGTTCCTGTTGCAAATTCAACAACAACTGATGTTATTATTTATGCTTACTTGCCTAATATAAGTCCTGTAACTGGAAATGGTATGGGGGTGGATTCATCGCATGTGGCGCGAAGCCCCAATTTTCATGTAGGTATCATCCCTACCCTCAGCCCCATACCATTTTCATGTAGGCTAGGTATCATCCCTACCCTCACCCCCTACCATATTCATGTAGGTATCATCCCTACCCTCACCTATGGTCATGAAGTGTGGGTCATGACCGAAAGAACAAGGTTGCGAATACAAGCGGCCGAAATGAGTTTTCTCCGGCGGGTGGCTGGAATCTCCCTTAAAGATAGGGTGAAAACTGAAAAGTTCAGCCACTCGAGAAAGACACGGAGTAGAGCCGCTGCTACTTCGCCTGGGATTACATCACTCTCTGGCTTTGGATCGCCTCGGGATCCCCCAGGAGGTCGCTAATGTTGCTCGGGTCAGGGAGCGCTCTGTTGGAGCTGTTGCCCCCGCGACCCGTTCTCAGATAAGGGGATGAAGATGGATGGATGGATTACACAACCTGGCTGGAATGTGTATGTTGCTGGCCATCATGGGGAAGCTAAGGCGGCCCATAGGGCCTGGGTTACTGCTGGGAAACCTAGACAGGGGCCTGAGCTAGAATATAAAAAAATGACCAATGCTAGGTATAAGCATGCTGTGAAATTTGTGGGGAAGCATGAACAAGCTCTGAGAGCAGATTCTATGGCTGGGAAACTGCTTAACAACAATGCAACAACCCTGTTTTGGAAAGACATTAAAACTTTAAATGGGACTAAAACAGTAATGCCTTGCAATATTGAAGGAGTATCTGGTGCCGGAATATAACTGAGCTCTGGAGGAAGCACTATGCCACTCAATTGTGTCACTAGTGAACCATATAATATTGACATGCTGGGTGAGGAAGGGGTACAATTTAGTCCTCCTGAGATAAACCAAGCTATTAGGCAACTAGCTGATAGCAAAGCAAGTGGCTTGGACAAAATTACTGCTGAGCATCTTAAGCTATCCAGCCCTAGAGTTTCAGTACTGTTGACCATCTGTCTTACAGGACTGTTAACACACGGTGTACTGCCTGACTCCTTGCTCACAGTGGTTCTGGTGCCGGTCATTAAGGACAGAGCTGGCAAGGTAGGGAGTATTAACAATTATAGGCTCTAGCCAGCATACTGTCTAAGGTGCTAGAAAGGTTACTACTGGACAGAATAAGTAGCCTTATATACACCACTGATAATCAATTTGGCTTTAAAGCTAAACATGGTACAGATTTATGTATATATGCATTAAAAGAAGCAATAGAATCATACAGGAGACGTGGCTCTACCATGTTAATAGGTTTTATTGATGCCTCCCGGGCTTTGATAGGATTAATCACCACAAACTCTTTGTTAAGCTCAAGCAGCAGCAGGGGCGAAATCCATTCAAGCCCTCGCCCGCGGACGAGCCCGGTTTCAAAAGCCCGTTTTTGTGAAACCACAAAAACGGGCGCCCGTTTTCAAAAGCGGGCGCCCGGCTTCACAAAAACGGGCGCCCGTTTTCAAAAGCGGGCGCCCGTTTTCACAAACGGGCGCCCGTTTTCACAAACGGGTGCCTTAAATATTTAGGGGCACAAAAAAAAAAAGCTGCCCCAGCCCTGATTCGAACACACGACCTTCGGACTACCAGCCAAGCTGCATTATCTAGTGCGCCACCGTGAACCGTGCTGAATGAGCACAGTTTTACTGACTTTATAATTTACTGACTTAGGTTTAGGCATAGTTTCACTGATTTTATAATTTTACTGACTTAGGTTTTAGGCATAGTTTTACTGAGGTTAGGGTTACGGTTAGGGTAGGGTTAGGGTTAGCGTTAGGGTAGGGTAGGGTTAGGGCGCCCGCTTTTGAAACCGGGCGCGCCCGCGGGCGAGGGCTTGAATGGATTTCGCTGGCTCTCTCAAGCAGAGGGGTGTGCCTGGATGCATCATACATATCCTGGCATACTGGTATGCCAATCAGAGCATGCAGGTTAAATGGGGCAATAGTCTATCTGCCCCCTTCAGTGTGGGCAATGGGGTTTGCAGGGCTTGACACTAACACTTGCCCGCTTGCCCGGGGCAAGTTAAAAAAATGGTGGGGCAAGTGAAGAATGCTATCTGGTTGCCCGATCGGGCAAGTGTGCAACTTAGTGCACTATAACACAACACAAGATAAATTTGTCTTGAAGGCAGTCATTGCACTCTGCCTCTGTGTCTTTCCCTGCTTTCTAGCTATCCACAATTCCAGGCTGGATTTGGGAAACAAAACAGGCAAATTAACATACACATCAGAGTGACCATTATAGTGGGGTTTCGTCTCCATGTTAAATGTAGATGTCATTTACAACTCTTGTAAAAGTTTCACTTTCAGTCCTAATTTGTTGGTGAGGGTCTATAGAACCATTTTGGTTCGAGTGGCCCGCGCACAAATGACATAATTGGCCTGTAGGGGGCGTAACAAGGTGCCAACCCTATCAAAACATGTAAACTGTTGTAACTATTGATCAAATTGTCCAATCTGTACATATGGGATATCTATGAATTCACAATCACGTGTAGCATTTGCTACCTAAACCTAATATATAATAAAATATATTTTTTCATCCATTATTGGTGTATATCCACAAAAATAGCAAGCAAAACAAGCTAAGACCAAAGTGAGTTTCCATCTCCATGTTAAATTTAGTTGTCGTTTACAACTTTAAAAGTTTAACTTTCAGTACTAAATTCTAGGTGAGGTCTACAGAACCATTTTGGTTAGAGTGACCAGCACGCAGATAAAGATTATTAGGGAGCCTTCCAAAATATGATATATGACTGTCATAACTTATCCAATCTGAACATATGACATATGTATGAATTCACATTCAGAACTAGTATTTAGTCATTTAGACCATATTACCCCCCCCCCACTCCCCACCCCCACAAACTGGTGTATATCCACAAAAATAGCACGTAGTCCACCGTCTATGTGCAGTATTTTGATGATAATAGCATGAATTTTGGAACACAGTTGGAGCATGTCATTAGGAGCATTGTTGGCTATGGCACCATCACAGATTTGTCCCTTGGTAATCCTGACAGCTATTTTCTAAAATCTTAATTCTAGTAAATAGTCCCACATTGTCAATGATGAGGAATTCAGTGGTACTGTTTACATTTGTCCTGTGACTGACCATGGTAGATATTTCTCATAATGGCCACCACCTGCTGATATTTTAACAGTAATTACAATTCTCTGATCCTGGTAACTAATCCTACGTTTTCAAGGACGAGGTCTAAAGGATGAGGTGGGGTGAGGGCTTCCAGCCAGAGTTTGTCCTCACTTCTTATGGCCTCAGTGTTCTGGGGCTATGTCAACTATGTCAATGCCATTGTCTTTGCTGAAGGTTTCTTTCAAAGTCTCTAGCTCAGCCCTGCAAGGTCCAACCCAGACTTGTGCAGATGGCTGCTGGCTCATCTGGCGGCCCCAGTTTGTGTGTTTAGGTGGGGTTGACTGCCGCAATCAGGATTAGGGGCTTGACCCTTTCAAACTGTGGCAGTCTAGCCAAGTGTCTGCATTTGCTTTGGAGGCTATATAGAGGAGACTATATAGAGGAGTTGCTCTCCAGCACCAGGTGTCATGAGGTGAAGGCTCCTTCAATTGACATGATAGGGACAATGAGAATGACACTAAGGCCACTCCAGTGTATGCACATCCTGCCTGATAGTTATGAGGGCAGATCTTCAGGTGTTCTGTTGAGTCTTCATGGGGAGAAGCATTATGCATTCCGAACCAAGGACATGAGAGTCGAAAAGAATGGTCACCATGGTGCAATATGTAACTACTTTGAGTATGACTATTTTCCTGTCAACTAGCTTGTGTGTGAAGGTACAGAACTTCAGCAGTGGTTTTCACCAGACAGCTTTTACTGTATGGATCTGGATGGGGATCTGGCTAGAAGTACACAGACTGGTGTTGGATCTGGATGTGGATCTGGCTAGAAGTACCCAGACTGGTGTTGGATCTGGATGGGGATCTGGCTAGAAGTACCCAGACTGGTGTTGGATCTGGGTGGGGATCTGGTTAGAAGTACACAGACTGGTGTTGGATCTGGATGGGGATCTGGCTAGAAGTACCCAGACTGGTGTTGGATCTGGATGGGGATCTGGCTAGAAGTACACAGACTGGTGTTGGATCTGGATGGGGATCTGGCTAGAAGTACACAGACTGGTGTTGGATCTGGATGGGATCTGGCTAGAAGTACACAGACTGGTGTTGGATCTGGATGGGGATCTGGCTAGAAGTACACAGACTGGTGTTGGATCTGGATGGGGATCTGGCTAGAAATACACAGACTGGTGTTGGATCTGGATGGGGATCTGGCTAGAAGTACACAGACTGGTGTTGGATCTGGTGTTCTGACCTCGCTGGGTACTGGTCAATCGGGTAGAGCTGGTTTGAGTTGGAGTGAGTAGTGAGTAGAGTATGTCAGCTGATTTCATGGGCTCACTTGATTTTCACATATAGGGTAGAAGACATGAATTTACTGCCTACATCAATACATCAATATTACACATTTTGATGATTTGACTATTATCTAGCATTTTATGAAAAAAATCATAATCCTTGAAAATGTTTTGTCATCAGAATCAAGATTGTATGTTGTAGAAGCTGAATTGGTAAGATAACAGCAGATGGTGGCCACCATAGCTGTCATCACAGACCCATAGCCAAAACAATTCCTTATGGCAGGCTTTAACTTTGTGCCAGATGTCATGCTTTCATTGAAAAGTGCACAATTTTCACACATAGAGGCTGGGCTATAAGTGCCTGGGTATGTCTAACTTTAGTCCCCCCAATACTGTATTGTTTCTATTTATTTACAATTCATACCATTACTCATTCATGATAATATAGGTAGGAACTAACTTCATCCTTCTAGGTTCAACAGAATTTAAATTAGGTGCCCTTTGAAGTAATTTGATGTACATGGCGTCCATTTTTTCCATATCATATTCCAAACATTAATATTTGAAATCCAGTTAATTCCTGGGTTAGTATTGACTTGACATAGTAAAAGAAAACAAAGAAAAAACAGCAATTGTGAGAAAATAAAGACTTTTAAGAAAAACAAAAATCCGATTTTGGCCAATTTTGAAATTGGGCAAAAAATGCATATTTTTTTCATCTGCAGATGGGCCACTCGAACTAAAATTGTTCTATAGGTCATCATCTACAAATTAGAAGTGAAAGTCAAACTTTTACAAGAGTTGTAAATGACAGTGTGTCATGGGACCCCACTATTAATCTTCTACATTCTCTAGTTGTGTAGACCTAGGCTAATTAAGATGATTAATTTTAACTCTTGAGAAGGTAAAAATGAAACCAAATGGACCCGCAAGGGTCCATTTGGTTTCATTTTTACCTTCTCAAGAGTTACATCTGCAAAATTTACAATATATTATATATATATTTTGGGGGGCAAGTGACCATGAGCTGAGGGCAAGTAGAACCTGACTTGCACTTGCCCGATGGGCAAGTGCCTCGGAGACCTTAGTGTCAACCCCTGGGTTTGGCAGGGGGGGCTGTTGTCCCCTGCCCTCTTCAATCTGAATATGGATGTCCTGTCAAGGCAGCTTGGGGAGTGTAGGACAGGCTGCATAATGGGTAATATCCTGATCAATCACTTTATGTACGCTGACGATTTGGCCATTTTTCCCCGAGCAGTGCAGGTTTCCAACAGCTACTCAACATTGGCTCTCCATATGGAGTGAAATTTGATGTTCTTTACAATGCTAAAAAGAGTGTGATTTTGATCTGTAGAACAAAAGACCAAAAATTACACATTCCAGTGTTCCACTTGTCAGGCCAGCCCCTTAATGTATGCAACAGTTAATACTTGGGGCACATCATTAATGATAAGATGGAGGATGATGACATGTATAGACAGCCAGGGTGTTATATGCCCAGGCTATATGCTGGCTTGGAAATTTCACTACTGCTCTGATATGGTCAAAATCAATCTGTTTAGGCTTAGGTCTATGTGGAAACATATATGTCTGCCTCTTGTAGGCTGGTTTTATTATTTATCTGGATTTTAAATACAGACTTCTGTATTTTAAGTGTTTTGTTTGTTTTTAATTTGTCTGTATGTTTTCTAATGGCTTCGGCTGCAAATAGCCCAAGACATTGGACTCCAACACCTCTCTACGAGAGTCCAATGTCTTGGGCTAGGCTGCAAATAAAGATTGATTGATTGAACCAGAAACGAAATGACGTATGAATAAATGAATGAACGTAGCCTGGTTGCTTTGTAAAAGAAACCTGTTGCCGTGATGGCGTCCCTCACCAAATATATATTACCGGTAATATAAAACATTTTTAAAAAGCACAATTAACGATCTCAACGGCACAAATACGTAGCACACTCAGCAGCACTAAAGAAAGAGACCTTTTTTTTTTTTTTTTTTTTTTTTTTTTTTTTTTTTTTTTTTACAAATGGAACACTAAATATTATAATGGCACCATTTTTATGAGAGAGAGAGAGAGAGAGTGTGTGTGTGTGTGTGTGTGTGTGTGTGTGTGTGTGTGTGTGTGTGTGTGTGTGTGTGTGTGTGTGTGTGTGTGTGTGTGTGTGTGTGTAGTGGCATAGAAGTCTCACCTGACACAGCGCCGCTGCGGTTGTGCTGTTGTCCTGGGCTGGGGTGGAATTATTGTCCCCAAAATATAGGTTGTGTGAGCCTAGCCTACCAAAGTCTTTCTATAGCGAATCCGTCAATTAAGTCGTTTAACCTAACCACCATTTTCTAATATCTATAGGCTAATAGAATTCAACTGAGTTCAGTTTGTGCAGTTAAGTCGGCAGCTGTTCAGAGTGAACTCCTCAGATTGTACAGACAGGGTTGAGCAACTTGAGTATAAATGAGAAATTAATGCTGGTACACTACTACTACAGATTCCACCACTGGCGATTTTGGGGGGTGTTTTAAGGGGGCACTTGCCCCACCTGGTGGCAAGTGTTTATATGTTTTATTAAGGGATCAAGCAGTCCACGAAGTGGACTTGATCCCTTCTTGTTTTTGTCTCATTCTCCTCCTTCCGCCAGAAATAGCTGTTCTGGCTGAACCGTGCAGTCGGTTTTCGCGAAAATTGGTAATCTGGTAGAGGGTGATGCCAAACGGTGATGATGCGAAGCCTGTGACCACTGGTCAAATGGTGGCGCTATAGCACTCAACTGAAATTGCAAACTTTAAACACTCATAACTCATGAACTGCTCGACTCTCAGAAATGTAACTTATATTCACTTATGCGTCTGCTTATGTCAAACAACTTTTGTATTCTGACTTTTCACCTCTGACCTTTAGATGAACCGCCATCTTGAATTATATGTAAAACAGTTAAAATGTCTCTTCTCCTACAATCTTTGATCAAAATGCATAACAATGACCTACACATGAACTTTGAAGCCATACAAACATGAAATGGGTGTGAATTTTGTTTTCAGTGAAAAAATGATGTTTTTACGAGCCAATGAAAATTGCTTGTTTGTGAAAATTCTTCTATTATCCCTAATCTACACATGCAAAGTAATCTGTTCATGAGATTTTACAGTTTGGTAGAGGGGGATGCCAAATAGCACTAAAACCAGTCTTGCTCCAATCGCTCAAATGGGGGCGCTATAGCAATTCTTTGAAACTGAAACATTTGAACAAGCATAACTCGGGCTTCGTTTGGCTTAAAATCATGGGACTTGTTTCTACATGTTCCTTGATTCATGTGGAACACATCTGTAATTTCGACTGGTAAGCTCCACCCCCAGAGTGTCTGCCATTTTAAGCAGTTTGAAAAATGCTCATGCCTGATTTTCTGGCTGGATTTTTGATTTGCACAACAAGTGTGGTTTGTTGTACAAACCGGCTTGCATTTTTTTTTGTACACACCATCACTGTGTTTGTGTGTGGACGTAAAGTACTTCTGTGGCCTGCCACACCAAGGACAGCCATTGTCAGTGTGTTAATCTTTGATCAAAATACATAACAATGACCTACACTGACATGACAGGACTGCCACTGACAGTGACCCAGACTGACCTGAAAATACTGGGGGTAAAATTTGACCGACAGGGAAGGGGCAACACCAATTGGCCAGACCTGATAGGGAAAGTTAGGCAGAGACTGGGGTAATGGGGACTTAGAAGACTAACGATGGAAGGGAAGGATTTAATCATCAAATTTGTGATTTTACCACTGCTTTTATCTGTCTCCTCAGTTTTTATGCCACCTCGGCGAGTGATCCAGGGCCTGGAGCGTGCCATTTTTTATTTCCTGTGGGGGTCGAAGTGGGAGAGGCTGAGGCGGGAGGTGATGAAGAAGCCGAAGGAGAAGGGGGGGAAGGGTGTTCCAGACCTGTTTTTATTTTTTGGCAGCCTTTACACCACACTGCACATCACACACGCTACAGCCCCATCCAGAAACAACAAGACAACCGCTATGGCCAGATTCTGGATGGGGTCTTACCTCAAGCTTTTACCAACAGACCTCCGATTTCCAGTGTCTTTTAACCTGCCACCTGCCTACGCTGCCATAAAAAAGTTTATATGGCATTTTAACCTCGAGCAGGATGTGGATGTTTTAACTGATCACCGCTCTCTTCTCTCTCTTGTGCAAGAGCGGGAAGCAGTGAGCCCAGTGTAAAATTGAAACAATTGAAATGAATGAAAATGATCAATGAATGAAATGACTTGATCTTGATCACATCAAGTTATTTCGTCATGATTATAGTTGATTTAATTTAATTATATTCCTCTGGTTGTACAACAATGGGAACTGATGTAGACACACACACACACACCAGAGATGGAGCACTCATTGGAGCTGCATGGTGCTTGCTATACAAGCAGGTGTACAAACCGTTTTGTACAACGCTATGTACAAACCATAAGTGGGTGTGGCAACCCACTCAGACATATGACAGTTCTCATTCACTCCACTCCCATCTTCACCCTCTGTGGCAAGATGGCCGAAATGTTTGATTATTTGATGTATTTGATTTTGAGTTATTTACAATTGTTTTGAGTTATATTTGTTTTCATTATGTGGTTTGAATTGGCATTTATGTTTGAAAAGATACTTTTAGTTAAATAATTTTGTTTACATGATTGGTCAAGCTAAAAGTTTGTTTTAAGTTAAGAGAAATGAATTCATGAATTGATTTGAAGATACTTAAGATGAGTAAAACATTAAGTAGGCCTACTAAAGATTAAAAGCATGCTAAAATTGAAACAATTGAAATGAATGAAAATGATCAATGAATGAAATGACTTGATCTTGATCACATCAAGTTATTTCGTCATGATTATAGTTGATTTAATTTAATTATATTCCTCTGGTTGTACAACAATGGGAACTGATGTAGACACACACACACCAGAGATGGAGCACTCATTGGAGCTGCATGGTGCTTACTATACAAGCAGGTGTACAAACCGTCTTGTACAACGCTATGTACAAAGGTGTAGTTGCCAACGGGGTCGGTAGTTGGAGGGAATGAGGGCGCCTGCTGGCTGAAGCCCATACTGCACCGCAGTGTGCAGTATGGGCCATACTGCACCGCAGTGTGCAGTATGGGCCATACTGCACCGCAGTGTGCAGTATGGGCCATACTGCACCGCAGTGTGCAGTATGGGCCATACTGCACCGCAGTGTGCAGTATGGGCCATACTGCACCGCAGTGTGCAGTATGGGCCATACTGCACCGCAGTGTGCAGTATGGGGGGGGCCATACTGCACCGCAGTATGCAGTATGGGGGGGGGCCATACTGCACCGCAGTATGGGGGGGGGGCATACTGCACCGCAGTGTGCAGTATGGGGGGGAGCTGCCGGGGGCAAGCGACAACGGCAACCACACTTTGCAATTTTTAAATTGCGAATATTCTAGTTTCCATTTGTCACTTTGACCACTAAGCTCCACCCTCGGACTGCTGAATTGTGCATATTGTTCATATTGCTTACTGCTTGGTGGCGTGTTGTTGGGTTGTTTCATTGATGACAACAACTAAGCAAATCATTGTGCCTGGATAGCTCAGTCGGTAGGGTGCCTGACTTCGGAACACAAGATTGAGGGTTCAAGTCCCACTGCTGACAATACAAAGTCTGAGTCTCCAAAAACCCTGCTTTGTTTCCACAATCACATGATGTATTTCTTCCATGTTTCTATGGCTTATTTGTGCATATTTAAGGAGCGGTAGTGGCTCAGAGGTAGAGTAACCGGATGGTAACCACAAGGTTGCCGGTTCGATCCCGGGCTCCTGCAGAGTTAGTGTCGATGTGTCCCTGTCCCACTGCCATCAGTGTATGAATGTGTGTGTGAATGGGTGAATGTGATGCACAATCTATGTAAAGCGCCTTGGATAAAGGCGCTATATAAATGCACCATTTACCAAGCAGTCCACTGAATGTGTGTGTTGTTTCCAGTACGTCTTGTGTCTGTTGGGTAGCCTCATTGGTAGAGCGCATGACTTGGAAATGAGAGTTCCTGGGTTCAAATCCCGGCACGGACACCTAGTAATATGAGTCAATCATGCACAATCTCATGTGGTCTTCTACATCTAAGTTCATGGTTCTATGTGTAACCCAGGGTAAAACTCAATGTAATGGTGGTTGTCACCATTCGGCCATGTTGTGTTTTGTCACTATTCGGCCATGTTGTCACTAATGACAGTTCACAGCTCAGTTCACCACTCACTCACAGCTCACCAATCATTTACTCATTCACCAAATCAGTGGCCTTGTGGTTAGAGTGTCCGCCCTGAGACTGGGAGGCCGGGGTTCGATTCCCGGCCGGGTCATACCAAAGGCTCTAAAAACGGGATCCAATGCCTCCCTGCTTGGCACTCAGCATTTGGATTGGGGGTAAGACCCTGTGTCATACTAGCGTCATGTCCAGAGGGTGTACTTGTACATCAAGCTGCCTCATGCTACAGAAACAGGAGATAGGCACCTGCCCTATGGGCCTCATGGCTGGGCAAGGCTGTTTGACTGTCACTATTCGGCCATGTTGTCACTAATGACAGTTCATAGCTCAGTTCACCACTCACTCACAGCTCACCAATCATTCACTCAGTCACACCAGATTACAATGTGAGTCAGTCTCACACATAATTACCTGATGTATTTCTGAAGTTCAGGCTCCCATGTTTCTATGGCTTATTTGTGCGTATTGTTCTTACTCCTTATTGCTGCTTGCTTGATCCCGTTTTATTGCTGCTTGCAGCTATATTTTATTTTTATTTTTTACTCTCAAGAGTTAAAATATTCATCATTCAATTTCAACTTCATGATCATTTATACTACAGTGGGGGGGGGGGGGGGGGGGGGGGGGGGGGGGGACTAGGCCTACTGGCTATAGTAGCCTATGTTCCAAAATTAGTAACTAAATCAAATATTGTTTAGAAAACTATATTTATTTTGCATATTTAGTTTCAGTCAGTTCGGTAGTAGCCTATTTGACACCACAACCCCCACCCCCTGTTGTGAGAGCAAATTCTATTAGTCTATGTAAAAGTTAGACATACAATGACCTGAATTAAAGTTGAACACACGCAAACGCGCATGCATGTATGCTACACTAAGTTAATGAATTAATGATTTAATGTATTAATGGTGCATATATCATTCAATCACAGCTTACCTGGCAGTAGCATCTATGGTTCTACATCTAGCCTACTCATGGAAGCATTAGCCTACTATTCTACTACTACTCAGGGTCACACATTCTTGTGTACAGCACTAGGTGGAACCAGTGGTGTTCTGTGAAGTTATACCCATTTTCTGAAAAAACTCCTTATTTCTATAACACTGGCCCTCAATATTTCATGTCAAGGGCCTCCAAAATAATCTGTGGCTGCCAACTGCCATTTTAAAATGTGTAGTTCCAGGGACTTGCCAGAAGTAAACAATATTTGAGTTAGAAATGTTTGCTGTGACAGAATATTCAAAGATTTGCTTCACATTTTCATGATTTTTCAAAAACAGCAACTAATAAATACTGTAGCTATTATATTATATATGGGGTGAAAAGGGGGTGGATGTGTCTGTGTGCACACTCGCATGTTAGCTTTATCAGTGCTATGAGCACTGCATTCTGAGTCAGCTTTAGGGATGGTCAAATGTGGCAAGTAGGGTGACACATCATCAGTACATTCACATTTCCATGCCTACGATTATTTTGACCCCTGTGTTGACACAAATACCATGTTTAATAGTCTTTGAAGACAATAAAAGGATAAAAAACATATAATTAAAAAAATAAATTACAATTATATTCTTGCTAACATCGCGTCTGTTCAGTTATTCTAACAGTGTCTCTGCCACTCTATGTACATGTACATGATGCACATCGCTTTACTGGTACAAGAGCAAATCATAGTGGCTTTGCATTAACAGTAACACAAAGAAACTATGGAAATACATACAACGTATAACATACATTAGACAGTTGGCATACCTCTTAAACACCGAAGGTTATTAAGGTACACACCTCAGATGCATTCAGTGACACCTCAGATAACCTATATCTCAAACCCTCACCCTAACCCTAACCCCCCACGGGGAATCTCCCAACCCCCAATGCACGTCTGACTAGTGGTATGTATAACCAAAACACCTCCCATAGAAAACCACATGTTTGGACATGGCAAACTGTTCAAAACACAGTGAATGAAAGTAAACTTAAAAAAGACCACAGTGCTCAGAATGAAAATGAAGTAAACTGGTTGATTAATCTAGTTAATTCGTAGAATCAATGCTTTCAATTTGCAGCACTTTATAAATCAACATAAAATTCCAAGTTAGGGTTACACATTTCATTTCATCAGGACAGGAGTTACTGTTACTTTGAATGCTCATTTATTTGTGTTATCACTTACAATTCCTTGTGTTTATCCTGTGCGTTCTGTAGTTGTCCTGGCTCCTCTGCTTATAAGCTTTATGTAGCGCTACTGTATATTGGCTTTCCAATATATAATTCCTCCACTGGGCAGAGGAACTATTATAGTAGAGTGATCCAATTATTATATTGGAGTGCTCACATAACCGTAGTTACCTATACGTAGCCTTCATTATGGAATCTAACAAATTATGACAGCTAAATGTGTTGAATCACTATAGGTGCAGAAACCCATTATTATTATAAAACATTAACCACTTCAGCCTTATAGCGACCATTTGAAAATAGCCCATCTGCAAGCTCACAATGCACAGAGATGCAACACATTGTGAGCTTAAAGAGCTTCTGTTTTCAATGGTTGGTTTATATTTTTGAAAATGCCAGAGCAGTACATTTTGAATTTTACTTTTATATTTAATATTATTTTAATATTTTTTATATTACAATACTGCTACTTTTTTCCAGTAATGCCAGGACAGTCACACCCCAATGGGGGAGGATTATACATGCAATGGGCATGTCTAGATCCTTTGCTCCCCAACAACAGAACAATATTGTGTGGTTGTAAATCTTCTTAGGTATTCTGAAATGATAAATCCCAGGTTCCAAAGTGTTATGAAATAACAAAACTACAGGCCAGCCGCCCTAAATACCATAGAAGGCCCAGTGTTGATTATTAACTAATTCATATATATTTTTTATTTAACATTACTGATGTTCACAATGCCATTGGTCATGATAGTTGCATATGATATAAATACCCCCACAGATTTTTTCATTCCAATCTTTGACCTTATGTGCCTGAAATAAATATAGTTTTGTTTGCCTAGGGGCTATAGAAAAGACAGACTATATGCACCCACTGTAGGCTACACAAAATAAAGTGGAAACCGAGCTACACTTCCTAACCATTTGTCCATTGCACCAATACATCAGAAGCACATACTTACCATAGATTACAATCAGAAATTTCAAAAACATGACTAACAAAAAAATAAAAAACAGCACTAAGATTTGTTACCAGAACTACCCTAAAGAATAATTGTGAATTCTTGAATTGAGTTATATTGTGATGGTGTGTGTGTGTGTGTGTGTGTGTGTGTGTGTGTGTGTGTGTGTGTGTGTGTGTGTGTGTGTGTGTGTGTGTGTGTGTGTGTGTGTGTGTGTGTGTGTGTGTGTGGGCGCGCGCGTGATTGGTAGCAGATGTCTGGAATGTTTGGCAACGAAATCTATGATTCGCCTTCCTGTGACCTCCTTGCGAGACTCATTCGTGTATCTCTATGGGGGCCTTCGACATACCACACCATATTTTTGGATTTTAGACATGGTAAATGGTGATTTAAATTGGATAAAAAACAACTTTGTTTTTTGTTTTCCTCAACCAAGGGTCATGTTCTAGGTTGCTAAAGGATTAAATGAGTGTTGATGCTTTTTTGTTTTAGAGATTTTAGCTATTTCTACTATAGTCCTACTAGACCCCAGGAAATTAGATCTGGCCACAAAAGGTAGATCCTGTGGTCTTTTCTTCTCCTTATGTATAATTGCAGGGTTCAGTTAATACTTAAATGCAATTGCCTCCTCACATTTTTCATCCACACAGGGATTATTGTTTTGTGGACTAATAGGCCCTTTGACTCCTTCTTGAGCGGTGGACATAGTCTGAACCTGAAACAGTTTACATGGAGCACTGTTTACGCTGTTTATCAGCTTCAGGAGGTTCTTTCTGAACCTCTCGCCCACACAGAAGTACAGGAGGGGGTTGAGACAGCCGTGAGAGTAAGCAATGGCCTCTGTGATTTGTAAAGAGTGTCTGATTGCCTGGCTGATGTGACACACTCTAGGCCACGGCGTGTCCTTATAAACACCCAGCAGCTCCAAGGCTTTGAATAAGGAAGCAACGTTGTAGGGCGTCCAGCAGCAGAAAAACGCAGCGGCGACCACCAGAACCAAGCGGATGGCGCTTCGCGTCAGGGCCGTTCCGCTCCGACGGAGCACACAGATCGCCCTGGTGTAGCAAAAGCCCATGATGGCCGTTGGAATCAGCAAGCCTAGAATGTTCATTTTGAGAAGGCCGAATACGGCCCAGAAGTGAGTGATCGGCACGTTTTCACTCTCGTACTTGGGGGCACAGATAAAACGGGTTCCATTTGACCACTTCTGCACCTCGAGGAAAAGCAGTTCCGGGAAAGAGGCGAGAACTCCGGCTAACCATATGACAGCGGCTACGATCCGTCCGACAAAACGCGTTCGTGTTTCCTGTGAAGAGAACACGTGCACTACAGCCAGATACATGTCGACGCTCATCACAATGACGAAGAAGATAAACGCCATGAACCACTTTGCACATGGCTTCCCCATACACCCACTGGTCCCAGCCTTGCCGGGCGAGAAAGGGCAGGCTGCAGGCTAGGAGGAGGTCAGCCAAGGCCAGGTTGAGGAGGCACACGTCAGTCATGGTACGGATCCGCTCTCCGAATATTTTCACCCAGAGGACAAACACATTCCCGACAAATCCCAGGACAAAGAATAGAGAATATAGCACTGAAAGATAGGAGGCTGCATGACCTCCATATTCGCACCCTCCAATGAAGCTGTCGTTTGGAATTGTCATCCATGAGTCGTCTTCATCTCCGTCATTGCCTTCTATGTCCATAGTTAATCTATTGCAGGAAAAGAGAAGTTGCATTTTATAATGTTGTATATATATGTTGTAACCTGCGCTTAATTGCAACACACCCAGCTGTCAAGCAAAAGTTATGCGTTTTGTAACTAAGCAATATTTTAAAAACTGCTGCATTGTTGAAACAGCACTAAGTGCTAAACATAGTGACACATAGTGACATAGTGGTGTACATACAACAAAGCCGGGCGTTGGAGTGGTTGCACCACTCAAAAGATATAAAGAAGGAAATTGAAGTGAGTGAGTACACAAACACAGAGATGCACAGCCGTACACATGTGCGCGCGCAGCCGCGCACGCACGCACGCACGCACGCACGCACACACACACACACACACACACACACACACACACACACACACACACACACAGGAATGACTATAATTCTTTGCAAAAATCAATCAGAATACATTTGCCAGAATTGCCACTACTTCACATGCATGGGCTCAGTGATCCAGTAGACCTACTGTATATAGCTGCAGTGACAAGTCTGCTCCAGAAACGAATTCCCTATTGGTTTTCCACATTTATCTATTGGCCATGTGGTTCCCAAAGTGGAGTCAGGACTTAGGAGTCCACCGCACTTCCATAAGGTCCCTAATGGTTCCAGCTGTATAAAGCCTAGTATGATGCGGGTCCTTGAAATTAAAAGGCTTGAGAACCACAAAACTATATTGCCATAATGGTAAATATTCAACAAGAAGACAGATTTACCCGTTATATGCAGCAGAGTCCATAATGCTTCTTCTCAAAGTTCCCGTTAACCACTGCTCGTCAAGATACACATAGGAGTGTCTGACACGAAGCTTGGTCACAGCAATCTGAGGGTTTGTTGGAGGGAGGAGTGAATAATACTCAACATACAACGTACATTCCCACATCCTGCTTTTCTTTCCCTGACCCTGGGAGTGCCCCCCAGGGAGGGGTCACAACATACTTAACCCTGCTGCCTGATGTGACAGATCTATAGCTTATAACTTCCATGAGAGAATCACACATTTTCAATAGCTACACAAAAAATAACCAGTCTACAACGTATAGTAGGCAAGAAATGATGTGGCTGGCAGTGGCTCAGGTGGTAGAGTCACCGGATGGTAACCGCAAGGTTGTCAGTTGTGATAGGCATAGGCCGCGGGTGGTTCCCCCACTCTTAGTGTGGATGTGCCCCTGAGCGAGACACTTAACCCCCATTGCTCCTGTGCTGGTCATGTGCTACTGGTGCTATATACAGTATATGCACCAATTATTTATGGTATATCGTGATGTAACGATAGTCGTTCCCAGCAGTATAGTTATCGATTTAATAAATACAAATGTTGATATACACATTCAGAAGTCTTTTGGAGAGAAACCTGAAGAGTATTACAGAAATGAGACAGTCCCTATGCAGTCTCTTTCAGTAGAAGCCTGCAGTGCAGAGGGGAGCTATGTGTGTTTGTGGGGAAAAAAACACAGCTGCTGTGTCTGTCATTTGTTAAAAACATTGTGAAGAATAGTATCGCGAACCTCATATCGTGACATGCAGCCTATCATTTGCCAAGAGGTCAAATGGTTCGGCAGGTCTGTGATGGAATAAAAGTCTCACCTGATAGCGCCGCCGCTGCAGTTAAAATAGCTTGGTGTTGTCCTTGGCCGGGATGGATTGTCCCGAAAATATGAATAATAGCCTACGTTGTTTGAGCTTATAGGCCTGTCGTAGCCGCCCTACCAAGACTAGATCTATAATCCGTGAATTAAGTAATCACTAGTATCTAATATCTATATAGAGTTCTAGAGTTGAGTTCAATGTTCAGTTAAGTTGATAAATTATTCCAAATTGCATTAGTTTTCTCAGGCAGCTGTTCACAGTGAACCCCTCGATCTCTGTGGCCAAAAATGGACAGAATTGAGTTGGAAATACATTGTTGCCAATGAAGGCGGTGCAAATAAGAGCTATTTTAAGGCATGTGGGCAACATGTCAACTGTTTTAAAGTAGGCCTATTGTGCCTCTAAGTAATGTTTATGTTGTACTATTAGGGCTCCATTTTCGTTTGAATTTTGAAAAAACTTTTTGGAATAGTTCATCGTGTTAATCTATTGACACATTGTGAGCCTGTAGACTGTCCATTTAAACTATTGAAAAATGTTCTTTTTTAATAGTTTAAAAAAGTCAAAGAAGCTAAGGGATAAGGGGTTTGGTGGTGACGAAAATGTAGCCCTTAGAGTAATAGTAATAGTATTAGTACAAACAATATAAAATAAAGCAATTTAATGGGATTTTAAAGATAATTAAAGCTGAGCTGTTGCCTGAGTCTAATGCATAAATGCTTACTTTAGGTCGTGTTTGTGTGCGGACTTGCCCCTATTTGTTGTTGCCAGTCGACCTTTCTTTACGATTGGGGCCTTTACCCCCCCCCCCCCCCCCCCCCCCCCCTTGTTGAAACAATTTGGGACATTCCACTGTTGGGGCCTATAGAGGAACATCCTCAGAGTTCCTGTAAATTACTGGGTCATTTCCTGGACCCTAATCTTTAAGTTTATTCCAAAGAAACCGGATGAAACTTCCCGCTGGCAAGATAAAAGTGATGCCCAGCCTATTCATGCTGACACACAGAAAAACTCACACTGTTGCATGGTGTTGTTAAGCTCCACCCCAGCTTGAGAATGCTGCGAAAAAACACACAACCAGTAAAATTCAAGCTGAGCCAAGTGTGATCTAGCTCTCAGGAAAAAAAGAAAAGAAGAAGCGCTTCGTGGGTCTCTTATGAGTGATAAAAAACTGCCAACAGGTGCTCTTTGGAGAGGGTATCAATAATGCAGCACAAAAAAATCTAAAAAAGTTCAAAAATACCTTAGAAAAAGTCACAACATACTGTGAAACAGCAGTGAATCGGTGGTGAACTTTTTAAGAATGTCCAAGGCAGCTCTGTGCAGTAGAAAATGTTTTATTTTATTTCATTTGGGGCAACAAGGATTAAAAAGTGACCAACGTGTTTCGGCCCAACAAGGGCCTTCGTCAGGGTCAAGTAAAGATGGCTGTGTAGCCCATCCTTAAGTAATGGCAACAATCTAAATCTAAATGGTTTTAGATTTATATATACACATATGTATTCTATATACAGTATATATTTTAACAATAGATTTTTTTCTAACACTGTCTCAATATGAATTTGCTTATTTTCTAATCTTTTTCCTTCATAACCCGTATGTACTGCCTGTTATGTTTTTAGTCTGTTATTTCTGGATGTAATTATGGTTGATGTACTGTTGTTTGATTGGTGGGACAAGTCACATGATCTTGATTGTTGCCATTACTTAAGGTAGTTAGGGAAAATTAGCAATATATTTGGACCATCTGTGAAAAAATTTACTACCAATAGCTTTCTTCACCAATGTGTTCTGATAGGTGTCTAGAATCACCTCTCAATTAGTGCAAGTCCAAATCCCATGGGAAAATCCTGGAGAGCCAATCAAAGTTATGGAGCACAGACTGCTTTGGTGAAAAATATGAACAAAAATTAAAAGTCCAAAATGAAATTGTGGGGTGTCTAACTAGGGGTTTTCAGGGGTGCTGAATCCATTCCAAACATTAGTTTTGGGTAAAAATGTCTCCCTGGTCATATAACCTATATATGTTGGTTATTAAGCTGTAATTAAGCCGCTATTAAGCCATAATGTATTCTATGCAGCATAAGCATAGTGTAGAATAGATCATGATGGTATTGCTGAATTGCTTCTATTCTTAAAAATACCATAAGACAAGAGTGTACACCTACTGTGCCCAAGCTCAGTGGGATAGACTGTCTGCCTTTGGGAACGTAAGGAGCACCAAGGGCATGGTTGAAAAATAGTAAGGGGAAATGAAAATTAAAAATGAATTTGTAAGGTGTTTAACTAGGGGTTTTCATGAGTGCTGAATCCATTCCAAACATTAGTTTTGAGTAGAAAACAAGTAATTTTCCATAAGAACATATTTTTATTCCATATTTTTAAAGTAGGAAATGTGCAGTAGTGATGGGACCTGGTCAGTTTAAGCAATAACCAAGTCTACAATAAAACTATTAACTGTAATACAAGTATAACCACTGAGCCAGTCAACAGATGTAATTCTCTTCTTATCTTATATTGACATGTTTGACCAAAGAATTGACCAAAGTACTGTACAGTCAATAATTCAATAATGCAAATAGAGCACAACACAAAAAAGTGTGCATAAATGGTGCATTTGTATAGAGTGCCTTTCTGCAAGGCTATCTACGTAGATTGTGCATTACATTCACCCATTCATGCACCAATGCTGGGGGGGAAACCTGCAAGGCGCCAACCTGCACATCAGGACAAATTAAGGGTTCAGTGTCTTTCAAGAACGCTTCGACTCTGACTCTGGGGGGAGCCTGGGTTCAAACTGGCAACCTTGCGGTTGCCATTGAGTCATTCTACCCCTGAGCCACTGCCACACTCCTCTCCACGTTGATAAAAAAAACAACTAAAGAGTAAATGGGCATGTTATGTAGAGTAAAAACTTTATACTATAAAGTAACTACTGTAGGACACCACCAGGTATGCATCAATTGTAGCTTAATGTGGAAACAACGTGCTGTCTAAGTAACATTCTTCATACGTTAAGTGGTAAAGTGTCCATTTACTAGTGTCCATTGTTTGGGTGGAGGGGAGGGTGGCAGTAGATCAGTGGTAGAATGAGGCTCCCCCCATGCTCGAAGTGTCCTTGAGCAAGACACTGAACCCTTAATTTCTCCTGATGTACAGGTTGGTGCCTTGCATGGTTTTCTCCAGCAATTGGTCCATGACTGGCTGAATCTAAATAGCTTTGCATAAAGGCACTGTATACAAATGCAGCATTTGTGGACAGTTTTTATATTGTGCTCTATTTGTATGATGCTTTGAATTATTAACTGTGTAGCAAAAAACACGATTTTGTAACCCATTTTTCACCCAGTGCAAATTCTTAACGTGATCCTGGGCTCTACACACCCTCCACCATCCTGGGGAGGCAGCGGACTGGCCTCATGCTTCCTTCAATGCATGAGGAGTCCAAGCTGCCTTCTTTTCACCTGACAGGGGGGAGTTTCCCTGGTTGGAGCACCAGGGAAGGAACGTGGAAGGAACACGTTACCAATTCCCGGCCTTCTTCAGGTGTGAACCTGAAGAAGGCCGGCACGGCCGAAACTGTCGTGTGCATCTATTGCAAAGTACAAAGAAATGTAAGCAGAAATTAATAAACTACAACACTCCTGCAACCTGTCGTGCGACCCACCTCCTTTTTGATGAGAACATGGAAACTCCACATATAGAAACTGCAGCACTGCACAGACTGTGCAGTACTTTGGTCAATTCTGTTGATTTTAATCAATGGCAACATATTATATATGTATGAAGCTTACATCCACTGATAAATTGCACCCTTGCAATTGTTGAGATCTGTTGAATAGGAAAATTCTGCTTCTGTTAATATTGAGTAATGGTTTCTAACTAGGTAAAATAGGCTAAAGCTGAAAAGTTTTGCAAGGAGCTGTTATTGAACAGGTTAAAGAGGCCCAGCTGTTGGATGTGATTATTGACTATTAAACACTGTCCTTGTCGATGCAAAGTAATAAAATGGTTTCTAAAATGAGTAGCAGCAACATGTTAATGTGATAAGAAGAGGATTACATCAGTTGACTGCCTCAGCAGTTATACTAGTATTACAGTTAGCAGTTACAATATATTATAGACTTGGTTATTGCCCAAACTGACCAGATTTCATCAATAGGCTACTGCACATTTCTTACTTTAAAAGTATGTAATAACATATGTTCTGGAAAATGACTTGTTCTTTACTCAAAACTAATGTTTGGAATGGATTCAGCACCCAAGAAAACCCCCTAGTTAAACACCTTATAAATTCATTTTTAACTTTTCATTCATTCATTATTTCATTATTTTTCAACCATGCCCTTGGTGCTCCTTACGTTCCCAAAGGCAGACCGTCTATCCCACTGAGCTTGGGCACAGTAGGTGTACACTCTTGTCTTATGGTATTTTTAAGAATAGAAGCAATTCAGCAATACCATCATGATCTATTCTACACTATTCTTATGCTGCATAGAATACATTATGGCTTAATAGCGGCCTAATTACAGCTTAATAACCAACATATATAGGTTATATGGCCAGGGAGACATTTTTACCCAAAACTAATGTTTGGAATGGATTCAGCACCCCTGAAAACCCCTAGTTAGACACCCCACAATTTCATTTTGGACTTGTAATTTTTGTTCATATTTTTCACCAAAGCAGTCTGTGCTCCATAACTTTGATTGGCTCTCCAGGATTTTCCATGGGATTTGGACTTGCACTAATTGAGAGGTGATTCTAGACACCTATCAGAACACATTGGTGAAGAAAGCTATTGGTAGTAAATTTTTTCACAGATTGTCCAAAAATATTGCTAATTTTCCCTAACTTAAGGATGGGCTACACAGCCATCTTTACTTGACCCTGACGAAGGCCCTTGTTGGCCGAAACGCGTTGGTCACTTTTTAATCCTTGTTGCCCCAAATGAAATAAAATAAAACATTTTCTACTGCACAGAGCTGCCTTGGACATTCTTAAAAAGTTCACCACCGATTCACTGCTGTTTCACAGTATGTTGTGACTTTTCCTAAGGTATTTTTGAACTTTTTTTTTTAGATTTTTTTGTGTTGTGATCTAGCTCTATATGGATGAACATGCTCATGTCACATCATCATCCTGCGACCGGAGCACCTCCTATTTAGTGAAAGATTCTGTAATTATGAAAGAAATTGAAATTATTGAATGTGAATGTGTTTATCTGCATGTTTTAGTTATAGAAGGCAAGTGTTTTAAGGCATATCTGTATTATTAGCCAGGGATCCTTTTCAGGACCTAGAAGTGTCCTTATTATGCCCAGCAGTAGGTGGCGGTAAGCCGCTGTAGTAGACCTTGGTCGGTCCACTCCGAAGTCCGGTGAAGTGGAAGAGGTTTTGTAACCAATCAAACAGACGGACGGTTGCCGGTCTCTAAGTTCACTTAGGCTGCAGATCCGCTCTACACTATACCAAAGATACTCTATTTATAAAGATGGCCATACTCCCATTGGCGCCACTATATAAATGACATGGACTACAAAGCCTACAAATGGTCTCCTAAGTAGTAATGGCTTACATCAGAGCCCCCTATCTGTCGTATGTGAAACTGCAGATTACAAAGAGACTCTTCCTGACTCCTAACAAATCTCGCGAGAGTTGGGCGGTGGTATAAAGAATAATTTATAACAAAGTGAAGTTTCTTCTGTTCTGTTTAGCTAATAGAAGCCATTTTACTATGAATATGCTGTAAATATCATATGCCTTTTGATGATCGGGTCCAGTATTTAGTTCAGTGTCCATGGAGTTAAGGAATGGATCATAAGTTGTGTTCACGTTCATTCTACCATTGGAAATGAATGACTCCAACATACTTCCGGTCTCCTAATATTGTACCCGCCCCCTTCTTCTAGAGTCAGGAAGCAAACGTAAGTCGACCCTCTTGGTCATTGGCCTCTTGGACTATACTTTGCCTTCGGCCTGAAGGGCTGCCGGAAGTAGGACTTCTTCCGGGTCGTTGGGCGGTCCCGGAACAGACGTACACGGAAGTCTATTCATTGGCGTGTAGTTTTCTAGTTCCAGAGTCTTGGAAATAGACAGAGTTACGCCAACTCCGTTCACTTCATGGATCCAGTCCATCTACATAGACTTCTGTTGGATAGTGACATGAATTGTGACAGCCGGAAGTTACTGAATGCATTGAAGCCTATGGGCTCGCGCGAGTACATGAAACACATGACCAGGCTGTTTTCTGACCCCTCAATGTCGCAACTCTTCCACTAGATGGCTCTATCTACTTACTTCTTGGTTGGTGAAGTGGCGTATATATATATATGGATAGATGGATAGATAGATAGATAGATAGATAGATAGATAGATAGATAGATAGATAGATAGATAGATAGATAGATAGATAGATAGATAGATAATTCTAGGGAGTCAGTGCATGGGAATAATAACGATGATAATGACAGGCTAGTTATTTTCAAAGTCATCTTGTAATAAATAACAATGCGATTCAGGGGTGCCATGGATGGGAATATTACAGGGTTGAATGAATGAATGAATTTTTTATTGACAGAGATGAGAGTTACAGTACAAGTCAAGTACACACTGCTACAAAACTGATAACAGCTTGGAGAATTACAGTACAATTCAAGTACAACTGCATCAAATCTGACAGAGCTGATTGGACACACTAGTTAAGCATACACTTGTTCACAATAGTGGCCAACTTGTTCATTTCATTAAGGCATTCAAATACATACAAAACAACTACTTCAGTGAAGTCAGAAGCAGCAAATCATGGAGGCAAAATCATGGTGGAGGTAAAAAAAAAAAAAAAAAAAACACTATTTTACGATTTTCCTCATGTTTTATTTATTCATTAAGATGTGGATTTTGAGCAGAGGTGCCTAGATGTTCCCCTGTATCTCTCGACGTGGTTTCACAAGTCCCTCCCAGGAGCGTTTGGCTCTGTGAATAAAAAACTACAAGCTAAATCCGCCCACTGGTTGGGCTGCATGCCGCATCTGTTCCATTGGCTGTTGACTATCACTACCGGGTGATAGTCAGCTGTATCCTGTCCGAAGCCAGTCCGAAGTTGGTCCGAAGTTTGGACCGTGGCCAGGCAACAGGAAAGACCCTCCCGCGGCCGAAATTCAGACAGGAAGTAGCAGGAAGTGCCCATTGAGACCCATTCAAAAAAGGAGGACGTGACGTCACACTCCCGGCCGAAGGAGGGAATGTGCAATCCAATAGTCTGGATGAGCTCGCAGAGTACTATAATGGTACTCTAAGTTCACTGTACGCTGCAGATCCGGTCCAGAGGTTCTGGAGCGGATACGGAAACAGTGCCTGCCGTGCATGCGTGTGCTTATAGAAATGGCCGGATACAGAAGGGTGGGCTGTAGACCGGATGTGAGCAGTAAGCTGCAGATAGAAACAACCTGGAGATGATAGAACCAGGAGTCAGAGCTGAGAGAGCAGCAGCTGCGGTTCTTTCAGGTTGGTTGTTTCTGTAATTTATGATCTAGCCCTTTAAATGTATAGATATATATCATATTATTATTGTCATAATTAAATATTGATTATTTATTATCATCATACCCTCCATGGCATGGCAGGCCTATATTATAATAATTAATAATATGTGTGTCTGTGATTTAACTATGCTTAGCCGTCGTGGGCTAACTGGCTAACTGTTAAAACAACAACACATGGACATAATAATTATAATAATTATTATTATATTAATAATACTACTTATTATTGATATTAATAATATTAATAATAATAACCTCAGTAAAACTGCCTAAGCCTAAACCTTAACCCTACTGTCAGCCAAATAATATATTTAAACTTCACTTTATAGACAGATAAGTATTTAGACAGATACGTGGGTCACTCCTATAGTGAGGTATTTAGACAGATTTATATGGGCGTTTTGTAGTGAAGTATTTAGACAGGTACATGGGTATCTTATAGTGAAGTATTAAGACTCCTACTGTTGCCACTGTGTTGCTAACAGAACATAGAAAATCACAAATCTTCAGCTGTGTGGGTGTGTGAGTGTCCCTCTTTGCACATCTCATGTCTGCAGCCACCATCTCTGTAGTGTCTTCGTCCTGGTTTGTTCACGCTCCTCTCCCATCTATGTAGGTCATTTAATTTAGGCTTACATTTTTGTCTCCACAGTCGGGGCCGGTGTCCGACACGAACGGATGCTGATAAAAGGTGAATATGTGTGTCTCTGTGAATGAAGAAAGCAAATCTGTAATGGTATTTGACAGTATAGTAGAATTAAGTAGTACATGATTGGGACTCTTCCACTGAGATATTAAATATGTATGTATGTAAAGGTCTCTATGTATGTATGTATGTATGTATGTATGTATGTAAAGGTCTCTATGTTTTAGACCCTTCATGTTGGGTTAGGACAGTTAAGGTCTTTGCACACCGGTGCGTTCATCAGGACGAAAAGCACAGGGGAAAAAAATCAGACTCACGTTCTGTCAATCTCGCTTGTGCAAGCACTCGGTTGCTCATAGCGTTCATAGAAAGGTTTTGAGGTTTTTCAACTGTGTGAAGTTGATAAATAGTCCAACGATATAAGCTCACAATGTGTCCATGTAGACTGGCTATTTTGAACCATTTCTAAATGTTGTTAAATAGTAAAAAAGTGTCAAATAATTTTAGGGATAAGCTTTTTGAATCTACATTGAAAATGTAATGTGTGGCTTGTAGAGCTGTTTAGTGTCAGCTTCCTTTGTTTGAACCTGTGTGTGTTCCACTCATTACAGAGGACACAGAGAAATGAGTGCGAGGAGAAAAGGAGGAAAACCCAACAGGGGGGGAGGAAGATTCAACAAACCAAGAGGAGGAGGAGGAGGAGGTGGTGGTGGTGGTGGCAGGAAGGGAGGAGGTGGCTGGGATGACGATGGTGATTTCAGCCTCTATCTCGGGCCCAGTCGCTCTAGCAAGTAAGATTCAGAACCTTATTAATTATTGGTTTGGATTAACTGGAACCAAAAGAAAATGGCCACTGGTACTGTGAAAGCAGTGAACGTCCCAAGAATCTGCATTCTGCAATCTGCAATGAATCTGCAATTTTTGAATGTTCTGTTGCAGCGAATGTTTTTAACTCAAATATTTTGCGCTCTGTGGAGTCCCCTGGACTGATTGGGCGTTGGCGGCCATACACAGATGATTTTGGGGGTCCTTAAAATGAAATGAGAAAATAATGAAAGAAGAAATAATGAGGTTTTTCAGAAAACTGTCAGGATTAAGAAGACATTTGTAGTCTGTCTGTTATGCTCAGGTCTAAAGGGTTTTAAAAATGATATAATGGATGTTTAAATCACTTTGCTAATGCGTCATTCTTTCTCCTGTTCCCGACACCCGCAGGCCTGCCTCGAGCAGGGGGCGAGGCGGTGGGGGCGGCCGCGGCGGTGGTGGCGGAGGTCGAGGTGGAGGAAGAGGAAGAGGAGGAGGGAGAGGGGGACGGGGGGGCTCGGACAGAGACAGGAGAGGAGGTGGCAGGGGCGGCCGTGGGCTCCCCAGGTCCTTGGCGACAGAGAGGCCGCGGCCCCGGGGCCCGGACAGCGGCGGCAACGGCAGCGACAGGCCGCGCCTCAGGCCGGAGATGAGCTCCATGCCCATGCAGAAGATCTTCATGACCAACGAGAATCAGGAGCTGGTCAAGGAGCTGCTGCGGGAGCTGCAGACGCACGAGTTTGACAAGCCCTTTGAGTGAGTTGGTGTGGTATATATGGAAGTCACTGCTTTTCCCTGACTCGCCACAATTTGCATTTGGGGAAAGTTATGAAAACCTGGGAACTAGATTGGTACCAATAAAATTTCTTCCTGTGGGAAACCTCATAAAGAAAAAGGTCAAAGAGGTACCATAAGAAAAGTAGTTTTACCACTTGTTTTTTTACATATAAATGAAAGAAACGCACTTGTAACTTGCAAGGATCTTTAGTTACAACTGCTCTGAGCCGCTGGTGGCTCATTTGCATCATATCACATCCGGGTATTCTACTGTTCTGAGCCATTGGTGGCTCATTTGCATCTAATTTGCAAATGAGCAAATTAGCCAATCCAGTATTTCAACATATTACTCCAAAACATGTTTAGACATCATTAGAAACACATTGGTGAAGAAATTGTCCAAAAGATTAGATGGCATTAAAATGTACTGATTAGAATTGTTAGTAAACTGGTGAACTGGGAAATGCCCCAGCCCCGAAGAAGTGTGGTCTTTCAGTGTCACTGCTCTGTTCCAGTGAGTCTGATTCGGAGTCAGATTACTTGGAGGATGAGGATTATGATGAGCTGGACCATCGCGAGGAAGGACAGTTTTGGTCCACCCATGACGACCCCGTGGACACGGCAGACAGCCCCGTGTACGAGTCTGACCCAGAGGAGGAGAGGAGCACCCCCGAACCCGTCATCTCTTTATTCGCCATAGGAAAACTGTGCAGGTGAACATCTGCCTAAACCACTGGAACTAGTGATGGCACTCAATACTCAGCTGCAGAACATATTTGGCAGAACATGGCTATACATGCATGCAATCCATAACTTACTGTAAAGGTGGCTAATCAAAAATTAAAACGATATGACAACATACCGATTGATATTATAAAGCCGGAGAAAATAATTCCCAAAGTTAGGTTTCAAGCTTATGTGGGCCAGTTTATATGAAATTTTTAATTAGCGTATATCAATTTCCTACACTAACATTCTTAAAGGTAATAGAGGCAACTTTAGTGTGTACAAACACTGTGTTTGTAAAACAGAATCATCAAGAAGCATCAAAGTAGAAGCAATGTACAGGAGAAAAAGGAGTAAAATGAAGCTATATATCTATTTTGATTTATAGCTAAAACGTTGCCTCTATTACTTTTAATGTAATTCACTCTGGATTAAGAGTGTTTGCTAAATGCCTGAATTGCAAAAGCTGAGTTGAGTGACATTTTCTTCATTCTCCTATATGGTATCCACCTGTGTCCTCAACCTCTTATAGGTACGGGTTCGACCGGGAGCGCAGCAGGCAGGCCCTGGAGTCCGGCGGTGGGGACTTCGGGGCCACGTTGGAGCAGCTCCTCCAGCAGGTGTTTGCAGAGCGCTACGGCCCCAAGGCCGTCTCCCCCGACGGCCTCCAGTCCACGCCCATGGACGAGTGTCTGAACCAGAGGCAGGAGGAGGCGCTGGCGCTCTCCGCCATCTACGGCGAGCGCTTCAACGAGCGCATCGCCAACGCCGTGTGGACGGTGACGCTGGACATCCCCTTCCTGGCGTCTTCTGCCGCCAAGAACGGCGGTCGAAACGGACCCGCCTCCGGTGGTGGCGGCGGCAACAACAGGAAGATCTGCAACTTCTACCTGAAAGGCCAGGGCTGCAGGTTTGGAGACAAGTGCAAGTTCAGCCACCAGCTCCCGTCCAAGGGCAGGTCCGGCTCTCCGGACCTGACGGGACCCAGCCGGCCCGGCTTCAGTAGCGACGACCCGCCCGAGTACGAGCTGGAGATCCGATTCCCCAAGGGGAACCGATACCCGTTCCAGGCAAGGTTATTATTAGAGTTATATAAAAACTAACAACTGACCCAGTTTTTAAAAGAAAGAGGAAAGCACACTAACACAAAATTAACATTTAATTTCATACCTGACAAATATCCCATATTATGATAAAAAATAACACTAAAATTATGCCTTGATGCTTAAAGGGGTATTTCACTTAAAAAAAAAGGTTTGGTCATGTTATCGTCTGTTCTGGCTCATGGAGTTTCAAGTTATAATCCATTATAACTTGAAACTCCATTTTAACCATGATAAATGTATCAAAAACACGTCTTATTTTCTTCTGGAGACCAGTGTTGTCGTAATATACGTTTTTAAAACTAAATGAAAACTGTAAATGAAAAATCATGGCCCCCACAATATATATTAGGATTTTTTTAAGTTACCGGTATAATGGGTTTGTATAGGAAGGGGGCGGGGCAGCTAAAATTAATTATCAAATACATAAATACTAGGGGTGTAACAATACATTTTAGCAGCGATTCATACGCATGGCGATACATGGTTGATGATGCGATACATGGACGATATTGGGTTATTCTGGCAATACGATTCAATGATGTGAAATCGATATAGTAACTATTGACATTGTCTTAAACTAGGTAATTAAACCACTCCTTTTCTTTTTTCTTTTAAAAATTCTAAATTTGTTGTAGTAATGCAATACTACATCAAATTAAGTCATTAAACTAACTAATTAAACCACTGTTTTTCTTTTTTCTTAAAAGAAAATGCTGAATTTGTAATATTAATTTTGTAGTATGAATGCAATCGACTATCCATGGCCCAGGTCACAATAATGTATATTCTTTTAGAGTGTTTTGATTCAAGTCTTTGCTTCTGGGTATTTCAGATGGGGGATGTAGGCTGAAGAATACGTTTTGTGGAATCTGGTCTCCGTAGTGTTAATGGATTAAAAATGCTTAACCATAATAACCACTGTATTTCCATAGGCGCCGATCGTGGCCTTCAGCACCAACGACGAGCGTGTGGGCGCGGCAGGCAGACTGCGCCTCACGGAGAGGTTGTTCGAGGAGGCGCTGGCGGCGGCCCGCAGTGTCGAGCCTGTGGTGTACACCCTCAGCACGCTCTGTGAGGACGAGGACGCCGTGACAAAGCTGCTGTCTGCCGGCCACCACAAGTACAGCAGCCCACCGCCCGTAGTGACCACGGCGGCTCCGCCCCCTCCACTCGTCACGGCCAGTTGCAGGAATGCCGGGTAGGTTCGACACTGAAATGTTAGCCTCAGAGGAGTAGAATATCCAATATAATTCAGATTTTGAATCAGTTCTTGTTCATCCCTGTAGTGCGAGGAGCAACGTGTCGCCTCAGGAGAGCAGGAACAGCGGCGGGAATCACACCGGAAACCCCAGAGCCAATTCAACAAACTGCCATGCCAGCAGCCGCACACGCGTCTACGGTGAGACACTCTCTGGACACATTTACACATATAACCAAATGGACCAGACAAGCCCATTAGGTTAAAGTTTTACACAGGTATGTCACAGTGTTATTATACGTGATATCACAAGAACAAAAAATCGTGGGTGGGTTGTGTTTGTGCGGCCGTTGGCTAACATGTCTTACCTGTTCATCTGTCCTTCAGGTGATTGTCAGTGTATTGTACAGGGATGTGCTTGCCAAGGTGTTAGCTCAGATTCCCTGGATATATTTAGAGTTCCTCTGCTGGTAGCAAGCAGTAGTCTAATTAGTGAAGTCAACCTAGGGGAAAAAATGTATTTTTAGAGAATCTTCAGAGTCTTAAAGATCAGTGAAGCGTGACAACTTTGAACGGGACATCTTTTTCCTCTGGTTTTCGCCACGTTTGGCGACAACAAAAATGACTGAGAAGCTAGACACTGATGACGAACAAAATGCTGAACAAGACTGACACTGACGAGATAAAACTATCTATGATGACTAAAATATGACGAGTCGTGTGTGAGTTATGGTTGACGTAATGAGACAACAATGTTAATCGATTGACTAACAAAGTTTCAAAACGCTCACCGCCGGTTGTGCAAATAAAATCATGTCCTCTTTGCATTTGCAAGCCAAAGAGACGGCGGCAGACCCTGAGGAGAACCCGGAAGAGGAAGAGGACGACTGCGAAGAGGCTGTGGCCGTCCACGTAGAGACAGAGAGCTACGTCAACCTGAGGAAGACCATGGTGAAGCGGCGCGAGACGAGGCCCGAAAACATGCTGCAGGAGAACGGCAAGCTGTGCCGAGAGTTCAGGAGGAAACAGGTAAAAGATGGCACTTAACAAACTGAGCAATATCCTCTTCTTTGTGCATAGTTTGCGTAGCCCAATCAGGGCTACACAGGGCTGCAAACTGCTACTCAAAGTAGCAGTTGGCATACAGCTCATGTGTATGGAGGGAGGGAGAAAGTTCCATGTTGTTATAATGTTCCTCTTCCTCTGGTCAGTCTTCCAGGCCGTTCCTCAACATGCTGCGTCAGAGGGAGAAGCTTCCAGCCTGGAAGGAGAGGGACAACATCCTGGACCTCCTGGACCGCTGCCAGGTGCTGGTGGTCAGCGGCATGACCGGGTGAGTCATGCAAAAACCACGGGCAGCACATTCTAGAACACCAGGCTGGGAGACTTTCAACTCCTCTCACAATATTTATCTGTGGAACCGAGTCAAAGAAAATTGAAAGCCATGACTCCTTGTCAGGGTAGGGGCTGTCCCAATTTCCCCATGGATCACTGTCTGAAAATGAGAAACACTGCTGTAAAGCACTCCTAGCGGGACCCTGGTCCCATAATGATAGTAATAATAATAGCAAATCAGCAATGCATTTTTTATTACTTTGTGTATTAAATCCCACAGGTGTGGTAAAACCACCCAGGTTCCTCAGTTCATCCTGGATGACACGCTGGCCGGTCCTGCTGAGCGTGTGGCCAACATCATCTGCACGCAGCCCCGCCGCATCTCTGCCATCTCCGTGGCCCAGAGGGTGGCCCAGGAGCGGGCAGAGCGTTTGGGCAGCTCCGTCGGGTACCAAATACGCCTGGAGACAGTCAGGGTATGTTGATATGACGCTCCTCGCACCTCCCACTGGTCCATCTGCAGACTGCGGTGGTGCTTCTTTGCCATCAGAGTTTTGGAAGCGCTCGTTATCTGTAAAGCGACCTCCTCCTGCTGCCTCCTGCAGTGCTGTCAGTGATATCTAACGAGCGCTTCCAAACTACTACAACACTTAAATAAATTACCCGCAAGAACAGACAGTACCTCAAAACGTCTGCAGAGGGATTTTATTATACAAACACATTGCAGATAGAGGATAATTCAAGCTTTGCTTACAGCTGCAGCTTTGGTGAGTTTGTGTTGTCCTCCTCAGTCGTCGGCCACCAGGCTACTGTACTGACCATGTGTTGTCCTCCTCAGTCGTCAGCCACCAGACTACTGTACTGACCATGTGTTGTCCTCCTCAGTCGTCAGCCACCAGGCTACTGTACTGACCATGTGTTGTCCTCCTCAGTCGTCAGCCACCAGGCTACTGTACTGACCATGTGTTGTCCTCCTCAGTCGTCGGCCACCAGGCTACTGTACTGACCATGTGTTGTCCTCCTCAGTCGTCAGCCACCAGGCTACTGTACTGACCATGTGTTGTCCTCCTCAGTCGTCAGCCACCAGGCTACTGTACTGACCATGTGTTGTCCTCCTCAGTCGTCAGCCACCAGGCTACTGTACTGCACCACAGGAGTTCTGCTGCGGAGGCTGGAGGGGGAGGCCGACCTCCAGGGCGTCACACATGTCATCGTAGACGAGGTGCACGAACGCACCGAGGAGAGGTGAGGACATGTTTCGGGTTCATGTGGCGGTGTGTGGTTAACGCCGTAATCTGCCAGAACTCAGATTTCCGTCCCTTATAAAGAGTCATTCAGTGCTGCAAAAACTAGTGTGTGATCTCAACTTGGTTTGTGCAACGGACCAGGTGTAAATCGACAGATCCGTCATTCCAAAGTCATCTGGCCCAGTTCAGCCAATGGAGAGAACAATCTTTGAACATGAATACTCCTGATCTGAATCAAAAGCTTTAAAACTCTAATCAAAGCACTAATTTTTGATAGCCCATGGTGGCCGTTAATTGTGGTAGGAAGTATATGACCTCCCTTTGTTAGCGGTCGACCGCATCCGCTATGAAGCCCGGTAACGTCATGTGCATCTGGAAAGTGGTACGGATGGAAACAATCCCGGAGACACTGATTTAATGATCTCCAATGGGTCCAGGCGTTTATTGTGTTAACAGAATAGAATTAGCTTAACAATTATTAGCTTGTGACTAATAATAACAGATTAACATTTTTGGACCTGCAGTACAAGGTTTTAACAGTGATAAACAGTATCTATGTCTTCATCTCTTGTGTTTTTATTTTCTCTCTCTCACCTCAGTGACTTCCTGCTGATGGTTCTCAAAGACCTGATGGTTCAGAGACCAGACCTGAAGATCATCCTGATGAGCGCAACTCTGAACGCAAACCTGTTCTCTGACTACTTCTATAACTGTCACACCATTCACATACCAGGTACACACACACACACACACACACACACGCACACGCACACGCATTTTAGTTATACTCAACTGAGTTTATGTATTCCTGTCTCTCTCCTTAATTCTCTCCCAGGTCGTACTTTCCCAGTGGATCAGTTTTTCCTTGAAGACGCCATAGAAAAAACACGGTTAGTATATCGGTATTCCTACAATTTACGCTCATACCATGGGACCAAATGCCTCCCTGCTTGGCACTCAGCATAAAGGCTTGTATTGGGGGTAGGTCCCTGCGACGAGTGCGACGTACTAGCTATTGTACCTCACACTACAGAAACAGGAGATACAGTAGGCTCCTGACCTATGTGGTCCTCAATAGCTCAGCCGGGCCTTGTGACATCATGGTCTGGTAAGGCTACTTAACTTAGTTCCAGCCTCCCTGTGTCTGCTGATTCGTAGCGTGCGATCAGACTTGCAAGATACGGCGGTACCATACCTTTTTGTTACTTTGAATGCAAGCATTGCAGTTTTGTACGCTGTGCGGGTAGCATATTCCTAAGTAACCAGTAATCAGGCTGCAGTGCTCTAGCACAGTGGTTTTTGACCTTTTTTTTTTTTTTTTTTTACATCAGGGACCACTATTTATTCAGAATTTGAGAGCCGGACCACCATTTGATGTTGAGTTTAGTCTCTTTGACCCAAAACTTTTCAAATTTTGTCCACAGTTTAGGAGAGAAACTGGCAAAATGTTGGTCAAAATAACAATTCTTCTACATTTTCTAAAATGTGTAATTTCTCGTTAAATATAATCCTGAGAGCGTAAATATACTCCTGAGAGCGTAAAATGAAACCAAATGGACCCCATTTGGTATCATTTTAACACTCAGGAGTGACAGATCTATAAGAACCCATTGGGTTACAACCTATACCATCATTTAGCTGGGGACCACCTGGAATCCTCTCAAGGACCACTGATGGTCCCCGGACCGCTGGTTGAAAACCCCTCCTCTAGCACTTACGCGTGCATGATGATGATGCTATAACCCAGAAATAACACGTGGCTGTTCCTCAGCTATGTGATCGAGGACGGCAGCCCTTACATGCGCTCAGCAAAACAACAGGGCGGCTCCAACAGCAACAACAACGGCGGTGCTGCGTCCCGGGGTGGGAAGGCGGTGCCCAAGGGCGTGGTGGACGACCTGGGAGAAGACATGTGGAACTTCATGTCCCTCTGCAGGAGCGACTACGTCAAAGACACCATTCCTGACCAGCAGCTCAGCCTGCAGGAGCTCACCATGAGATTCAAAGGTGACCTGTAGCAAATGAACTAGTGTTGATCTATCTATGAATTCACTGAATATGTCTGTTTACCTTTGGGCATCATTTGGGTGGTGTTATATGGTAATTGGTGCATTTTTATAGTGTTTTCATCCAAGGTTGCTTTACAATACATTACATAGATTTTTTTCCCTTTCTCCAGACACCAAGAAGTCCGTTCTGAAGACCATGTCCATGATGGATCTGGACAAGATCAACATGGATCTGGTAGAGAGCCTGCTGGAGTGGATTGTAGATGGAGACCACAGCTACCCTCCAGGTTGGATAAATCCCTGCTGTATGGATTTGTATATTACTACTGTAATATACGATTCCATCAACAAATAACTAGTTAGACATATCACATAAAGCATGAGGAAATTTTGCATGTTTTGCCTTTTGATGTGTTTTAATGAGGTTTCCCACAGGAGTTGAATTTTAATCTTTTCATACATGTTATTACACACATTGGTGCGCACAAATTCTTGCTAACCATAAAACTAGACTAACACTAAAAGCATTTCAGATGACAAAACTATGAGTACAGCTAAATTGAGTAAACTACTTTGAATAAACTAAATCAACATTTGCTGTAATCAAAATGACAACACTAATAACCTGCGGATTGCTCTGTTCTGTGTAGGTGCTGTGTTGGTATTCATGCCTGGTCTGGCAGAGATTAAGATGCTCTACGAACAGCTCCAATCCAACCGACTATTCAACAACAGGAAAGGAAACAGGTTTGTATCTGTAAAAAGGTTTAGGTGGGTGGGTGGGTGCGTGTTTGAACTTTTATCTGCCCAACTGTCCCCACAACTATAGAATTTTGCTTTACATTATAGATGGTGTTCATCCATTCACACCCACTCATTGGTATTCAATGTCAACACCCCAAATATAGTATATACTACACATAAGTCACTCCTTATTTCTGGTTTGCCCATGGGCAGGTGTGTGGTGTACCCTCTGCACTCGTCGCTGTCCAACGAGGAGCAGCAGGCGGTGTTCAACCGGCCTCCGGAAGGAGTCACCAAGATCATCATCTCCACCAACATCGCCGAAACCTCCGTCACCATCGACGACGTGGTGTACGTCATCGACACGGGCAAGATGAAGGAGAAGAGGTCAATATTATAGCCATAATGATGATAATGTGTCCCGAAATGTAAACGAATGTGATAAATTATCCGATACGTTCCCTGGTTCTGAATTCACAACAAAAGCGCTTGTCTTTTTGTGTTGTCGCATCGTCGCCGTCCGTCGGCTCTCAGGTACGACGCGTCCAAGAGCATGGAGAGTCTGGAGGACTCGTGGGTGTCGAGGGCCAACGCCATGCAGAGGAAGGGGCGAGCGGGACGCGTGGCCTCGGGGGTCTGCTTCCACCTGTTCACCTCCCACTGCCTGCAGCACCAGCTGGCCGAGCAGCAGCTCCCCGAGATACAGAGAGTACCCCTGGAGCAACTCTGTCTGAGGTACCCCTAACCATAATACCCCTGTCTGAGGTACCCATAATACCTCTGTCTGAGGTACCCATACCACTAACCTCTGTCTGAGGTACCCATACCCATAATACCTCTGTCTGAGGTGCCCCTAATACCTCTGTCTGAGGCAACCATAGCCGTAATATCTCTGTCTGAGGTACAGCAATTTACCATTTACTGTTAAGCCTAGAATGCACACATGTATGTTTTTCTACAACTGATGAACTGCTCTTCCTCCAAATGTCATACCATTCAAGCAGAATCATTCTACAGCAATTTTAGTTTAGCAATTTGCATAGCAAATGTGCTCATATGCTTGTAAATGTCGATGACAGCTGTTCATACATGCTGTAGGCCAGGGGAGCCCAACCAGTAGATCGGGATCTACCGGTAGATCTCGGCCTGATCACAAGTAGATCTCGGGAGATGTGGGCGGAAAAGAAAAAAACGGCGTGGAAAAAAAAAAAAAAAAGAGCGAGTGTGTGTGTGTGTGTGTGTGTGTGTGTGTGTGTGTGTGTGTGTGTGTGTGTGTGTGTGTGTGTGTGTGTGTGTGTGTGTGTGTGTGTGTGTGTGTGTGTGTGTGTGTGTGTGTGTGTGTGTGTGTGTGTGTGTGTGTGTGTGTGTGTGTGTTAGGGCATTAACTTCTAGTGATTTTAGGGGTCGACTAGTTGCCTGGTTTAATAGTCGACTGGTCGACCAGTTGTTTAACTACCCATTATGACCAACAGCTTGAATTAAGGAGAAACTTGTCCAAGGTAACATGACATTCAATAGTGCAATGCCTTACAAGCCAGCCACACGAGCCAGACAAGCAGCATCATCAAACGAAACCAAATTACCTGTAGCATAATAACTTCCAATCAAACATAAACAGTTTAGGCCGCTTTACAGACTAGAGTCCTGCCGCTCACCGGGGCATATTCTGCGCAGCAGCAGCCAGGTTGTCATGACAACGATAGACACTTTGCAGAGCACGTGAGCGATAACTCCGCGTTTCAAACAACAAACCAACACCAACATGCCTTTCAGCTGCTGCTAAAATATTAACAATAATAACAATAATACATTAAAATCGGACTCACCGAAAACTTGTCCCACAGCCTCACAAAACATAAAATAAATCCAATATTAAATCCACGTGTGACGCGTTTCAACAAGGATACAGAAATCCATCTACTCGTTGTCACTATCACTGAAAGCGTTGCTGTCCTCCTCTTTGATTGTCACCGGGCCGTCTCTCAGGTTTGCATTGAGGAAGACCAGTGTATTAACATGGGCAGGGAGCAGACTTGAGCGCTGGCGGGTGACTGTGTTCCCTGCCAGGGAGAATACACGCTCGCTGGAAGTGCTGGTGGCAGGAATCGCTAGGTAGATCTTGGAGAGCTTAGCGAGGCGAGGGAAACGACCCTCGTTCTGTGCCCACTGCCCACCACACCAGCGGGTTTTCCATTGTGGGTATTTGGGGCACCAGTTGGTAATCGCGCAGCTCTTCTTCAGTCGTGGAGGCTTTCTTTTTATCCACGCTTTCATAATTTGGCCCAAACAACTCTTCAAAGTCACTCTCCAGTCTATCCTTTTTTCGTGCAGTCTCCTGTTCCATTCCAGCGCTGTCTTCACTGTCTGACACGGCATCATCAGCTAAGGTGAAAAATAAAATACAATAAATGCGCTGTTTGTTTTTTGGGTTCTCTGCTCCGTTAGTGGGCGAGTGGAATAAGCCCCAATGGTCGTCTGCTTGCTGCCCGCTGGCGTGCTGCTGCTGCTGCGGGTGCTGGCGGCGGCGGTGGTTAGATACGGGTGTTTAGCGCCCAGGTGGCTCGTAGCAGACGTGTTGCTGTTGTATTTCAGTTTAGCCTTGAATACTTTACAGACCACCTTGTTGTTCTGCTCATCTTCTTACAGCTGATCGACGGGTCCGTTTTTTAGATGGGGCCGGCGGAGCGGACTCACTTGCTGTGTTTGGTATAGCCATGTTGTTTTGCTTCTTCTTGTCTTTAGCGGCAGGAAGCACGTGTGTAGGTCGGGTCAGTGGACACATGACGGTTCCGGTTCACGTCCGCTGCTTATATTATACAATCTGTACATTTCGTGGTGACTAGTATTATATAATATAAACAAAGAGGGAGTTTTATTTTTTATTAACGACTGGTCGACTAGTAAAAACGAGGTCGACTGGTGGTTTTACTTGTCGACAAGTCGACTGGTCGACTAGTTGGTTAATGCCCTAGTGTGTGTGTGTGTGTGTGTGTGTGTGTGTGTGTGTGTGTGTGTGTGTGTGTGTGTGCGCGCGCGCACGTTCAAGAGGGTGCCAGTAAAAAATAACACCCAACCTTGCAACCGAGCTGTCACACGTGTCCCACAGCAAATACGTCATCACAACAATATGTATGAGCAGCATTAGCAAGAAGCATCGTGGATCACAGACACTAGTACTAATGTTGATATTGGACTGGTAGATCGCGGAGGGGTTGGCTGCTGAAAAGTAGATCTTGGGTCAAAAAAGGTTGGGCACCCCTGCTGTAGGCGTACAGTATCTAGATCAGCTTTGGAATTATATTTCAAAGTGTCTGTTGTTCAGAGGCCAGGGAGGGACCCGGGGGACTCAAGAGGTTAAACCAAATCATGACGCTAAACAAACTGAAAAAAGAGAGAAATAATTAGAGGAAGAAACTAGTCTTGTACCCTGCCCGTTTTTACTACCGTACTTCTACAATCTCACAACACTGCTATGGTTCTTTCTGACCTCTTCTCTCTCACCACATCAGAATAAAGATCCTGGACCTGTTTGCTGACTGCACCCTGGACTCGGTCTTCTCTCGGCTCATCGAGCCGCCGGCTGCGGGGAGTGTAGAAGCGGCCAAGCAGCGGCTACAAGACCTGGGGGCTCTGACCGGCGAGGAGAAGCTGACGCCGTTGGGCTACCACCTGGCCTGCCTGCCTGTGGACGTCCGCATCGGGAAGCTCATGCTGTTCGGAGCCATCTTCCGCTGCCTGGACCCCGCGCTCACCATCGCCGCCAGCCTGGCCTTTAAATCACCTTTTGTAAGAAAACTTTTTTTTTTTTTTGTTCTCATAGAGCCAAGCAGTCTCGTCCCTTTCATGATGTCGTCCTAGGTCCAGAAGTAGTTTCCACATTCATTTTCCTCATTGACTTTTCCAAAATGATTTATATGAAGGCGATTACACCGCAGACAAAGACAACTTGGGCCAAGACAAAGCATGATAACAAACACAATATTTTGGACTGATGATAGTTTGTAGGAGGAAAAAAGGGTCAGGATACAACCTTTTTTTTATTTAGTTTTTCTTCTTATAAATTATTTGATTGGTCAAAAACATTGTGATCTGTCACGATTGGAGTTGTCTTTGTCCACGGTGTAATCGTCTTTATATGAATCGTTTTTTGAAAAGTCTAGGGGAAAATAACAAAAAACAGGGAATTCATTTCTGGACCCAGTTCGATGTCATGAAAGGGCGCTCCACATCATGGGGATGATGGTTTCCAAGATTCTTTCGGTGTTTGGAAGTTTCTGTGTAGAAGCCTTTTTTAAATTTATTTCCACTCAACTGTAGATGTGAGATTTATTGGTTTGTGCCTTCCTGCCACATTCTGAGATAACAGACATAAATAGCCCTTCACTAAGCCTCTCCCCACTCTGTTCTTGTCCGATAGGAACGTTGGCAGAGGAAAGCTTGACCTGCATAGCAACAGTTTATAAACTATTTGGGTTTGCAAACCTGCCCCAAAGGGTGTGGTTTTGAGAAGGGCTAGTTACAAGTGCAAAAAACAATGTGCTAATGTTTTCCTGATGGATATTGTTACTTTTCACGTGGAGAAGTCACCACAGTTCAGTTTCTGTTGGCCACACTTCATTCCGCGTAACCACGTTTTCTGCTCCTCTTCATTCTGTTCCCTTCTCCTCCTGCAGGTGTCGCCGTGGGACAAGAGGGAGGAGGCCAATGAGAAGAAGTTGAGCTTTGCTCTGGCCAATAGTGACCATCTGGCTCTTCTGCAAGCCTATAAGGTTCTTTATTTTCCACTTATATTTGTATCTTTTTTCCAAATGGCATTAGACAAAACAAAAACAAAAAACAAAAAGACACTTCGTCAACATCATTTTCACATGACTCCTAACACTATGAGCCCGGGTGGTTCTTCCCCTCCAAATAGTTCTCTGTTCCTATTTCCCCACTTTGTATACTGTCCATTTCCACCCGCAGTTGTCCATCTGGTCTTCTTGTAGTCTTAAAGAAACAACCCATATACTTTAGTTTGTGTAGAAAGGCTGATTCTCCTCTGTTTCAGGGATGGTGCAACGCTGCAAAGAACGGCAACCAAGCCGGCTTCCGCTACTGCCGGGAGAACTTCCTGTCTGGCCGAGGCTTGCAGGTGAGGCTTTTAATGTGAAGTGTTCAGTGTTGTGTTTTATCGTTAACGTTTTCTTATGTACAGAGTTGTTGGTTCTGCCGTCGTTCAGACTGGATGTAGCATTAGATAATAATATAAATGGCAAATTGTACATTTATACATCTGCTTTTCCAAATACCATTGCTGTGTAAACCATGCAAGGAACACATCAACACATGCTAATTCATGTCAAAATAATCCCCAAATCATCTAATTTTCAAAATGTTAAAAAAGACAATAAAATATAAATCTATCTGATCTAACTCAAATATTTCTCTTCTGGATGGTCCCTGGAACTACATATTTTCAAAATGGGGTCGGCGACCTTATACACATGATTTTGGTGGTCCTTTGCATGAAATATTGAGGACCGCTGACAGCAACATAAGGTTTTGTCAGAAAAACTGTTAGGATTTACAAGACATTTGTAGAAACAGTTCTTGGGTCGAAATGGGTTAAACATTTTGAAAATTGTGTACGAAGCGTTCCCTGGAACAAAATAATCTTGTGTGTGTGTCTATTATGTCATTGCAGGAGATCGCCAGCTTGAAGAGACAGTTCACAGAGCTGCTGTCAGACATTGGCTTTGTGAAAGAGGGGCTGCGGGCCAGAGTTATAGAGAGGATGGGATCCAACGGTACCGATGGTGTTCTGGAGGCTACCGGACCAGAGGTAATTCCTCTCCCTATCCATCCTTAGGGTGACCAGATCCAAACTGTTTATTTGAGGCACATAGGTTTTGCATGTGTGGGACAACTGGGGAAACAGGATTAGAGCTAATTATTATCTTGTTGTCATATTCAAGAACTAATTCAGGATTCCAAATATAGCAAAAAAATAGCAGATCCATAAACTCAAAAGCTTGCAGATTGCAGATACATAAACTCAAAAGCCTGTAGATCTGCTAATTTTGATAGTATTAGGGCATTTAAACACTGATGGCTGCCAGTCACAATGTGGGACAGACAGGGTGTCAATATGACACTTGGAAAGTATGTTGAAATGAGGGACTGTCCCACGGAAAGGGGGCATCTGGTTACCCTATCCATCCCTCAACTACACACACACACACACACACACACACACACACACACACACACACACACACACACACACACACACACACACACACACACACACACACACACACACACACACACACACACACACACACACACACACACACACACACACAGTATATCTTGGTATTTGTTTGTATGGAATGATTTCCTCCTTGCCACCACCACCAGGCCAACCTGAACTGTGACAACATCCGTCTGATGTCTGCCATGCTCTGTGCTGCTCTCTACCCCAACGTGGTCCAGGTGAGGCTCAGTCATTCATACAACTTTCACTGCAAACATTCTTAACGCATTTCTTCTTAATCCTAATATACTTTTAGAACTACCGCTATAGAAACATAGAAAACTGTCTCAGTGGGATAGTCTCATAATCACATTACAGTACATGCATTACATTTGTTTGTTTGTAAAAATCTTACAGAAGTCATTAAAAAAAACTGGTGAAGGAGAAAGCCAAAACCCTTCAGGTGCTTGAGTCGTGGCATTATCCCAAAACATTGAGGATTAAATCAACATTGAAATTGCAGATCTTTTACTACTTTGGACCCTCTGAAGCCTATATTAAATTGGGTTTGGGATATATCCCAAAACCAATTTAGGACACCCAATTTAGGACACAATCGTGGTGGAAAACTGGAAACCATACAAGGTGCCAACCAGAACATCAGGAGCATTTTGGGGTTCAGTGTCTTTCCCGAGGACAACCTGCTCTGCCTTGTGAGACACAGTCGCCTCACTCATAGTGTGTGTTTTGTGTGTGTGTTTCCCTGGGTCAGGTGCGCACTCCACAGGGGAAGTACAAGCAGACCAGTAAAGGGGCGGTGAAGATGCAGCCCAACGCAGCCGAGCTCCGCTTCATGACCAAGAATGACGGCTGTGTCAACATACATCCTTCCTCCATCAACTACACGGTGAGAGACGGAAATACCAAGCCGATACCGATACCAGAGAATCATATTTAGGAAAATTATTTATTTTAATCAAAAGTAAAAAAAAAAGTCAAAGTCGCATGATTTGTCACTACGTTACCGCAGCGAAATTGGACCTCCGCTTTTAACCCATCACTTGGAGTGGTGAGCTCCAAGGAGCGGTGAGCTGCGGCTTGCCGCGCTCGGGAATCATTAGCTGATTTTGACCCCCAATCCATCCCTTTGATGCTGAGTGCCAAGCAGGGAGGCATTGGGTCTTTGGTATGACCCGACCGGGAATCGAACCCCGGCCTCCCAGTTCCAGGGCGGACACTCTAACCACAAGGCCTCCGTTCTGGTTAGCCGACTCCTCACTCAAATGTGTATCTACAAAGCAAACTCCACATGCCCCAACATTTATTTAGCTGCCATACTGTCATCCTCTTACCCCTGTGTCTGATCACTGGCCAGATTATATTATTATATTCCGATGCTATTATACCCGATTAGTGCTCTTTAGATACATCTATAAGACGACAGTTTACAAATCGAAAAGCAACACAGCAGACAACAATAACGTCTGAGAGGTGGAGGACGTTATGGCATACGAGACGAATGATACTAATCTGCCTAGCAACAGCGGCGCCATAATGGTGAGGATGATGACTCAACAATGGAGCATTTGAACTCCTAGACATTCTGTGTTGTCCATGCTGTCCCCCCAGGTGCGTCACTACGACAGCCCCTACCTGGTGTACCACGAGAAGGTGAAGACGTCCCGCGTGTTCATCCGAGACTGCAGCATGGTGTCCGTCTACCCTCTGGTGCTGTTCGGAGGAGGCCAGGTCAACGTCACGCTGCACAACGGAGACTTCGTCATCTCCCTGGACGACGGCTGGATAAGATTCGCTGCTGCCTCGCACCAGGTGGGCTGCTGGGAAAATTAGATGAAAGTCAGAAACGGTCTGTGTGCCGATCCTCGGTGCATGGCTCTGTACATACAGCCATTAGGGGTTTTTAATGCTCACAATGGGATGAAGAACTTAAAGGGGATCCACCATGAATGTAAAATTGAATTTATATATATATATATTGAATTTATATATATATTATATATATATATATATATATATATATATATATATATATATATATATATATATATATATATATATATATATATATATATATATATATATATATATATATATTTTTTTTTTTTTTTTTTTTCCTTTTAGCTACATTACCACAAACATTTGTGGGGTTGTAAAAATAGTCTGGGGAACCTAAAAAGACAAAAAAATGTTAATTTGAGGTTGAGCTTTACACATTAACAGTCGGAGTGGCACAACACAGCCGCGAGCAAGGCCGGCGTAGCAATGGAGGACAATTCTTTCCTTGTCGGCCGAATGAGGTTTAGTCTTTTACTGGCCTGGGTTCAATAGGAGAATCAACCGGAGACATTAACAACTTCATTACTAATTATTGGCTGCCACCAACAGCCCGTGCTGAGACATGCGAATCGGCCTTAAGTAGCTTTGGACATGCCGCCACCAACCATCCTTTGCTGAACTAGACAGGCGCTGTTCTGTTGTATCCTGTGTGTCCCACTAGGTGGCGGAGCTGGTGAAGGAGATGCGCTGGGAGCTGGACGAGCTGCTGGAGGACAAGATCAGAAACCCCAGCATGGACCTGTGCACCTGTCCCCGGGGGTCCCGCATCATCCACATGATTGTCAAACTCATCACCACGCAGTAGACCACCTACCTGTCCCATAGCCAGCCTTAAAGGTCTTTTTTTGAGACTGGGAGTTTCTGACGTGGCTGTTTTGGTAAATCGTTTTCAATGAGAGGTATGCACAATTTTTTTTTTGGTCGTGCCCCTCATGAGCGACAGTGTCTGCGTCACATACTGCCTATCTGAGAAGGCCTTAAAACTGCCTTTGCAATGCAATTCATCTTGCCCCAGGCAGATTGAGTCTGTTGGGAGACAGACTTGCGAACCCGAATTAGCCATTCTCTAGCCACTGTCCAATGCCAATCCAGTTAGTTTAGCGACTGTTGCTATGCAGGTCAAGCTTTCTTGTCTTGTACCCCCTCTGCTAACGTGCCAGGGGCGGATTGAGGAGGGATTGAAGGGCTAATTAGCGTAGGACCAACCAGATTTGTCTGGAACTAGTCTATGCAGCCAGGGTCCAGGAGTATGCAAATATGTTGGCGGGACATCGCAAGATTTTTTTTTTTTCTTTTCACAACAAAGACGCCATGACGCCATAGCAGTAAATGGGAGATTTTTGCTGGTACCGCAATGAAATTAAACTGTGTTGGCATAGGGATTCTTATTTATTTTTTTGTGGTTGCATTGTGGCAGTTCTGCAACCTCCTCCGGTTACTCTGTGTCCCCACTGAGACACTAAACCCTGGTCAACAGGCCTCCTGCGTCCCCACTGAGAGACACTAAATCCGGGCAGAATGATCGTGGAGACGGCCTGGGAGCCTATAGCTCTCAGTCAGGCAGGCAGTGAGCAGTGAGCCCAGTGTCTCTGATGTCATTGACACTATACTTCCTGGGCTACAATACCCACAATGCTTGCACTGCTCCTCCTTGTGGATAAGGGGACAAGATGTAGTCCAGGAAGTCAGAGACACTGGACTCACTGCTACAATATCTAAAGCCACATATTACACACAGGGCTCCATTTTTGTTACCGCTAAACCCCTTATCCCTTAACTTCTTTGCCCTTTTAAACTATTAAAAAAACATATTTCAGTAGTTCAAATGGCCAGTCAACAGCTCACAACGCGTTAATAGATTGACATGTTGAAATATTCCAAACCGTTTTTCAAAATAGTAAAAACGAAATAAGGGATTTGGGATAAGAGGTTTAGCATGTAACGAAAATGGAGCCCACAGTGTTCTAAATGTCATTAACATATTTTTGTGTCCCTTTTAATCCTACCCATGAAATGTTGCAAATGCTACTGGGCAGTTGCTTTTATGTTCTGCCACATGATGTGCGACACAAAGTGTTTGATTTAGAGGTGAGGTGAGTAGAATAGAAATAGTTGTTTGTATTCATTTGCGCCGTTTTTCTTCAGTTTAGGGAATCCCACGTTCCGTTTTTCATACGGATCGTCTGGGTCCCTGCTCACAACTGAGAAACGTATTTGAGTCCATATTGGATTTCCTAGACGGAAAATGACTGCACATATTAATGTGGATTTGCATGATTTTTTTGCATGTCTAACTGGGCGGCTCAGAGAGCTTCCAGTATGTTTCTTGTTAGGCTTTACATTTCTTGAATGTATAAACTTCTTACTGTGTTGATGTAAAAACAAACACAAAACTTCACATGATCTATAGGGCTCATGGAAGTACTCACAATTTGGTCAGAGTTGCCAAAGAATTGGAAACGCCTGTTTAGAAATAAATCGCTCATGCAGTGGATGAATAAAACAGGAAAACAAGTTGAGTGAGTTGTTTCTGTAACATTTTCAATAACATGGCCAAAAAGTACTGTGCACACCTTTTATCCAACTTAAAATCTATACTCCATGCTCAAAATGTGAGCTTTTTGATCGTTTATTGCCTAGTAGTCCAAGTATAAAATAGGGCTATGTATCATTAATAAGTCCCATACTGATATGATAATTTAAACTTGTGAACAGTTTAATTACCAACTCAAGTATTTAAATAATTGTGATGGAGTGGAAAAAAAATCTTATCTATAGTCAAGTCAAGTAAAACATAACTCAAAATTGATCGTAAGTAGTTCAATACTTGGACAAATGTAGTTGCTTACTTCCATCCCTGCTGACGTGCGTTTCCATATAGCTTTCCTCACTTTTTCATTTGATTACAAGTCCAATAAATGAATGGCAGAGGTTGGAATAAATTGCTTTATTTTGTTTCTCAACTGATAGTGACATTATAGGTCTACTAGTCCTAATCTGATCACTGCAAATACCATAAATTGACCTTAATCTAAGATGCCAACTTTGACATCCTATTATAAGGTACCAATATTTTATTATGCCTTAAAGTAGCATGTGACATGTCAAACACAGTTTTCCCCCCGCATTTTTATGACTCTGAATTAGGGCTGTATACCGAAGCTCGGGATTCGAACCATTCGCTCGCTAAGGTCGCCACGCGAACGAATATTAATGATCCCGAACCATTTGCATTTATTTATTTATTTATTTAACTTTTCCCCCCATCTAGTAGATGTGCGACATCGAGGGGTCAGAAACTCGCTGTGAAACGCGCTGTTACTGCAGTTGGAAATGCATTGTTTTCACTGAAGATGTCCCATTCTCAATAGAAGTCTATGTAGGCGATCCGCCATTAGACTGGCTCTAGGAAGTGAACGGAGTTTGCGCTCCGTCTGTACTCTATAGAGCTGCACGCTGACTGGTTGGTTTTACGTTTATGGTATGGTATTTACCTAGACAGCAGCAGGCTAGCCAGCAGCAGCAGGCAGTTTAGACAATAGACACGTAGTCGTGCATAGCAAACAAATAATTAAACGAGCCGACGGACAGCATGTTTTGGCAGTCAAAACAGCGTGTTACCGTGGCTGTGTCGGATCAGTCTCATCAGAAAGGAGAGAAAGCAGAGCGGTGTCATGACTGGTGTATTCAGGGGTGGACTGACAGTCTGGCATACAGGGCATTTTCCCGGTGGGCCGACCCCCCGGGGGCCGTTAATGTCGTGTTTTAATTAAAAAAAAAAATCTGCACAAAACCGGCCCACGAATCAGTGCTGGCGGCCCTCTGTCCTCTTCAAATGAGACTGCCTATTGCAGGGTTTTTATAGTTAACTAAAACTAACTAACTAACATTATAAGGGTCTTCAGAGGGCCGCTCTGAGACAAAATTGCCCGGTACGTTTTGAGCTCCCAGTCCAGGCCTGGCAGGGCTTTCAGACTGAATAATGAAGTGAAACGAAATGATAATTCAGAGCGTCAGGCAAGTACTTTCCACCTCTGGTGGTGTAGTAGTTCTAGTAGTTCTTCACAGTTCTGTTAGTGTTAACGACATCACCATGGTTAATTAAAGGCTGTAGTATCAGTACTGTCGGGGCGGGGGGGGGGCAGAGGGGGGTATCCTGCCGTGCAGCATTTCAAGGAGAAAGGGCCGAACTCGCTCTGGGACACATCATGCTGCCACCATGGGGATCATCTTCTACAGTATACATTCCACGATGTGTGCTGGGAGAATCTACTGGAACTATAAAAGCAGCAGAGTGGACTAGCTGCACTGTGTGCATGCGTGCGTGCGTGCGTGTGTGTGTGTGTGTGTGTGTGTGTGTGTGTGTGTGTGTGTGTGTGTGTGTGGTCGTCAGGGCCGGATTTAGCCAGCCCTACTAGGATAGGCTGGAAGGTTGGCAGTGTGGTCACCTCCAAATTTTTTCATATGAAGCAGTGGTTTTCCACCTTTTTGACACCAGGGCCCACTGTTTATCCGACATTTGAGCCACGGACCACCATTTGAGGACATTTCAGCCCCACAGACCCCAAAACTAAAGATTTTATTTTGCTTTTGTCCACAATTCCAGGCTGGATTTGGGAAACAAAACAGTCCAACAAACAGATCAAAATGAACATTAATCTTCTACATTCTCTATTGTGTAGAGATGAATATTTTAACTCTTGAGAGTGTAAAAATGAAACCAAATGGACCCGCAAGGGTGCATTTGGTTTCATTTTTAGCTGCAGACCACCTGGAACTCTTTCAAGGACCACTGGTATTACCTTTCATTGACTAGGAAGGATGCACGTTTGGGTGGGCCGTGCCCCCCCCACCCCCCTGCCCCCTCTAGATCCGGCCCTGTTGGTCGCCATAATCATCGCCATAATTCTGTGGGCACGTACGAATGGAGCATCTGAAGGAGGAGGTGCAGGAAGAGGAGGAGGTGCAGGAAGAGGAGGAGGTGCAGGAGGAGGAGGTGCAGGAGGTGGAGGAGGAGGAGGAGGTGCAGGAGGAGGAGGAGGAGGTGCAGGAGGAGGAGGAGGTGCAGGAGGAGGTGCAGGAGGTGCAGGAGGAGGAGGTGCAGGAGGAGGAGGAGGAGGTGCAGGAGGAGGAGGAGGAGGTGCAGGAGGAGGAGGAGGAGGTGCAGGAGGAGGAGGAGGTGCAGGAGGAGGAGGTGCAGGAGGAGGTGCAGGAGGAGGAGGTGCAGGAGGTGGAGGAGGAGGTGCAGGAGGTGGAGGAGGAGGAGGAGGAGGAGGTGCAGGAGGAGGAGGTGCAGGAGGAGGAGGAGGTGCAGGAGGTGGAGGAGGTGCAGGAGGTGCAGGAGGAGGAGGAGGTGCAGGAGGAGGTGGAGGAGGAGGTGCAGGAGGAGGAGGAGGAGGAGGTGCAGGAGGAGGAGGAGGTGCAGGAGGAGGAGGTGCAGGAGGAGGAGGAGGAGGTGCAGGAGGAGGAGGTGCAGGAGGAGGAGGAGGAGGAGGAGGTGCAGGAGGAGGAGGAGGAGGAGGAGGTGCAGGGGGAGGAGGAGGAGGAGGTGGAGGAGGAGGTGCAGGAGGAGGAGGTGCAGGAGGAGGAGGAGGTGCAGGAGGAGGAGGTGCAGGAGGAGGAGGAGGTGCAGGAGGAGGAGGTGCAGGAGGAGGAGGAGGAGGTGCAGGAGGAGGAGGTGCAGGAGGAGGAGGTGCAGGAGGAGGAGGAGGAGGAGGAGGAGGAGGAGGTGCAGGAGGAGGAGGAGGTGCAGGAGGAGGTGGAGGAGGAGGTGCAGGAGGAGGAGGTGCAGGAGGAGGAGGAGGTGCAGGAGGAGGAGGTGCAGGAGGAGCAGGAGGTGCAGGAGGAGGAGGTGCAGGAGGAGGAGGAGGAGGTGCAGGAGGAGGAGGAGGAGGTGCAGGAGGAGGAGGTGCAGGAGGAGGTGCAGGAGGAGGTGGAGGAGGAGGTGCAGGAGGAGGAGGTGCAGGAGGAGGAGGAGGTGCAGGAGGAGGAGGTGCAGGAGGAGGTGCAGGAGGAGGAGGAGGAGGGTTAGGGTTAGGGTTAGAGTTGGAGGAGGAGGAGGAGGAGGAGGTGCAGGAGGAGGAGGAGGAGGTGCAGGAGGAGGAGGTGCAGGAGGTGGAGGAGGAGGAGGAGGTGCAGGAGGAGGAGGTGCAGGAGGAGGTGGAGGAGGAGGTGCAGGAGGAGGAGGTGCAGGAGGTGGAGGAGGAGGTGCAGGAGGAGGAGGTGCAGGAGGAGGAGGAGGAGGTGCAGGAGGTGGAGGAGGAGGTGCAGGAGGAGGTGCAGGAGGAGGAGGAGGAGGAGGTGCAGGGGGAGGAGGAGGTGGAGGTGCAGGAGGAGGAGGTGCAGGAGGTGGAGGAGGAGGAGGTGCAGGAGGAGGTGCAGGAGGAGGAGGAGGAGGGTTAGGGTTAGGGTTAGAATCAGTTGAGAAACAAAATAAAGCAAATTATTCCAACTTTGTTTTACTTTTTCTTTTTTTTTTACTGGACAATCTCTGTTGTCATGTAGCTTGTTGTCAGAACACAAAGGATGGCTAATGGCTATAGAATACACAGGCTTGTTGTTTTGGTCGACTCCAAAGAAATTCATTCACTCATTCATTCACTCACACAATGGCTTGTGTTAGTGCCAGGAGTTTGTTTTACCGTTGGGGTATCGTTGGAATACTCAAGTACTCGGGTGAAAGTATAGATGCCCCATAGTCATTCACTTGTAGCTGCGTGAATGACCTGGGGTATAATCTATACTTACAGTTCCTCATCAGCCAAAGTACAGGTACTCAAAAGTACACCATGTGCCAAAGAAAGGTACTTTGTCACGGTTGGGTCCACCTCTGGTAGTATTTGATTACTGGTCTGTCTGCCTGACACAACAAAGGGATGTAGCTGGAATTCACAGGGCTTGGAGCAGTCGCTAACAGACTAAACTTCTAACAAACCCTGCTTCATTCACACCACGAGGGAGTCTCCATGACAACGGCACATCAACAAATGGCATATTGGGTCTCCCAAGACCAACCAAGTCTGCTGCCAGCTAAGTGTGGCGTGCCAAGTCCAGGGCTGGTAAGATAGGCTTGCTATTTAATGAGTATTATTTATATACTGTGTGTAAGCAAATTGTTTGCTATTTGTGACTGATGGTAGCCTATAGAGCTAGGTCTGCCGTGGACTGCTCATTGGACAAATGGACTGGCCTGCTTGAGCATGTTTCTCAAACATTTTAATGTCAAGGAGGGTTCCTTGACACCTTGATACTTTACTGACCTGTATGTTAAAAGTTTAAATGTTTTAGTTTTAATGTTTTTTTCACCCAAAACAATAGATCTACAATTTTGCCATATTTATGTATTGTTGAACTATGAGTGATATGTGTTTTTGTCAAAATACTTTTGCTGGGGAACAAACTAAAGGACCCCCTCTGGGTCACCGAGCCACTCTGAGAACCATCACCCTGGAGACATGCTACCTCATGCTACATGGTGCCTTGATAATAAAGTATTCTCTTTAGCAGTGTCGAAGAGGAATTCTGATCTCACTCCAGTAAGAGGGGAAACAAAACACCTTTATCATCATGGTGAGTATAGTTGAGTATAGAGTATGGTGCTTCTATGAAACAAATCGAGCCTGCAAGCTCATTTTGTGGGTTACGCTGCAATTAGTGTAATCACAGATTGGTAACTGGGAAGACCAATCATGCAAAATGCTCAGCCTGACCTGTGGCACGGTCGACCCATGTTTGTTTTTAATATTTCTTATATTCTAGAACATGTTAATTGCACCATTAAAAGCTGGCACCTAGCTTGCTATTGACCCTGTGAAGCAGTTTATGGAATAAATGTTTTAACAAATTTAACAATAATTGAACTTAGTAGTTTGGGACCGACCATTCTATAGGTTTGGCCCGAGCCTTCTTCAAACTCATATTTTCATTTGTGTTCAAAGCCCTCAAAGTCCAGGAAATCGAGGTCCCACAGCGCTCGACCTGCCAAGAAACCCGAGAGACGGAAGTCATCCAGCAAAAGGTCCTCTTCAAGTGCCAAATCAACCAAGATGGTAGACGTAGACATTCTCAGCAAAGCTGCCATGGAGAACGTCTACTACATTTCCCACAATGCAGTGGACTGTCTGGAGTTCAGAGGCTTTGGGTGGCCAAATGCGAAGAAAAGGAAGAAAGGGAAGAAGGGCAAAAAAAAGAAGAAAAAGTAATTGAGAACTTGATACTTTGGAAAAAGGTCTCTATTCTCGTCCCGTCTGGGCGATAACCTGTTTTAGAGGACCAACCCCTACAGTCTATGGCCTTTTAGTAATCATTGTAAAATCGTATCAATGTACCATTTGCAAGCTGTTATGTAGTATTCAAACCACAACAAAACTTTCAACCCATATAAATTTATATACTCAATTAATGGCACCATCTTGTGGACTGCTTTTGAGCATCGAATAATTTCACCCTTCCATTCACAATGTAAGCCACAAGTTAAGACAGGGAGATGTGAAGGTTTATCATCTGAACTGATTTTATTTGACACTTGAATATGAACACTGGAGTCACTGATTGGCAAATTTTGATACGAAGCTGAAATCCACAAATCTGATGACTTGCACATGAAGCACCAAGCCTGAACTAATATTTCAAACACACGTCATGATCTTTGGTGTTAAATGTTTTATAAATAAGTATATAATATTCTATACAGCCATACTGGAGAATGGCTGTACAATGTTCTGGTAATGTTCAACTTTATTTAAAGTAATTGAATCGCCAATGAAATACATGTTAAACATTACTCCCACTAAGTATGCAGTCTTTACTTCTGGGTATAATCTCGCTTTAGTGCAGAAAACAAAAGTCAAGTCTTATATCTAGACACCAGTGGTGTCTCATTAAAAGCCAGTATTAAAATAACTCAAACATATTTTTTTATTAAGTATGTTATGGGCATCTAAGAAAAACACTGCCCCAGGCACTGTTGATATTAAATATATATAGGTAAATATCATACACAAGTTAGCCTTTTGTTTATGTACACACCATAACCACTTAGACCCTACTGTAACTATAATCCTCTGACTGGGGTTCCTCAGGGCTGTATACTAGATCCTCTAGCAGAGTGGTTTTCAACCAGTGGTCCCCAGCTAAATGGAGTTTAAATCATTGTAAGAATAAATGTATTTATGCTCAAGTTATTGTTAAACAGTTACAAGACTACACAATTTAGAGAATGTAGAATTGTTATTTTTCAAACATTTTTCTTGTTATCTCTTCTAATGGTACTGACATGAATGGAATTGTGGACAGAAGTCTTGTGATCCAACGATAACAAAATGTCATCAAATGGTGGTCCGTGGCTCAAAATGCTAATAAATAAATTGGGCCTTGATATTGAAAAAAAAAAAAAAAAAGGTTGAAAACCACTGCTCTAGTATGTCCCTCTATTATAAATGTCCTCGGCAGAAATGGCCAATCTACAGTAGATTTCATCCCAGAATAGGGTCCAGCTGGTCGATCTTTAAAACCAATATAATGGCTCCCTTTCCACCGCCTGGGAAACTGAGTTCAGAACCATGAGCAAGGCCTCCAAAATTGGAACGTTAATACCTATATTAAATTATTTATAGGATCAATATATGGAAATGAAGAGTAGTAGCATTTTCATAGTTTACATTAGTTGCATATTTCCCTATATAGTGGCTAATTTGCATATTTAACATTTTAAGATTTGCAATACCATACATCATTGTCTTTGTGTAAGTAATAAGGTATGGTTTTGCGTACTAACATTTCAATTTTGAAGCTCTGATTCCTGGACTAAAACCCAAAAAGAACTGAAGAGTTTCCATGCATCGGCGGAAAAGAGGCCAAAGAGTAGATTGTGTGCAGTGTCTCTGTTTCTGTGTCTTCATCATCTCCATCCTGGCTTATTCTGGAGGCTTCTTCTTGGCCTCCACATCCTTCTTGAAGGCCTCGATCTTCTTGGAGATGTTGGGGACCTTTGGAGAAATGCAGAGAATTGTCAAGGTTGGAGCCTGTCACAATTAGCATATGTAATGTCCAATAAAGGATAGATTGGAACCTTTATGTAAAATTTCCAAAATTTAAAAATGGAGAAAAAATGTTGGACAACCCCAGACAGTTTACATTACTCGATTCACTATTTCATTCAGTTTTCCTTTAATTTAATTTTAAAATACAACACAATAAAAGTAATGAATTAAATTGTCATCAACTAAAATGACACAATTGTGACAGGTTAGGAAGTTTTCAATTTAGCAAAAAGATAAAGATTAGAGGCCATGTTACAAATGTCATGCCAATGTTTTAAAAAGCTTCAAACCTTACTTACATCATAGTTTTGAGCCAGGAACATTCCTATGACGTTCCCAAGAGTGAAGCCTGCCTGAAAACACAACGATCAGCAACTGTTGATTAAACTGTATATTCTTTTGTAAATATAAGTACTGTATAGTATAACATAACCAATCCACTAATACTGTGACAAGAATTCAGGATCATGACATTCTCAGAGCCTTAGATTATAGATAGTTACGACAACTCCGTTCACTTCGTGGGGCCAGTCCAATGAAGGCTCTTCTGCAGAGACTATATTGTGATTGGGGACAAAAAATAGGGACAAGTCCTGGACCTGAAGTCGGCAGAAATGCATTGGACTCAACAGCCCAGTTCTAATGATATTTAAATGAATTTAAATTTGTAGTAATATTACAGCATAACAGAGAGTTTAGCTGTTACTGTACTTTTTAAAAGTATCTCTTATTTGAGGCAGCTCTCGTTCAAAACAATGCATTTCCAATTCCAACATCAGTTTGTCCCTATTCAGACTGCCCGAAAAGCAGCTCGAGGGCTCAGTTTCTGACCCCTCAATGTCGACACTAGATGGCTCTGAGCATGCTATGACAGGGAAAGAGCATCTCCACCAACTCAATGGAAAACTAATAAAAACACAGAGAATCGTTCAACCTCACCAGGAATTGTAGCATGATGGAACAATGAAGTCCGTAGAAGCGTTGTCAAACTCTAAATTGACAGTTTTGGAGTAGAAAAACAAACAAAACTGCTGTGTTTGCTTAATGTGTAGCTAATAGAGATGGAGGAGGCTAGTCAGCCAAATGTCACAAACAAGCACTTCTTTCCACGCATGCGCACGGCATCACAAACAGAGGACTTGGGGAATGTAGTCTTTTGTTGTGGCAGTAGGTCCGTTTCGGTCTGCCGGAGAACTACAAATCCCAGCGAATCCCGAGTCCTTCCCACTCTCATCCACCACATGTGTTGCCATATCCTCGGCTTATACGACGGCGACTGTGGCCTTGTTTCTGGGACACCAACACATGTAAATTTTAATTAATTTAACTAGAGTGTCCAAATTTGTCCACTCTCAGAGTCAGCAAAATAAATAAATAAATAAATAAATAAATAAATACACTTGTACCTGCCATGTACCTCTTAATGGACTTGGTTTCAGTTTAGCCTTTGGGTGACAAGGCCTTACATCAATTAGGTCAGAGGGGAGCTTCTTCAATCAGGATCAAGCGGGTTGGGCCTTGGTGCACGTGTTGTTTGTTGGCCTGTGGCACGTACTCCCCCCGCTGTAGAGTGTGTCCATGTGCAAATGGACCCTAGCGGGTCCATTTGGTTCCATTTGTACCCTCTCAGGAAAAAGGGGTCTGAAAGAAAAATCATTAACATGGTGAAATACATCTTGATGATGTCATCGGGTGTATTTCAGACCTCCATTTTTAGGAGATACATCATGTCCACACAACATCTCTAAGGTATATTGATGACATATTAATATGTTGAAAATGGGTGGAGTTCCCCTTTAAAGATAGTAGTCCTTAGGGTAGTTGTATTCCATCGGCCAATCTTCTTTTGCCACTACAGTTCACAAATCTTGCTGCTCTGCTTTCACAGGACCTGGTTGCTTGTTTTTTCTCACCCTGTCTGGCAACACAGGCCCACAGAGTCAGGTGTGTTGCTGCTGCTGCTGCTGCTGCTATGGTGGTGACTGTGGTGCAGCTGCAGAGAGGACGTTGAATGACTTTGGCTCCATCATCACCTCCTCGTCACAATAACAGACTGACAGACAGAATACCTTCGATTTGAGACATGGAGGCTCTCATCCCCGTTATCAACAAGCTGCAGGATGTGTTCAACACGGTGGGAGCGGACATCATACAGCTGCCGCAGATAGCGGTCGTAGGGACCCAGGTAATGAGAACATAATGACATTAGTAACATGTATTCTCTGGACGTTAAAGGCCGATGACTATAGCCAGTGTATGTGTGTAAAACAGTTTGATCTTTGAGGCAGTGGGCTAATAAATTAATAATGCTGTTTTGCCCGACCTGTAATGTCATCTGTCATACAGACAGAGTTACGACATCCCCGTTCACTGCATGGGGCCAGTTCAATGGAGGCTATTCTATACCGATAGACGTCTATCATTAAAGCTGGGCGGCTGGCCTGCCTGGAGCAGGCCCTGCTTTAACGGTCTTAAATCTTAAATGTTGCATACATGCCGTAAAATAACTCTTATTTGCGGCTTCCTCGTTTAAAACAATGTATTTCCTGCTCCACTTTGTCCCTATTCCGGCTGCATGAACAGCGCCCAGTTTCTGACCCCACAATGTCGCGACTCTGACACTAGATGGCTCTGGATCCCCCATCATTTCACGTTAGCCCCAATGTCATTGCACTGCACTGCACTGTCTGCCTGCCTGCGCGTGTGTGTGCGCGTCACAGTGCGTGTGTGTGTCAGTGGGGTCAGGTAAATTCATCTCTTGCAGACTTGTCACTATCCCACTATGTTATATCAAGAAAATTAATACATATCAACACCAACAGCAGCAACAACATCAACAATGGCTTAATGGCAGTAATATTAATTACTAATAATAATTAAAGCAATTTTTCATTTATTTATTTTTTATGTTCCTGGCGTTATCAAAATATTTGGATACGAGGTTGATAGTTGATAGTATAATTGATAGTAATACAATCACGCAATATACAACAGAACCCTAGTCAAAAATCCTACACGATTTTAGAAAAGTCCAATAGAAAAATCAGATTTTGGAACAAATCCTATTGGATTTGTTAGGAATCTATAAGAATCCTATAGGACCTGATAAGATCTTATATCGGAATCCTATAGGATTTTTTGACTAGGGAATATCCACAACTTTGTATAATGTAGCTTATGACAATAGTATTTGGTAGCACACCAGTACAGTACACATGAAGTCTCACACACAACTTCACACATTACATGCAGTGGCTGCACTCTGCTCGGCAAATGAGTGAAGGCTATCTATTTCTATCATTCAGCGCTGCTGGCCTATGTTTAGAATAGATCCTCATCAGTTTGCTTCCATTGAAACCAGGCCATCGCTGCCTTGAGGAGAAGACAGGTGCAACCAATCACCCACCCGTGTTTGAAGTTAATGTGTGATTGTGTGATACTGCATGTACTGTATGTACTGTATGTATGTATGGCATTGTGCATGCATGTGTGCATTATGTCACTTGGGTTACATGATGTTTGTGCCACTCACCTGGGAATGGAGACACCTTTAAGCCAGAATGGAATAGTAATAGAGGCAAGTTTTTAGCCAAAAATCAAAATGGATACAGTATATATATATATATATATATATATATATATATATATATATATATATATATATATATATATATATATATATATATATATATATATATATATATATATATATATTAGGGCTGGGGCTTTAACTGATTAATTGAAATTAATTAATTACAGAAACGCGATTAAAGAAATTAAGTCATTTTAATCTCACATAGATTTTGCACCACAGAACCTTTTTCACTGGACGAATTTCAGGGGTACTGGTGCACACAATGGCACAAGAAGCCAATCAGGGCTGCCATTAATCCGAACTCCCACTGTTTCGTCCTTCCGTTGGTCCGAAATTACTAAGGCTAGCTCTAACCCTCACCCTCAACATAATAGGTTGAGGTGTGGACACAGCTTTGATTTAGAAAAACTCACTCACGCACCACCAACCTGTTTTAATTGACACCAGAAATTCTTCTCGGATCAAATATTGGTATGCGATTAATTGAGATTAATTAATTACAAAGCTTCAAATTAATTAGATCAAAAAATTGAATCGAGTCCCACCCCTAATATATATATATATATATATATATATATATATATATATATATATATATATATATATATATATATATATATATATATATATATATATATATATATATATATATATATATATATATATATATATATATATATATGCCATTATTCCCCTCTAAGTTGCCTTTGCATTGATGCTGCAGCCACTTACAGACACTTGCTTTGTCCTGCTCCCGGTCCAGAACGTTGTTGTTGTCAACAACTCATGAAAACAAAACATTTGTTGGGTTCAGGAAAGGCGGTGCTAATTTGTGAGGGGGGGGTGGAGGCAGTGTCTTAGCCAATCACAGCACAGCAGTCTCCGGCAGTTTCCTAATGAGCCAATAGAGTGGAGGTGAGGTGGAGTTACAGTAGATTCTGGTTTTAAACAAATGCCAGCTCATGACTTCATGATGACTATTTTGTGTGTGTGTGTGTGTGTGTGTGTGTGTGTGTGTGTGTGTGTGTGTGTGTGTGTGTGTGTGTGTGTGTGTGTGTGTGTGTGTGTGTGTGTGTGTGTGTGTGTGTGTGTGTGTGTGTGTGTGTGTGTGTGTGTGTGTGTGTGTGTGTGTGTGTGTGTGTGTGTTTCAGAGCAGTGGAAAGAGCTCCGTGTTGGAGAGCCTGGTGGGCAGGGACCTGCTGCCCCGCGGGACTGGCATTGTTACCCGTAGACCGCTCATCCTCCAGCTGGTGCATGTGGACCCCGGGGACCGCCGGAAGGGAGATGACAGTGGTAGGTACTACAAATTAACCCATTTTCACCTGGTGCAGAATCTACAAAATGTCCTTTTAAAAATCACCACAATTTTCTAGGAAAAAATATGTTGTTTCAAACATTTTCATGTCAAGGACCCCCCAAAAATATAAAAGTAATTGGCCACCGACCATCAATTGAAAATGTTCTTCCAGGGACCCCCAGGAGCAGAGATTTGAGTTAAAATGTTTGCTCTGAGAGAATACTGCCATATACCGGTAGGCAAAGTTTTTTGCCACATGAATGAATACATACAGTATATCTAAACACTAAATCAAGCGCTATCTGTTCACATTGGTAGGAGGCAAAGTAGACTTACCCCCAGAATAAAATGTGAAATATCCCTTTAAGTTCCCCTGGCCAAGCAAGGATCCGGTCCTGGCAGAGCAGCGGACGTTTTGGTCTTCTGGCTCTAAATAGAGGAAGTTCACCCCTACCGTGTTTGGTGAACATCAAGCTTCCATGCAATGCCAGAAAGCATTAGTCATCTTTGATAATCTAATTAGAATGACTAACATAGACTGTCTAAACCAGATCAAACCCATGGACGTTCAGGGCTCTTATGATACGACAGCTGAACTGTCAAGTTCTTTTGGTGTGTGTTACCTGTGCTGACTGAATTTGTGTTTTGTGTTGCGTCTGCCATTTTGGGGACCACGGCTCTGTTGTCCAGAAAAGTGATAATGTCACTGTTTCCTCAACCGCAGAACCCAGAGTTTGGAAAAACACTGAGCTTCATAGAGGTCCAACGGCAAGGTCTTGTTGAGTTCTGCGTAGCTATAATAAAGGCCCTGTCACACGGGGAGCGATACAACACATTTGCATTTGCCGGGATCCATATCGGCTCTGCTCCAGGTCTGCTCAAGAGGAGCGTGATAAGCATGAGGGGTTGACACTAAGGTCTCCGAGGCACTTGCCCATCGGGCAAGTGCAAGTCAGGTTCTACTTGCCCTCAGGTCATGGTCACTTGCCCCCCAAAAATATGTAAATTTTGCATTTAAGTTTACTTCCTACTTGGGTGCTTTAAACCAGGGGTTTTCAACAGGTGGTCCGGGGACCACCAGTGGTCCTTGAGAGGGTTCCAGTTGGTCCCCAGTTAAGTTGGTTAACCAGATGTAACTCTTGAGAATGTAAAAATGAAATCAAATGGACCCTTGCAGGTCCATTTGGTTTCATTTTTACACTCTCAAGAGTTAAAATTCATCATCTTAATTAGCCCCAAGTCTACACAACTAGAGAATGTAGAAGATTAGGTCATTTTGATGTGTATGTTAATTTGCCTGTTTTGTTTCCCAAATCCAGCCTGGAATTGTGGATAGCTAGAAAGCAGGAAAAGACACAGAGTGCAATGACTGCTTTCAAGACAAATTTATCTTGTGTTGTGTTATAGTGCACTAAGTTGCACACTTGCCCGATCGGGCAACCAGATAGCAGTCTTCACTTGCCCGACCATTTTTTTTACTTGCCCCGGGCAAGCGGGCAAGTGTTAGTGTCAAGCCCTGAGCATGATATGGTATCGCACCATAATTTCTCAGGACCAAAAAATGCAGGTCTCATTGAAAATGAACTAGAGGTGGATTTTATCGCTCCTCGTGTAAAAGGCCCTTTAGCCAGTCTTCTAATTCCACATCCTGTCCTGAATTCACGCCGAGGTTTGTCACAATCATGGCATTTTAGTTGATGTTTGATTGATTTACAAATAATTACAATGAACAGCATTATTATTATTTTGGGGATTAAACATTTGGAACATATAAACAACAAAAATGGCTACACATTAGGTTTTGTAGTAAAAAAAAATCCACAAAGCATATCGTAGAATATGCAAAGATATCACTGACAGTGACCAATAATATTCCAAACAGATAAATTATTATGGCCAAAACAGGCCGTTTTATACTTTTATACTATTTTCAAAAACAGTGGAAATCACCAAGCTGCTGAACTACATGCTTGTAAAGGATGTGCCACGTTGTGAGCATGTAGATAAATTAAATGTATACAACGCAAATTGAAACAAGCAACACTTATGTAATAATTGTGACGCCTGGTAATCTCCTCTCTTTCCCAACCCCATAGTGACTACTAGTGTCCCATTAGACTCCTTCAATGAACCTACACTTGCCGTGGGCAGTAGATGTTTAGCTCTGGTCCATAGCTCCAATAATGCTATGGGAAAGACAGTGTAATCTCCCAAACCCCCCGACCTGACCATTCTCTGTTGTGGATATCTTCCTAAGGGTTTAATAGAATTCCTGGTTACTAAGACAAATGTGCCTTAAACACTATACTTGCATTTTATGACTAAAATGTAAAGATACAAAACCCCTTTAATATTGTATTTCTTTCATAAATAGAGCATCTTTCACTCAGGAACTGCTCCTGTCGCAAGTTGATGAGGTCACATGTCCACGAGAGGTCCCACCATATGGAATATATGGGAAGCACAAGCTAATAAAAAACATTTTAAATATTGCTTGTTAAAATAAGAAATAATTATGTTTTGCTGTTTATTAAATAAATCGAATAATTAAGGTGTTTTTATTTGTTTATTTAGTTACAGAAAAAAAAAGTGCGTTTGGAAAAATATCCATAGATGTGTAGCCAGGGCCTAAATAATGCACGCCCATATAGCTAATGCTTTTCTTGTTTTGGTTTCATAGGTGAGGAAGGGGAGGAATGGGGCAAATTCCTACATACCAAAAACAAGGTATGCTCCTGTTACACTCCAACAGCTTCATGTTTAACTTAACTTTTAACTGAATACCAGCGAGAGTCTTCGTCTGAACTGACTCTTTACTGTGTATCGCTTGTTTTTTTTACATTGACTTCTCCAGATCTACACAGATTTCGATGAAATCAGGCAAGAAATTGAAAATGAAACTGAGAGAATATCAGGAAATAATAAGGTGAGACCATCCCAGAAATTTCAATAGCTAAAGGTCAATATGAAAAAGGAGTTTCCTCCCAGATTTGGGAGAATAGGGGCTGATGTTGCTGCTCTCTCTCTTGTGTGTGTGCGTGTGTGTACATGTGTGTACGTGTGTGCGTACATGTGTGCGCACGTGTGTGTGCGCACGTGTGTGTGCGCGCGCGTGTGTGTGTGTGTGTGTGTGTGTGTGTGTGTGTGTGTGTGTGTGTGTGTGTGTGTGTGTGTGTGTGCGTGTACATGTGTGCATGTGTGTGTGTGCGTGCACTTGTAGGGGATCAGCGATGAGCCCATCCACCTGAAGATCTTCTCTCCTCACGTGGTTAACCTTACGCTAGTTGATCTGCCAGGGATTACCAAGGTAGCATATTCCATAACATAAACCCACACCTTACCTGAGTTCGTTCTGGAATATTATTTCATTAATCTTGCCTACGGCTAGCAATATTTTAAATGCTGTACAGACTATTCCTCATTTAGTCTGGTTACCACGCATAAGCCTGTGCAGAAATAGCTGTATTGCGACTAGCCTGAGCTAACCTGAATGCATTTTGGCCTAGAGAGGCGGGGACAGCCTCGCATGGTCAGTCGCCCCGGTTTTGGATCTCACCAATCTGTCAGGCATCCCCGTCCCCTCCTCCCCCTCCAGTGCTGTGCTACGTCACGTCATTTGGAGCATCACCCACCCGGAAGGCTTCACTCCCCCTCCTTTTGCGCAACGTGGATGAAAATGAAAGCCTGGGTATCAAGGCTATAGGTTGTCACAGGAGTGATATCTGGGACCACCAGGTCCACAACCAGGTCCTCCGGCTCCCCAGGATGGTCCACTAACTACTGAACTATGGCCGTCTACTACATGCTCACAACAACTTGTTAATTATTAGTTAATTAAGCCATTAGAAACCCATTTCGACCTGACAACTGAAAAATATCTTTGTCAAATCATGAGTTTGTGTCTCTATGTCAGTGGTTCTATCTCATGTCAAGGACCCCTGGGGATTATCTGTAATTGGCCAGCTACCCCAATCTCAAAATATGTTGACCCAGGGATTCCCCAATGAAGAAGTAAAGATTTTACTTAACCTAAACATTGGCTCTGGCGCCCAGACTCATGCGCCACAGGCTTTGGCCTGAGAGAATGTTGCCTGTTCGAGTCCCGTTCATGACGACCTTTGCTGCGTGTCTCTCCCCTTCTCTCTGCCCCTCTTTCCTGTCAACCTCTACTCAAAACTATCCATCGTACCATGATACGAGCTTGTAGATCTGCTATTTTTCAGTGGCTAAAGTATAATACCAAAAGGGGTTCCCATTCTATGTGACTGTGGCCTGTAGGTGCCAGTGGGGGACCAGCCCAAGGACATAGAGCTTCAGATCAGGGAGCTCATCCTGAAGCACATCTCCAACCCCAACTGCATCATCCTGGCTGTGACGGCTGCCAACACTGACATGGCCACCTCAGAGGCCCTGAAGGTGGCGCGGGACGTCGACACCGACGGTACCGTACCACTTCTCATGACGTTTTCATGTCAAAAAACAAATCAACGGTATCACATAACACCACACAGAGGCATAGTGCAAATATGTTCTTCAATAGCACCTCTATATCTACCAGTTTGAAAGTGCAGGGGCAAGATACCAGAACAAAGTTGGGCGCATACAGATCTTTGTCTTTTAGATACTGACGCACACACATAACCACTTGTAACAGCTTTTTATGACAGATGTTCTCCACTTTGGTGTGTACAGTATGTCCTGTGGCCGTTTATTCTGATGTCTGACTATGTATCTCCAGGAAGGAGGACATTGGCTGTGGTGACCAAACTGGACCTAATGGACGCCGGCACAGATGCCATGGACGCGCTGATGGGCCGGGTCATCCCTGTTAAGCTGGGTCTCATCGGGGTGGTCAACAGGTGGGTCTCTGCGATTTTTCTTTTTTTTTTATCAACTTTATTTAACTCTGAAACTATTATACCAAAGATTTGTAAATGTTTTTAGAGCCCTAAATCGACCCTAAATCTACTTTTAACCAGGAGCCAACTGGACATAAATAATAAGAAGTCAGTGGCTGATGCCATTCGTGACGAACACGCATTCCTGCAGAAGAAATACCCATCTCTGGCCAACAGGAACGGAACCAAATACTTGGCTCGGACCCTGAACAGGTAAGTCCTAAATGTAAAGACTTTTTAGACCCACAGACCCCAAAACTAAAGATTTCTTTTGTTTTTGTCCACAATACCAGGCTGGACGCCGCAAACAATAAAGGCAAACATACAGACCAAAATGACCACTAATCTCTAATCAAGTGGTATACTAATTCAGATGATGAATAGTTTAACTCTTGAGAGAGCGTGAACCAAGAAACAAATGGACTCACAAGGGTCCATTTGGTTTCATGTTTACGCTCTCAAAGAGTTCCATTCGGCTAACCAACTTTCCATCATTTAGCTGGGGACCACCTAGAACCCTCTCAAGGACCACTGGTGGAAAACCACTTGTCTATATTGTTCATAATTGCTTTAAAATGTTGTAGTTGATTGGACCTTTTCATGGTTCATTTGTTCAGAATTTATTTAAAACGTGTGATAAAAGAAAATGCAATATATCGATATATCTATTCGAATTGCAACATAATTAAGAATTGCAATATCAATCGATTCGCTTTTCTGGTTAAAGGGGAATTCCACCCATTTTCAGTGTACAAATGCAACCAAATGAACCCTAACAGGTTCATTTGGTTCCATTTGTATGCTCTCAGAAAAAAGAAGCGTCTAAAAAATGGTGAAAATACATCCTGATGATGTCATCAAGATGTTTCACCATGTTAGTGGTTTTCTTCAGACCTCCATTTCTTGGGAACACAGAATGAGGGAACCTTTTTTATCATGTCCACCCAGCACCTCTAGGGTATACTAATGACATATTGGAATGTTGAAAATGGGTGGAATTCCCCTTTAAATGCATCATCCAACCACTTGTGCCGACTGGACACGGCTCTTCTTCCTCCCCATCCAGGCTGCTGATGCATCACATCCGGGACTGTCTCCCGGAGCTGAAGACCCGTATCAACGTCCTGGCAGCCCAGTACCAGTCTCTGCTCAGCAGCTACGGTGAGCCGGTGGAGGACCAGAGCGCCACGCTGCTGCAGCTCATCACCAAGTTCGCCGCCGAGTACTGCAACACCATCGAGGGCACGGCCAAGTACATCGAGACGGCAGAGCTGTGAGTGCCACCGCGTAGTGTCTCTGATCAATCAGTGATTCGGAAAACGCCCCCGGGCCCCAGGATGTTTCTGTGTGTGTTGGGGGGAACACCGCCAAAATACGGCCTCAACATCAACCCATTTAGAGTTGAGACCCACATTACAGATTTAACTCTCAGATCCCCAAGAACATTGTTAAATTCTTTTAGACCAGGGAGATCCCCACCAAGTAAGTCTTGTACTGTCTTGTACTGTTTTCACTGTATACATTAGTAGGTATATCCTGCATCTAGTGGAACATTGTTGCCACTGCCAGATGAATGAAAATTTGGCTTGAGCAAAACTATAGCAGAAATATATTGGCATCCAGTTCTACAAAACACAGAATGGTGGAACTTTTTATCATGTCCACACAACATCTTTAAGGTATATTAATAAGTAAACTCGAGGCAGAGACTGAGAGAGATAGGGACACAGCTGATTGGTATGTTTTCACACAGGTGTGGTGGAGCTAGAATCTGTTACATCTTCCACGAGACGTTCGGCAGAACGTTGGAGTCTGTGGACCCACTGGGAGGACTCACTACCATAGACATACTGACTGCTATCAGGAACGCTACGGTGAGGACACACACACACACACACACACACGCACACACTCATTCCCAAAGGTATTTTAGGCAACTTTTTAGCCCCAAAAATATATAGCTATTTATTCTTTCCTTTTGCCCCTCTACGTTGCTTCTACTTTGATGCTGAGGCTGTTTCCCTGCAGACACTTGCTTTGCCCTGCAGACGGTCCAGAACTTTGTTGTTGTCAACTAATTGTGTTGGCAAAACATTTGTCGGGCTCAGGACAAGGTGGTGCTAGTGTGTGTGTGTGTGTGTGTGTGGGGGGGGGGGGGGGGGGGGGGAGGTGGCATTTTAGCCAATCGCAGCAGAACAGTTTTCATAATGAGCCAATGGAGTGGAGAGGTGAGGTGGAGTGGGCACACACACACACACACACACACACACACACACACACACACACACACACACACACACACACACACACACACACACACACACACACACACACACAGGCTGACACAGCATCTGGTTGTTTCAAAACAAGGATAATTTAGCACACGCAGTGAGAGGATTAATATGCAGTAATCTCATAAAAATAAATAATAACCGATTTTCTTGTGGTGTGTCAGGTACTATAAGGCCACCTTAACCTAACCCACCCCTCTTCCCTTTCTGCGGCGGCGTAGGGCCCCCGGCCCTCCCTGTTCGTCCCAGAGGTGTCCTTCGAGCTGCTGGTGAAGAAGCAGGTGAAACGTCTGGAGGAGCCCAGCCTGCGCTGCGTGGAGCTGGTGCACGAGGAGATGCAGAGGATCATCCAGCACTGCAGCAACTACAGCACACAGGTAGATCACACAGCACTGCAGCAACTACAGCACACAGGTAGATCACACAGCACTGCAGCAACTACAGCACACAGGTAGATCACACAGCACTGCAGCAACTACAGCACACAGGTAGATCACACAGCACTGCAGCAACTACAGCACACAGGTAGATCACACAGCACTGTAGCAACTACAGCACGCAGGTAGATCACACAGCACTGTAGCAACTACAGTATCTACAGCACATAGTTAGATCACACAGCACTGCAGCAACTACAGCACACAGGTCAGCAGGTGGCGCCGTCGGGACGGGATGAGTGGAGGGACAATATTCGAGACTGAGGGTCGTTTGCAGCAAAGTTTGCAGCTTAATTTTCTGTGTGTGTGTGTGTGCGTGTGTGTGTGTGTGTGTGCGTGCGTGCGTGCGTGCGTGCGTGCGTGCGTCACAGGAGTTGCAGAGGTTTCCTAAGCTGCATGAGGCCATCGTGGAGGTGGTCACCTCCCTGCTCAGGAAAAGACTGCCCATCACCAATGAGATGGTATTTACCGTCATAAACACCATGACACTCTGACTGAGGCCTCACCGCTAGTCTTGTGTAGCCAGACAACTATTCCACAATCTAGGAATGCTCTATAGAGTCTGGAATTACAGCTCCCATGAGCTGAAGAACTAGTATCTGCTGCTCAGACTGGAAAGATATTTAACTAATCGCAACACGGTGCTCATAGAACTGCGGCTCCGTTTTAAACACAAACGGGAAGCAAGCAGAGTAATTGGACAATCCAAGTGAGAGGGAGTTTCATGTGTTTGCAAATAAAGAAAAGCATAACAGACAATGGGTGGAAGTCTCGAATGCTGTGGTGTAGCCAGGTATGGTGTAAGTCTGCTCATTGGCTGCATGGCAGCAAATCACATCTGGGGCTGTGCTCATTGGTTGCATGGCAGCAAATCAGGTCTGGGGCCTTGTGGTAGGCCAAAAGTCTGTACCACCAGACCTGGTCCTGGGCTTACCAAATAATTACCCATAATAATTAAAACCAGCCATCAAGAGCTTCAACTTATGATGAACAAAGCAGAGGACTACAGTAACATTTTAATTGCAGATTTTAATTATTATGGGTAATTATTTGGTAGGCCCAGGTCTGGTGGTACCATCTTTTGCCTACACACAAGGCCTCAGGCCTGATTTGCTGCCATGCAGCGAATGAGAAGACTTACACCATACCTGGCTAGTGGCTACACCACAGCGTTTGAGAATTCCACCCATTATCTGTTGTATACACAGTTTAGATATATAGATTTGTTGTTGTTATGTTCTTAGCTTATGTATGATTCACATTATTTAATCAATATGATGTATTGCCATGCTTATTTTGTTCATTCCTTCATATAAATCGCTCTGGATTAAGAGCGTCTGTTAAATGCCGGAACTGTAAATTATTAAATGCACTTATTTACGTTTGCCCGCCTCGTTGCAGGTTCACAACCTGGTAGCCATCGAGCTGGCCTACATCAACACCAAACATCCAGACTTTGCAGACGCGTGCGGTGTCATGAACAACAACATAGAGGTCTGTGGACTCCAAATGTTTTTAAAATTGTCCGTATTGTGTCCCTAATACTTAATGCCTATTTAAAGCTGTTTGGTGATGCCAACATGTGCCTTTTTGCTTTTGCAGGAGCAGAGGAGGAACCGGATGAGAGAGCTACCTCAGTCCGTGCCTAGGGATAAGGTACAGTACAAACAACATTACTGGCATCACTACTTAATTGCAATTCAGATTTACTTAGATGTCTCACATAGACACACTAAATCGTAATTAGTTATCCAGTGAATGGTTCTTCATGTCCCTCCTAATTGTTCCAGAGAACAGTTCTGAGTGTAAGTACAGAAATGGTTCCTAAAGCCAAAAACGATTCTTCCGCCTGACGTCAGTCACTCTGAGGTGCGTCAGTTTGGGTTCCATACCATTTATGTGTCCATTCATACCTCCACAACGTCGCAATTTGCCACGATTGCCGTAGATCTACGCTAATCAAAAATAGTTCCAACTGCTGACTGCTGCTATTGCCGCAGATCTACAGCAATATTTGATTAATTGTCTTGCTAGCTGAGGGGCCCCTATAAGAGCAGCAACGTCCTGATCTAAAACTTTCCTCCCTGGAAACCGAGGCCTGGAATATGAATTTCACATGAAATCACTGGCAGTAGCTATCTCCAAGAATCAAAAAAGGCTGGCAGAAAGAGTGATAAGTAAAGTGTTACCAACAGAACCGGCTTGCGCTTTTATCAAAGCCGACAAGGTGGGCACACAGAACCCAACACACCAGAGGCAGAGGAGTGAACACAGCGGCTGAATGTAAGATGATTGACATGTTCAGGTGTCTCCTCCTCTCTGGCCGAAACTGGCCCCACCTCCTTTATTCCTTCCACGCTTGTTCTCAGCCCCCTCTCTGTTCCCCGCTCCTCCTGCTGTCCTACTTCTTTCTTTGCTAGTCTGTTGGCAGAGGTCCGCTGGGCCCCGGTCTGGTGCCAGGCGAGCATCCCATAGTCCCAGGAGCTGACATGGATTCTGCCAAGGTGGGCAGCTAGAACTGGTCCTGATTGGCTCCCTGCCCACGCTGTGGATTGGTGGACATGTCATGGGCATGATGCTGGTTCTGTTTGGTGTGCTTATGCTGTGTGCTTGGCCTTGCCTTCTTTAATCCAGGCTGTGTGGACCTGCATTAAGTATCACTGTGTTCTGTGCACAGTCCGTCTCCCCGCTGTTCTGACCAAATTAACCAAACCTATTCAACTTAATTGGTTTGTAGAAAATAAGCGTTAATGTTAGTGTTGTAGTTTGTAGACCCATCTCGTGGCCAAATGTTCCTGCTCTCGGTCTTGTTTTGGTTTTGTCCTTCTTATCCCACATGGAAGATTTTAGATATGCGAATATACAGTATATTGACAGTGGCACCTTTCATACAATCCTCATATAAAAGAATAATGTTAATATAAGATCCATAGTATTTTTTGTAAAGTGAAACATATATAAAATATAATTCATTTTGTAATTTATAAAACATTTATGACATTTAAAGCGGATATAAGATCCATAGTGTTTTTTGTAAAGTGAAGCATATATAATTTTGTCATTTATAAGCTTTATGTATGGCATACAAAACAGATAAAAGGTCCATAGTTTTTTTTTGTAAAGTGGCTTATATGAAAGGTGCCACTTTCAAGGGCTTGCATATATGATATTTATATAAAAGTGTCCATATGGGATGTGAAATCAAAATTTCACATTGCTACCAGGATGGCAAAACAGATGCTCTAACCCCACCTAGTGACTATCTGTACATGCCCTGGCAGCAATACATTTTATTTATTTTTGGGTATTTTGGCAGGTGACAAAATAGCTATACTTTAGTGGAGGAATGGCCATTTCCCAATGATTAATCCCCAAATAGTGGCATTGGAAAGCTCAGACCAAATCAGAGTACTTTAATGTTGCTATTAGGCTTGATATTCCAACGTCAGTAAAGTCTATTTGCGGTGTCAGATCGTGATCGTTTTCTGCTCCCATCAAATAAATCTGGTCTTGACTCGCGGTGGTCTCAGCCTCGATCTTGGTCTCGACCTCCTCTAGGTCTGGTCTTTGATCTTGCTTAGGGTTAGGGCTCGACTACAACACTAATGAATGCCATGGATGTTTTAGCCGATCTAGAAGCCGTGAGCATGTAGATGAGGCTATTTCTACCTGAACTACTGTAGGCTGTTGTCTGTGGCTGAACTGTAATCCCTGTGTTCAGACTGTGTTTTGTCCTTTAATGTCTCTCCGTATACTAATTGGTCATGCCTGGTAGAATGTACGCTGGGCCAGACCTGCAGTATGCTGTATATATCAGTGGAAGTTGCATGATGCTGTACATCTGATGGATGTTCTGACTGAACACTTCCACTGATGGACTCTCTGCCCTAGGTAGTGACCAGACTTTTCTCTTCTCAGATGAGTAAGCCTTGGGGTCCAAGGCTAGGTTGAGTGCCAGTTGCACTAATAACGCTCACAACCCTACGCTCACTAGTGTTGTCATTGATTTGCTAACCAGACACAAGCTAGTGCCCCTTTGTGAAAGTCATCCTAGCCATACCATGTTATGTGCTTCACTCTGTAACCACGTTTCACATTACTACTACACATTACTAATGTTGTTGAATGTTAGGATAATGGAAAAACCATTAACGAAGTTCAAACTGCTGTTTTGAGCATGTTGTTATTACAGGCAACGTTTTCAACGATTTTCCCAAAATGTCAGTAGCCGATCTATAAGGTTAGTAGAGTATTGTTGCTGGCTCTAAGCAAAAACTAAATGTTTGGGTTTGAGAAATCGATCTTCCAAACATTGCATAGTGAAACAGTAAAAGAACAGTAAAAGAATGTAAATAAAGTGAATGCTGCCAAGATGAAAAATTACAAAACCCAATTTCACAATTTGAGGACTGGACCACGTATCCCTTCTGGAGCTTAATTCTTCATACGTAAAATTAAATTCGTAGCAGGATTATGCTAATTTTTTTGCTCCACCTTTTTATAAGTTTCACTAAAATGTATATTTTCTTACAAAAGCTCAAAATGATGGATCTCATACAGGATTCTACAAATTTCTATAAAAAATAAATCTCTAAAATCCATTGTTTTGGTCATTAAATGAAAATACACCAAGTGGATTAGCGCAGACCCAACTCGGAAATGCTCATAGTAGGAAACGTTAGTCTGTGGATGGTGGATGTTTATGATCAACATGGTTAAAATGGAGTTTGAAGTTATAGTGGGTTTGTATTGGGAGGGGTGGGGCAGCTAAACTGAATATAAAATATCTTATAAACTCAACTGTCTGTTCACATGAGCCTGAGTGGATTGCTTAAGTGAAATATCCCTTTAAACAAATAATACCACTTTAAGTTCCAGCCCTAGTTTAGAGCAATCAAAGAGTTCAACATCAGGTGTGTGGCTTATTTTTCCTCTAGGCCAGTACGCAGTACAAAGCCCTGGCTGTGCTAGTGTGCTTACTCCTTTTTGCTGTGTTTTTCTAAAACAGATTTCTTTCAAACGTTATACATTTCAATACAGCATGTGGGAATTACTTAGCATCATCATCCTCATCGTCATCATGATCCTGGTGGTGGCAGTCATCATCCTCCTCATCATTACCTATGGTACACTGTGATGGCTCTCTTCCAGGCGGCGGCGGGGGCACCAGGTCCTCAGGGTGAGCAGGGTGGTGACGCCACGGGGAACTGGAGGGGGATGCTGAAGAAGGGAGAGGAGGCGCCGTCCTCAGGCCCCGGCAGCCCACTGAAGGGGGCTGTCAATCTGCTTGATGTGGTAATGAATAGCACCTTAAAATGTCTTCAGCAATTTGAACCTGGTCCCTGTTTTGTGCATGTCATTATAGATTTAGATGTTTAATTTGGTCTCTCGGACCTAAACTAACTCAAGTTTGTGTCCACAATTTAGGAGAGATAACAGGCAAAACGTTGGTCAAAATAACAATTCTACATTTTCTAAATGTGTGGATTCATAAAATGAATTACTTTACATCAGGGGTGGCCAACCGGTCACAGACTAAGAGCCACGTTTTTCATTGTGTTACTGCAAAGAGCCACATCAAAGAGGATTCCAGGTGGTCCCCAGGCTAAATGATGGAAAGTTGGTTAGCCAGATCCTAGATGTAACTCTTTGAGAGCGTAAACATGAAACCAAATGGACCCTTGCGGGTCCATTTGGTTTCATGTTTACGCTCTCAAGAGTTAAAATATTCATCATGTGAATTAGCCCAAGTCTACACAACTAGAGAATGTAGAAGATTAATGGTCATTTTGATCTGTATGTTTGATTGTTTTGTTTTCTCTGAAATCCAGCCTGGAATTGTTGACAAAAGTAAACAAAATCTTTAGCTTTGGGGTCAGTGAAGCTAAAATGTCATCAAATGGTGGTCCATGGCTCAAATTCTGACTAAATGGTGGGCCCTGGTATAAAAAAGGTTTTTGATGGTTTCATGTGGAAGCCCCTTAAGAGCCACATGTAACCAGCTGAAGAGCGCATGCGGCTCGCGAGCCACGGGTTGGCCACCCCTGCATGCTTAAATATAATTATAACTTAACTCTTGAGAGCGTAAAACAATACGGTGTGTCTCTTCCAACGGGTTTAAAACCCTGGAGTGAAATTAAGAATATGTTTTTCACAGAGTGGCTAATCTGGGTACCCATCGGCAAATATTTGGGAAAACAGCGCCACCACTGTTGTGTCTGTCTGTGAGAGACTGTTTGTGTCCAATCCTTGTATTGTCTTCCAAACCTAGCTGGGTTTGACTGAACAATTAGTCTGTAATGAAACCCCCTTCAGTGACATCCAGACAGTGATCACCACGCTAAAATATGTGTATATGTTGTGTAAAGGTTGGAAATAATCGCCTGGTATTGTTCCCCGTCTCTCTGTCACTTTGTCTACAAACAAAAATGCACATGGCACATGGTTCTCATTATGGAAGCGACAGCGGTCCCATTGCCTGGAGGAACGTGGCAATCTGATTGGTTCTGAAACTGAGATTCTCCGCTTGATGCTGAAACTTCAGAATAAAATAACCAAATGATCCATTTCACTGCACCGTCTCTCCCCAGCCTGTTCCTGTCGCCAGGAAACTGTCATCACGGGAGCAGCGGGACTGTGAGGTCATCGAGAGGCTCATTAAGTCCTACTTCCTCATCGTCCGAAAGAACATCCAGGACAGGTACAGTACTGACCCTGTCCCTCTCCCTTAACTAAGGTTTTGCTTTAATGTTCATGAATACCACGTAGAGAATAGACCGGGATGTCCCGAACAACTCATTTTATTATTGATGCTTTACTTGCCTAATAAAAGTATTTTAACCGAAAATGGTATGGGTGCAACTTCATCGCCCGTGGCGTGAAGCCTCCCCCATACATTTTCTCTGGTCCCCCCAATTGGGAAATGTTAGGTCCGTCCCTGCTGCCCTAGCGTGTATGAATGTCAGTCATCTTGTTCCTGCAGCGTGCCCAAGGCGGTGATGCACTTCCTGGTGAACCATGTGAAGGACAGCCTCCAGAGCGAGCTGGTTGGTCAGCTCTACAAGTCCGGCCTCCTCAATGATCTGCTCACCGAATCGGAGGACATGGCTCAGAGACGCAAGGAATCCGCTGATATGCTGCAGGTACGAGTTTGCTCTGAAAGAATTAGAAGTTCAAAGATGTAAATAGCTTGTTAGATTTTGGCCTCATAATGATGTCATCAATGCACCTTGCTTTGTATAATTCGGTGATGTGTGGGTCGACCCATAACTCGTGGGTCCTGCGGGTTGACCTGAAAGAACATTTGTGTGGCCTTCCGGATTGTTGTATGTTGCTGTGCTGGCTGATATATCTTCCAGTGTGACTACTTTAGAACCCTACTTACAGAGCGCTCCCAACTCAGCCACGTAGCAGTAGTGCTAGCGCGGCTGTACAATCACTCACCATAATCAGGAGCGTGCACAGACAGATGAAAGGGGCTTCAGCCCCTGCCCTTTACTAAATAAATGCCCTGCTTGTGCCCTCCATCTCTGGCTAAAGGGTGCTGGGCTGCAGCCGCAAATATAGCGAATCTGCAAGTTCTCAGTGCACGGCAGCTCAACGCGCTAAGAGCTATTTCTGTCCTTTAACTCTCTCTGCATGCCCCTGCAAATTCTGTTCAATTTTTTTTTTGCACGTCAACAGCGTTTTCTTTCAGCATTGTGTCTTCAGACTCCAGACCTGTTGTTATGTTATATAATGTACAGTATATCTGCGATGCATCTGTCTTCCATCTCTGTTCCATGTCGCCAAGTTAGATTATTATAACATGCGGGACCCGCGGGTCATGAAAAACCCTGACCCGCGCATCACTAGTATAATTCGTCCTCTCTGCCACTCTTCACTCACCATTAGAAAAAAGCTTGAGGAACATATACAATATGATATTAAGTACTAAAAACAATTTTAGGAATCCATGTTATTTGCGCTTTAAATCATTGTTAGATATCTATAGAATTACACTAAAGACATGGCATTCACAGACGTATTAGCTGCGGAAAATGGTTAACCAACATATGCACCCCTTATGCTATGGGGTTATTATTTCAATTCCGTTTTCGTTCCTCATTTTGCAGGCACTGCAGCGGGCCAGCCAGGTGATCGCTGAGATCAGGGAAACCCACCTGTGGTGAGAAAACAACTCATCTGTCATCAGACTCTGATCACCATGCCTAACCAACTGCAGTCCATCTGTTTAGAATGCACTGGAATGGGTTCCGATAGTTTACTAAGTTTAGTTTGATGTACAAGCACTGGCTCAAAATGTGGGATCCGGGGGGGTCCTCCAGCTAAACGATCTGTGAGACAGCTCACAGATGGATGCACTTGCATTTGCCCATAATAATACTGTATATATGAAAAAAAGCACTGCAAAATACTTTTTTTTTTGACAGATTGTGGTTTAACTGGTATCTCCAATAACAGAGTTGAGGTTGGAGGTATTTTATGCAGCGGTCATGTTGTTATGGTTTTGTTTTTTTATCTGAAATATTTTCATTTTTTCAGTGAATTATAATGTGTAGGTTGTGTTTTGTCTTGCAGCAGTGTTGCGCCTTGTACATACTGTATGTTTTGTCACTTTTATTTTGGTAAGCTGCTGTGGCCACACTGTAATGTAAAAGCATATAACAAAATAATAACCCAGTCACTGTGATCCCACCGCAAGGATCTTTATTGATTGCCATTTACAGTATCTAAGTGTCTTGTTATAAGTTGGAGCCAGTGTTGTTGTGCAATAGCCCGCCCGTTGGCGGCATATCATTTTGTTTATGTAAGGTATGTGAAAGTTCTGGTGCACTGTTGTGGATTCTGTATGCTTACCCCAGACAATAAAATGTTTTTTTATTGTCACATTGCCGCTTGTGGTGTATTTTTATTTTCATTAATATTATTTTCTTTACAAAGCAGGTATGTGTGCTGCATGGTTTATGAATTGGGGAAGGTAATGCACCTTATTGAGTACTTTGCATGAAGTTGCTATATAATACCCCAACTTGTTCAAACTGGGCAAAAATGAAAGCAAACATTTTGTTACATGATAATGGTAATACCTTAATACATAAATGCCCCCAATCTATGGGAATGTACATGTCTTTTTGTAAGTGTAATCCAGGTAAATCCGGAACCATTTTCCCCACTGATGTCAAATCGGACACACAACCAGGCATAAAGTGCAGTCTCTGTTTAGGTCATCCTCAGCCCTGCGTTGGCACTTCCAGTCATATTGCTTCTCCATACATCCAGCCATGCAATTCATCATGCTAATGTTTTTTTTCTAACCTCCAGTTCTAGGAAAAACAGACCTAAAAACTAGAACTAAAAAAAAATCCACACATCTCTAAATCACAATTTTACTTTGAAGTTTCAGAATGAACCGCTGATTCTGAAGATTCTCAACCAATCAGAGCTTGCATCCATTCAGGCAATGGGGCGCAATGAGAGAAGGACTGTTTGTTTGCAATAGTGGCTATGCTCGTTTTTGTCATTTTTTGAAATCCTCACAACGATGAAAAAAACGTAAGGCTATAGCCTTACGTTTTTTTTCTCGAAATTTCGACATTTTTTCGAAAATCCTCAAAAATCCTCAAAACGATGAAAAAGGGCATGCTGTGCAAGACTGTGAGGCTATAGCCTTGCGTTTTTGCCAGTTTTGTCATTTTTTGTCATTTTTCGAAAATCCTCAAAACGATGAAAAAACGTAAGGCTATAGCCTTATGTTTTTTTTTCTCGAAATTTCGACATTTCTTCGAAAATCCTCAAAAATCCTCAAAACGATAAAAAACAGCATGCTGTGCAAGACCGTGAGGCTATAGCCTTGCGTTTTTGCCAGTTTTGTCATTTTTTTTTTTTCATTTTTCGAAAATCCTCAAAACGATGAAAAAACATAAGGCTATAGCCTTATGTTTTTTTTCTCGAAATTTCGACATTTTTTCGAAAATCCTCAAAAATGCTCAAAAATCCTCAAAACGATAAAAAACAGCATGCTGTGCAAGACCGTGAGGCTATAGCCTTGCGTTTTTGCCAGTTTTGTCATTTTTTGTAATTTTTGAAAATCCTCAAAACGATGAAAAAACGTAAGGCTATAGCCTTTTGTTTTTTTTCTCGAAATTTCGACATTTTTTTGAAAATTCTCATAAATCCTCAAAACGATGAAAAACGGCATGCTGTACAAGACCGTAAGGCTATAGCCTTGCGTTTTTGCCAGTTTTGTCATTTTTTGTCATTTTTCGAAAATCCTCACAACGATGAAAAAACGTAAGGCTATAGCCTTACGTTTTTTTTCTCGAAATTTTGACATTTTTTCGAAAATCCTCAAAAATCCTCAAAATGATGAAAAACGACATGCTGTGCAAGACCGTGAGGCTATAGCCTTGCGTTTTTGCCAGTTTTGTCATTTTTTGTCATTTTTCGAAAATCGATTTGTCGAAATTTTCTCGAAATTTCGACATTTTTTCGAAAATTCTCAAAAATCCTCAAAACGATGAAAAACGGCATGCTGTGCAAGACCGTAAGGCTATAGCCTTGCGTTTTTGCCAGTTTTGTCATTTTTTGTCATTTTTCGAAAATCCTCACAACGATGAAAAAACGTGAGGCTATAGCCTTACGTTTTTTTTTCTCGAAATTTCGACATTTTTTCGAAAATCCTCAAAAATCCTCAAAACGATGAAAAACGGCATGCTGTGCAAGACCGTGAGGCTATAGCCTTGTGTTTTTGCCAGTTTTGTCATTTTTTGTCATTTTTCGAAAATCGATTTGTCGAAATTTTCTCGAAATTTCGACATTTTTTCGAAAACCCTCAAAAATCCTCAAAACGATGAAAAACGGCATGCTGTGCAAGACCGTAAGGCTATAGCCTTGCGTTTTTGCCAGTTTTGTCATTTTTTGTCATTTTTCGAAAATCCTCAAAACGATGAAAAAACGTAAGGCTATAGCCTTACGTTTTTTTTCTCGCAATTTCGACATTTTTTCGAAAATCCTCAAAAATCCTCAAAACGATGAAAAACGGCATGCTGTGCAAGACCGTAAGGCTATAGCCTTGCGTTTTTGCCAGTTTTGTCATTTTTTGTCATTTTTCGAAAATCCTCAAAACGATGAAAAACGTAAGGCTATAGCCTTACGTTTTTTTCTCGAAATTTCGACATTTTTCGAAAATTCTCAAAAATGCTCAAAATGATGAAAAACGGCATGCTGTGCAAGACCGTAAGGCTATAGCCTTGCGTTTTTGCCAGTTTTGTCATATTTTTGTCATTTTTCGAAAAACCTCAAAACGATGAAAAACGTTAAGGCTATAGCCTTTGCGTTTTTTCAAAATTTCGACATTTTTCGAAAATGCTCAAAATGATGAAAAACGGCATGCTGTGCAAGACCGTAAGGCTATAGCCTTGCGCTTTTGCCAGATTTTGTCATTTTTTGTCATTTTTCGAAAAACCTCAAAACGATGAAAAACCGTAAGGCTATAGCCTTTGCGTTTTTTCAAAATTTCAACATTTTTCGAAAATAATCAAAAATGCTCAAAATGATGAAAAACGGCATGCTGTGCAAGACCATAAGGCTATAGCCTTGCGCTTTTGCCAGATTTTGTCATTTTTTGTCATTTTTCGAAAAACCTCAAAACGATGAAAAACCGTAAGGCTATAGCCTTTGCGTTTTTTTCAAAATTTCGACATTTTTCGAAAATGCTCAAAAATGCTCAAAATGATGAAAAACGGCATGCTGTGCAAGACCGTAATGCTATAGCCTTGCGTTTTTGCCAGATTTTGTCATTTTTGTCATTTTTCGAAAAACCTCAAAACGATGAAAAACCGTAAGGCTATAGCCTTTGCATTTTTTCAAAATTTCGACATTTTTCGAAAATGCTCAAAAATGCTCAAAATGATGAAAAACTGCATGCTGTGCAAGACCGTAAGGCTATAGCCTTGCGCTTTTGCCAGATTTTGTCATTTTTTGTCATTTTTCGAAAAACCTCAAAACGATGAAAAACCGTAAGGCTATAGCCTTTGCGTTTTTTCAAAATTTCGACATTTTTCGAAAATAATCAAAAATGCTCAAAATGATGAAAAAAGGCATGCTCTGCAAGACCGTAAGGCTATAGCCTTGCGCTTTTGCCGGATTTTGTCATTTTTTGTCATTTTTCGAAAAACCTCAAAATGACGAAAAACCGTAAGGCTATAGCCTTTGCATTTTTTCAAAATTTCGACATTTTTCGAAAATGCTCAAAAATGCTCAAAATGATGAAAAACGGCATGCTGTGCAAGACCGTAAGGCTATAGCCTTGCGTTTTTGCCAGTTTTGTCATATTTTGTCATTTTTCGAAAATCCTCAAAACGATGAAAAACCGTAAGGCTATAGCCTTTTGTTTTTTCAAAATTTCGACATTTTTCGAAAATGCTCAAAAATGCTCAAAATGATGAAAAACGGCATGCTGTGCAAGACCGTAATGCTATAGCCTTGCGCTTTTGCCAGATTTCGTCATTTTTTGTCATTTTTCGAAAAACCTCAAAACGATGAAAAACCGTAAGGCTATAGCCTTTGCGTTTTTTCAAAATTTCGACATTTTTCGAAAATGCTCAAAAATGCTCAAAATGATAAAAAACGGCATGCTGTGCAAGACCGTAAGGCTATAGCCTTGCGCTTTTGCCAGATTTTGTCATTTTTTGTCATTTTTCGAAAAACCTCAAAACGATGAAAAACCGTAAGGCTATAGCCTTTGCGTTTTTTCAAAATTTCGACATTTTTCGAAAATGCTCAAAAATGCTCAAAATGATGAAAAACGGCATGCTGTGCAAGACCGTAAGGCTATAGCCTTGCGCTTTTGCCAGATTTTGTCATTTTTTGTCAATTTTTCGAAAAACCTCAAAACGATGAAAAACCGTAAGGCTATAGCCTTTGCGTTTTTTCAAAATTTCGACATTTTTCGAAAATGCTCAAAAAAGCTCAAAATGATGAAAAACGGCATGCTGTGCAAGACCGTAAGGCTATAGCCTTGCGTTTTTGCCAGATTTTGTCATTTTTTTTGAAAAACCTCAAAACGATGAAAAACCGTAAGGCTATAGCCTTTGCGTTTTTTCAAAATTTCGACATTTTTCGAAAATGCTCAAAAATGCTCAAAATGATGAAAAACGGCATGCTGTGCAAGACCGTAAGGCTATAGCCTTGCGTTTTTGCCAGATTTTGTCATTTTTTGTCATTTTTCGAAAAACCTCAAAACGATGAAAAACCGTAAGGCTATAGCCTTTGCGTTTTTTTCAAAATTTCGACATTTTTCGAAAATGCTCAAAAATGCCAAAATGATGAAAAACGGCATGCTGTGCAAGACCGTAAGGCTATAGCCTTGCGTTTTTGCCAGATTTTGTCATTTTTTGTCATTTTTCGAAAACCTCAAAACGATGAAAAAACCGTAAGGCTATAGGCCTTTGCGTTTTTTCAAAATTTCGACATTTTTCGAAAATGCTCAAAAATGATGAAAAAAACGGCATGCTGTGCAAGACCGTAAGGCTATAGCCTTGCGCTTTTGCCAGATTTTGTCATTTTTTGTCATTTTTCGAAAAACCTCAAAACGATGAAAAACCGTAAGGCTATAGCCTTTGCGTTTTTCAAAATTTCGACATTTTTCGAAAATGCTCAAAAAATGCTCAAAATGATGAAAAACGGCATGCTGTGCAAGACCGTAAGGCTATAGCCTTGCGCTTTTGCCAGATTTTGTCATTTTTTGTCATTTTTCGAAAAACCTCAAAACGATGAAAAACCGTAAGGCTATAGCCTTGCGTTTTTCAAAATTTCGACATTTTCGAAATGCTCAAAAATGCTACAAAATGATGAAAAACGGCATGCTGTGCAAGACCGTAAGGCTATAGCCTTGCGTTTGCCAGATTTTGTCATTTTTTTTGTCATTTTTTCGAAAAAACCTCAAAACGATGAAAAACCGTAAGGCTATA
>CM076987.1:26623365-26941860 GCA_039105355.1 Benthosema pterotum | reverse complement strand
TTTTTTGCCAGATTTTGTCATTTTTTGTCATTTTTTTGTCAAATTTTTTTTTTTTTTTGCGTTTTTTTTTTTTTCGAAAAACTCAAAAATGCTCAAAATGATAAAAAAAAACCGTATGCTAGCTTTTTGCCTTGTCTTTTTTTTTTTTTGTCAAAAATTTCGAACATTTTTTTTTTTTTCGAAAATGCCTCAAAATGCTCAAAATGATGAAAAACTGCATGCTGGGTGCAAGAAGACCGTAAGGCAATTTTGGCCCTTGCGCTTTTGCCAAGATGAAAAATAAACCGTAAGGCTATAGCCTTTGCGTTTTTTTTTGACATTTTTTCGAAAATCTCAAAATGCTCAAAATTGATGTTTCGTTAATTGCAAAGGCTATAGCCTTGCGCTTTTGATTAATTAAAAACCGTAAGGCTATAGCCTTTGCGTTTTTTCAAAATTGACATTTTTCGAGACAGTAAGGCTCAAAATGATGACGGCATTGTGCAAGACCGTTGGGCTATTTTGCGCTTTTGCCAATTTTTTTTTTTTGTCATTTTTAAAAACCTCATAACGATGAAAAACCGTAAGGCTATAGCCTTTTGCGTTTTGCAAAATTTCGACAATTTTTTTCGAAAATTCTCAAAAATCTCAACAAGATGATTTTAGCATCACCCGGGCAAGACCGTAATGCTATAAGTGCGTTTTTGCCAGATTTTGTCATTTTTGGTCTTTTTTACGAAAAACCTCAAAACGATGAAAACCGTAAGGCTATAGCCTTTGCGTTTTTTCAAAATTTCGACATTTTTCGAAAATGCTCAAAAATGCTCAAAATGATGAAAACTGCATGCTGTGCAAGACCGTAAGGCTATAGCCTTGCGTTTTTGCCAGATTTCGTCATTTTTTGTCATTTTTCGAAAAACCTCAAAACGATGAAAAACCGTAAGGCTATACCCTTTGCGTTTTTTCAAATTTTCGACATTTTTCGAAAATGCTCAAAATGATGAAAAACGGCATGCTGTGCAAGACCGTAAGGCTATAGCCTTGCGCTTTTGCCAGATTTTGTCATTTTTCGAAAAACCTCAAAACAATGAAAAACCGTAAGGCTATAGCCTTTGCGTTTTTTCAAAATTTCGACATTTTTCGAAAATGCTCAAAAATGCTCAAAATGATGAAAAAGGCATGCTCTGCAAGACCGTAAGGCTATAGCCTTGCGCTTTTGCCGGATTTTGTCATTTTTTGTCATTTTTCGAAAAACCTCAAAATGACGAAAAACCGTAAGGCTATAGCCTTTGCGTTTTTTCAAAATTTCGACATTTTTCGAAAATGCTCAAAAATGCTCAAAATGATGAAAAACGGCATGCTGTGCAAGACCGTAAGGCTATAGCCTTGCGCTTTTGCCAGATTTTGTCATTTTTTGTCATTTTTCGAAAAACCTCAAAACGATGAAAAACCGTAAGGCTATAGCCTTTGCGTTTTTTCAAAATTTCGACATTTTTCGAAAATGCTCAAAAATGCTCAAAATGATGAAAAACGGCATGCTGTGCAAGACCGTAATGCTATAGCCTTGCGTTTTGCCAGATTTCGTCATTTTTTGTTATTTTTCGAAAAACCTCCATTTGGTTCCATTTCTACACTCTCAGAAAAAAAGGAAACTCATTAACATGGTGAAACACATCTTGATGATGTCATGAAGATGTATTTCACCATGCTAATATGATTTTTGTTCAGCCCTCCAATTCTAGGAAACACAGAATGGAGGAGCTATATAGCATGTTGAGAAAGTTTTGTTTACAATGCCTAATTGTATCCATAAAAGTAAATGACAAGAAAAAAAATAAGCCTACTTTTGCCCAAAATATATTTTAGATGTGAGAAGTGGGGGGACCCGCGTCCCCCCTCCACTACACCTCTGCCTACAACTTCTTTCTACTACCACTACACTGCAATAGTCTGGATATTCACTCGCGCCAGCCCACGGCACCCAGTCCTCTCCAAAGTTATTATTCAAACGCCACATTTACGCGTGTGCGTCTGTGTACGTGCGACGGTCCGGGTCACCTACAACTTATATCTAATACCACTGCACCGTCTGGATAATAATGCGCGGCAGCCCACGGCACCAAGTCCTCTCCAAAATCATTATTCAAACGTCACATTTACGCGTGTGCGTCTGTGTAAAGTGCGACTACCAGGCTGTGTGACAGAGCATAGGCTACAAACTAGGTGTCATCTCATCCATACACATTGTAACGACCCTCTGGGTTTCTAACAATTACATTCACAACGACTAAAGTCTAACATTAACAGTAACTATATGAAATTCATTTTGTGACCCAAGTTCCACCCAACTTTCCAACATCAACAATTCCCTCCCAATCAATGTGATCTGCACATAATTTCCAGATCACAACGGGTATAGGACTAGTGTAAAATAAACCATGTAAAGACAACATATTTGAGCAGGGCACCACAGGGAGTTGAACCCTGTTCCGGTAAACCAGAAGTACCACAACACCAGTGCCTTAGCTTTTTGTTTTGTTGTCATTTACACACGCACGCACGCACGCACGCACGCAACTAGGCCAACCCTCTTTTATCTCTTATCTCCAAGTTGTTATCAATTTTGTCTTTTGTTGTAGGCCTACTCCAGTTGTAAATCGTATCATGTTGGAGGAATTGTACTGAAAAGGTACAACAACTTACAAGTCAAGCCGCCTTGACTTGTACATGTCCAATTCTGTTTAACAAAAATGTCGTCTCGACTCTTCCTTCCGTCCTTAAAAAATGCATCTGTACATTAAGACATGTGTTTCAGATTCACTCACATTGCATTCGCCTTTAATTCCCATTATGATCCCTAGATGGCAGCATTGTGTAGCCTAGTCTATATTTGAACTAAGATCACTAAGATCACTAAAAGCCCTAACCGTTAACATGTTAGAATGGTCAGCAAATGAAAAGTATCATTTTGTATCATTATGATACAAAATGTTTTTCAAAGTAAATGGTAAATTCTGCATCTATATATCCTTTATCCAAGGCGCTTTTACATAGATTATGTCGAGCCCATTCACGCACCAATCGCGGCGTAAAAACCACAACCAGCAATTTGCTGGTTGTGCCTTGCATGGAGCAATTCGGGGTTAAGTGTCCTGCTCAGGGACTCATCGATCGACAACAACATGGGTGAGCCCGGGCCGAGGGTTCGAACTGCCAACATTGTAGTTACCACCCAGCCACACTGCAGCGGGGATCTGATCTGGCACTAGCAAACATTTTCACGATTCTATCTGTATGCGTTTGTTCAATACTTCATTGGGGACTGGAGTCGAATAAGCCGACCCGGCTTTCTTTCATAGCTCTCACACCTGAACGAGGCCGGCCCCTTTCCCAGCAGGGTTGGGTGGAGTTCAGTCCGACCCACTCAAGTTCAACTTACTACTTACTACTGGACCACAGCGACGCGGCGCGCACTCACATTACGCACGAGGAGCTCTCCGTGCAGAGACCAGGCTGGACCCAGAAGGACTGTTTTTCTTTCTTAAAAAAAAAAAAAAAAAAAAAGAAAAAAAAAATCTGAACAAATGGGCTTCTACCTTTTCCTTACAAAATAAAGGCGGTCGCATTGTTTGCTGTTAATTGTACGCAGTTGATGTACGATCCATCGCTTGGACAGAGACAGTGATGGTGCGTTTATTGAAGAACTACGTTAGGTAAGCAATTTATTTGACCGATTAGGTTATAACTGAACTGAACACAGACAAAATGAGGGGTCTATACCGTAAAATGGCACGTTTGCTTTATACTTAAAGGGGATTTCCACCCATTTTCAAATTTTTCCTGAGAGGGTACAAATGTGAACCAAATGGACCCTAGCGGGCCCATTTGGTTCCATGTGTACCCTCTCAGGAAAAATGGGTCTGAAAGAAAAATCATTAACATAGTGAAATAGTGATTAACATAGTGAAAATCACACAATAGTGAAAACATAGTGAAATACATCTTGATGATGTCATCAGATGTATTTCACCATGTTAATGATTTTTTCAGACCTCCATTTTTAGGAAATACAGAATTGGGGAAACTTTTTTTTTTTATCATGTCCACACAACATCTCTAAGGTATAGTAATGACATTAAAATGTTGAAAATGGGTGGAGTTCCATTTTAACGCGCAGCAGCACGATTGAGATCACTGAGATCATCAGTGGTGTCATCACCAGTGACCACAATCACTATCACCACCTGTTGTCCAGTAGAAACTCGAGTAGAACTCGTCTAACAGCCTGTTGTATCTTCTTAGGTTATGCAGGGGTGACAGAAAATACAAGCCTTGCTTAACTAACAACCACAAATAGATCCTGCAGCAGTCTATCAGATGTTATTATTATTAGGCTATTATTATTATTATGGCAATAGCCAACAGTGTATGGTCTTGAAGAGGGGGTTATATAGTAGGCTAGTTGTTGAGTGTCAGTTGGAATTCACAGCTTGTGTTTGCATAACATACAGACGACAGTTATCCAGCCTCACAATGATTTGCTGAATAAGTAAAGTGTGTTTGGATATTGTACTCATTGTGCCTTTTCACCAAGAACATTAAAGGACAACTTTTTCCCAACCAAGGTTCATGTTTTAGGTTGGGTTTTAGAGAAAGTAAAAGATGGGTGTCTATTGTTAATGGGATTTTTTAATCTACTACAGTCCTAATAAACCCCAGGAAATTATAACTGGCCACAAATGATCTACTGAATGTGACAAACTGCCATATTGAGCCTCTAGGTCAGGCATGCAGCCCAAATATGGAGTGTGTTATGCAGTGCGGTGTGCTGCCTTCATATTCAGTAGATCTGTGAACTTCCGTGGCCAGTTATAATTTCCTCGCATTAACATTTTGTAAACCCCTAAAATCCCTAAAACTAAAGAAAGCAAGGACTGTGAAACAATTAACACCCACATTTTTACTTTCTCTACTAACAACCGAAAACATAAACCTTGGTTGAAAAATACCAAAGTTGTCCTTTAAAGTGGAGTCAGTCTCACAGTCTACAAGATGGAGTTTTGTTTTATGTTGCTCCTATTAAACGTCACTGTTCCCTTATCCATGCTGCAGGCCCTGGTGGACCAGAGATTAGATGGTTCTTCCGAGTGAGCCCAGATTCACTGCCGGGCTTCTCCAAAGACCACTCAGAAGCGCTGGACTTGAGATGACATGTCCACAGGCCAGCTGACCCCTGACCAGTCAACCATGGACGTCCATCTGCAGACCAACCCTCAACTCCACTTCAGAGTCAACGGAGGAGCAAACTCTCGGTCGAGTGTGAGTATTAGAAAATTGTCAAGGTTAATGATTTATCCACTTTGACTACTAGAGTCAATAGGTAAGCCTCTTTGATCTCCGTTTCCATTAAGGAGATTTAATTTGCAATTGTTGGTTTTGAAGAAGATTATTCCATAATGGTTTGGCATACGTTTGTAACAATAATGTGATGCTCATTGTTAGAGCGTCACCCATGACTGAGCGCTGTGCATTGTTTACACAACACCTGTAGTCCTTACTGACACCGAGAATTTACAAAGGCTTAGCAGCGTAATCCCTTTGCATGCCTGGAGATGATGACATTCATTCACAGCAATGCACAACTTGAGTCGGACCGGTTAAGCTGCAGTTTTCTGGGTTCCTCAGTGCACTCTACAATACCATTCATTGTTAATACTGAAACTTGTATCAGTTCTATCTCATATTGGTTTCGGCAAGGTGTTGTCATAGGTAGGTTGAGGTAGGCTAATGTATGGCCTTTGTTGTATCTTCTTGCCGAAAACAACATAATCTTGGTAGAAATTATTATGTTATTATAGTTAGTTAGCTAGTTATAGTAAAGTTAATTTTCACAAGTGACAGATTGTACTACAAAACGTTCGCTCATATTCAAAGATTTGCACTGCGTTTTCACGATTTCCCCCGAAATAGTAGTTGTGCACGCCTCATAGCATGCTATGAGGCATGTACACCTGCTATTTTTCAATAAAACTAGTTAAAACACACCATACAGAATGGGTTGTTAAAGCACCAAAGTGCCTTGTCACATGATAGCTTTCCTGACACCTCTTTGCCAAGTTGTCCAGAACATGAAGGTCATTATTACCTTAAAATAAATGAGCATGCTGCATTTGTTTTCTGGCCAATAACAGTATGTCACAAAGCCAGCACATTGTTGTATCTTGTTCTGTCACTTTGTGTATGACATGTCATGTCATTTGTAACTACCGTGGCTCACAGCTTGTAATTTTGACATGACAGCATAGGGCTTACATAAACGCCGACATTTAATACAACGACGACAACATCTATGGTGACTGGGGGAGGAAAGGGGGGAGGGGGTTCATATTGTTCTACTCGGCCTCGTGTGAACACCCCCAGACAGTTCACCTGATTCAGTGTTAAGATATTTGATAGGTGAATCAGAAACTGTTTGTTTGTTTTTAAAATAAGGTTTCAGAAAATGCTCCACACACCGGTGAGCAAAAAAAAGAATAAAACAATATTTAAAAAAAAAAAAGCCCCCTCACGTATTTGGAGGACACTATCAGTCACCAGAAAGAAAAGAATTAACCATGATAAATCTATCATGGTTAATATGGAGTTTTAATTTGTAATGGGTTTGTATAGGAAGGGGGTTGGGCAGCTATTTAAATACAGAATTAATTAACCTAATCAAATCACTCAGTGAGTAGATCAAATGACCAAAATAAAGAGAAATATCCCTGTCACTGGTGTTCCGTTTAAATAAGGTGGACTATAAGCTCAACCTATATTGAAAAACCCACCTCGGGTTATTGTGTAAAAATCAGTAGTCAACCAGCAGCCTTGATGGCCGGCATCACAGCACTGCCGTTACTGGATACGGCTTTTTTGTATTGTGTTCAAGGGGCTGTGTGAAGGACAGGTAGCAATGTGGGTTAGGCAATAAGAAGGAGAGAGGGGGTTGAGGAGAGAGGGGCATTCACAGTCTAGCCCCCCTTCTCTCATAGGAGAAGAGGGGGCATTTGAGCCAAAGGCAGTGTGGGCAGAAAGAGACGTTTGGGCTGGGATGCAGAAACAAACAGCCCTGTGTTCTGTACACACACACACACACACACACACACACACACACACACACACACACACACACACACACACACACACACACACACACACACACACACACACACACACACACACACCTTGAGAAAGTCAGCTCAATGGTTTGAAACAGGTTTTTCAGCAAGCCCATGAATAGAAAGGTAATGGAAACGCACCCTGGGACTTTCATTATCTAATGAGGGGAGGAAAATCTAGAACCAGATCTATTCCTGCTGCTCAACACAACTAATTATGCTAATCAATACCGGTAAGGGCGAGAATAATCTACTGACAAAACTTTCCCACTTGGTCTCATTTTAGGGCTAGTTTAGGCTATTTTCCTATTTTTGCCCTCAATAGCCGAAGCCACTGTCCGTGTGTGTGCGTGTCAGTCTGTGGACAGCTAATCTCTGGCACCGCAAGCCAGATATTAGCCAACGGTTTACTTGTTGCTTCACAAAAATATAGGTAAAGGTACAGATAAGTAATTGAAAGGAATACTAACATTGCAGGGTGTGTTTCATTTAGGTGTTGCTGTGTACCAGTATGGACGCCTCCTGTGTAGATAACTCCGTGCTGGCACACAGAAAACACGCCCAGAAACAAATGAAACACACCCAGAATTAACCTGTATGAGTAAGTGCCCTAAGAATCCCTCGAGACGATGTGTAAACCTGTGTTAATTTCAATTTACACACACTTAAAACGACAGAAGTGGAAATACGCTTTCACAAGCTTTTGTGTGTTTTATCCTTTTGACAGATCCTTTGCCAGTTGATTAAAGCTGTATTTATCCCATGTTTAGTCTGCACCTTAAACATTCTAAACTCTTGCTTTTTGTTTTTTGACTCACAGGAAGATGAGGCCCTCGGGTTCCTGAGCCAGGAGGAGCAGGAGTGCCTCCAGTTCTTTGAGGAGACCATCGACTCCCTAGAGGAGAGTCTGAACGAAGAGGAGAGATCGCTACAAGAAACAGACCAAACAGATGGACCTCCCTCGTGTCCCGCCGACTCTAGTTCCATCCCAGGTTCTAGTACCGCTTCCAGCCCTGGTCCCAGCTTTCTGCCACCACCTATGGCAGACATACACACTCCCAAAGATCAGGACATCATAGACCTGGTCCAACCAGACCTGGTGCAGACCAAAATCACCAAAGAGCCTGTCTTTGATCCCACAATGCCAGGTATTGTACTTTTGAACGCAGCCTAAGTCACACTCTATTTAAAGGGACTGTTATCACAAAAATATATATTTTAATGACATTGAGAAGGTGGACTTTATGTGTGTAATGTGTGATTTTCGATATTTTCGCTAGAACCCAGTGTCTCTGATGTCATGGACACTACTTCCTGGACTACAATTCCCACAATTCTTTGGTGTGCTACTCCTTGTGGATAGGGGGAGGGCTGTCTTACTGAGATAACATGTAGTGCAGGAATATATAAAACCACATATTAAACACAAAGATCACATTTGAAATCTTCTAAATGTCATTAACATTTGAAGGTGAATGCCCTTCAAGGTTGTACAGTGCATTAAAAAAAGCATGTCGTCTGTCTGTTTATATTTGCCCAGATATGATCAATGAAAGAAATGTTAAAATGTGTCTTTCTCACAGACTTCCAGAATATGGTGAGAAATCCTGAAAGTCACTTTGAGGTGAGGCCTAAACGCGATCCAACAGACACGTTGCCTTCCGAGTACAACCCTCCGCTACCCAACAGCGGCTATGGCGGTCCGGCGGACAACCTCGCCTACCACCCCCCGGGCTGTATCCCCACGCCGGTCTTGATTGCCCAGAAGATCGCCGAGAACCAGGGTGGCGGGCCCGCCAACGCGCACCCCTCTGTCCTTCTCCGCCGCCGAAGTCTTGACTCCGACATGCCCTCGAGCTACATGAATCACCCCTCCAGACAGGGCCCGCCGACATCCACCAAGCCCAGCCGCTTCCCCAGCAACATCAGCGTGATGCTCGGCGGTGGCGGCAAGGACTCCCACAACCAATCGCTGGCCAGCGTGAACCTCCACGAGAGGCGGGCGCAGATGCTGGCCAACCTGACGGGGACGTCTCACCCTCTGGAAGGGCACGTGGTGTCTCCTCCTCCGGAGAAGGGCCGGAACGTTCCCACCCGCAGCGTGTCCTTCAGGGATCCCACGCCGGACAAGTCCAGGATGGAGGCGCTGTCCAAGCTGGGCCTGACCAGGAACCGTGCCAAGTCTGGAGGCAGTAGTGATAGTACAGCAGTCACCAGCCCCACCTCCACCACGAATGCAGGGAGCAGTTTGAACGATCCCCCAGTTCCAGCCATTCCCTCCACCACACCACCTCCAACAGCCATTCCTCCAACCATACCTCTAAGCCAGACTCGTGCAGAGACGAGACCAGAGATGGTGCTACCTCCTGCTCCGGATCCCTTCAACAATCCTGATGATAAACCCATCAAGGTAAACCCCTCGCCTCCAGCAACAGTCACCCCAAGTACCTACCATCCACCCCCGGTGGAAACCGAGGCGGCCTACCCTCCTCCGCCGCCTGAAGTGGCTTCTTTGGACTTCAACCCCTACGGAGGGAAGTCCATCGTGGTGAATTCCTCCGCATCCAACCAGAGTGAGTCTTCTTCGGTCACTGCGGGCGGCCACGATGGTAAGGCCCACCCGTCGGTGGCGGCCACTCCAAGCGACTACAACAGTTACGGAGGAAAGTCCAAGGTCATGACCCCTGTCCCTGCCCCCATAACCAGGAGTGACCTCCCCGACATCCTCAGCTCTCACATCGACAAGAGCAGAGTTCCACCATCGCCGACAACCTCTCCGACAACACTGCCCTACGAGCTCAACAGTTACGGGGGGAAGACGCGGAGCATAACTGTGACGCCGTCCCGCGGAGGCTCCTCGTCGTTCAGCGGCACTTCGCACAGCCTGCCGAGGACCCCCAAAGCCCCCGCCCCCAGCCCCGCCCCAAAACCCAGCCGGGCCTCCTTCCACCTTGGCCCCCTCGGCCCTCAGAAGCCACCGGCGACGGCAGGGGGGCGCCCCCCTTCCCCGGAGCCCAGGCGAAGGTCCATCTCCAAGCCGGCGGCGTTCCGTTCGCAGGGCATCACGGTGCAGTTCTCTGGGCGAGGGGCGACGGACGAGTCGCGCAGAGAGGCACTGAGAAAACTAGGGCTGCTGAAAGACACTTGTTAACTGTGGAAGTACTGTGGACTCCCCTGTCCTGTAGAGCTGTAAGGGCTCCATTTTCGTTACATGCTAAACCCCTTATCCCTAAACTTCTTTGCCTTTTTACTATTTTGAAAACATTTTTGAATAGTCCAACTAGCATTGACACACCAGGAGCTTGTGGATTGTCCATTTTAACGGTTCAAAATTATTTTTCAAAATAGTAAAAAAGAAAGGCAGAAGTTCAGGGATAAGGGGTTTAGCAGTGACGAAAATGGAGCCGTAAATGTTGTTGCAAGTCTGGGACTTAGCTGGCGTCTGGGAGGTTTCCATGTGCGTGTGTGTGAGTGCACGCCGGGTGTTTGTGTGTGTGTCAGCACACGCATGTGTGTACACGAGGCGTGGTGGGAGGAGAGACCTACATTTAGAGAGGAATGGAGCCGGATCTTATTTGACACTAACACAGCCAGTTCTCAGTTCCCGGCCAACGGGAGAACGTCGACAAACGAGTATGACATGCTGTGGTTGCTGTACACACACACACACACACACACACACACACACCGCTCTCTCCAACTGTCTTGGCGTGGTGACAAAAGCTACACAATTTTGGCAAAAGGAGCTATGATCAACTGGAGTAAAAACTAACTATTGAAAATACACATGCTGTGTGTGTACAGTAGGTATCTATCATCACTTTAATAGGAACTGCTGACAAGGTGAAATTAGGTAAAGAGTAAACAGTGAGTGTGAAGTCTATTATATATTTGTATGTCGGTTGATTACCGACTCGGGGCATTGTTGGTTTGAAGGGCATTGCTGTCAGCAGCTACAACGTTGTATTTTTGTGTCACAGCTGTTCACAGTGCTTACGGTGAAAGAGCAGTTGTGAAAGCACTTTTATTTCTAGAAAGCATGGAACATTTACACGATGGTAATACGGTATATGCAGTATATACTGTACAGTATATACTTTCCTATACACACTGTGACTTTACAATGATGACTATCCCAGTGAAGGACACGTCAAACGGTGAGATAGTTTACAACAATGATAGTGAGCTATTCATTGTACGGGAATTTAAAGTTTAGTTTCTCCATGGAATTCAGTGTCCTAGAATGACACAGATATAATGCTAAGTTAGTTTAAAAAAAAAAGGAAAAAAAAAGGCTCAGTCTGGATTTTCTTGGAAGGAGCGCAAGGCTGAACTTTGTTAACTACAGAGTTGGCTGAAGGATATTTATACTTTGTGCCCAAGCCTCCCACACCAAACCACAGACTGCGGGAATGACTTTTGCTTTTACTTCACAGATGGAATATGGGAGATGAGAAAAAAAAAATGAAAAACTCCGTAATGACGGGTGAGCACAGGCATTGTACCAACACACAATCAACAAAACCACAAGTTTAGAAATACATTTTTTCTCTGCCGTTGTTGAATCCGCTGTTCATGCGTTGAAGCGTGCTATTTAACTGTCATCATAAACTATGCCCGTTGTCCACTTGCTTTTATAAATCCCTGTGTGTGTGTGTGTGTGTGTGTGTGTGTGTGTGTGTGTGTGTGCATAAACACACTCACTCTTGTGTGCGTTTGTTAGTGTGCAAACTGTGCATTTTTCTCTTGGTTTTAGCCAGACTCCGGCCTCTGTAAGTGTTCTACAGTAACTTTTGAAGTATCTTTGTATCACATGAATGTGTTACATGTCAGTATGACGTATGTGTGTGTTTGTGTGCGTATGTGTGCGTGTGTGCCTCCTTCCATGTGTGTGTATTAGAAGACTGTGTGCATTTTTCCTTTGGTGTTAGGAAGACTCCGGCCTCTGTGGGTATTCTACAGTAACTTTTGAAGTATATATTTTTTTAATCACACAACTCTGTTACATGTCAGTAGAATCATGTGTGTGTGTGTGTGTGTTTTGTTTACAGACTCTGGTTTTTGTAGTTAATCTACAATAATTTTGAAGTATCCAGTGAGGGACGGATTGGACGCAGTATAAATTCAAGCTTGTAACGCGGGTTAATGACCCATGCAGGATGAAACACGATGTATGTTTGACATCAGATGAATCACATTCTAGAACTTACCGTCACACAATAGCCTGGTAACCTGTTTTGTTTTGTTTTCTTGATTCTTAACCTCCCTTATAACTGTACGTGACTAAATGCATCTGTTAAATTTTAATCAGTAATTAAAGAGAATCCTTTATGATTTGACGTTTTGTTATTCCTCACTTCACTATGGAATGCAAACAATGTGTAGATTGTGTTTAATGATTCACCAAACTGGGGAAATGCCTACTCTGAAGTTGCAACAAAAAGACAAAAATTAACTGACCGGGTAATGTGGTGGGAAAAAATATTCTAAACACCCAAGAGAGAATCGCAGTCCCACCCGTTGCATGATGCTGCCTGCATCCCAAAAGTAAATTCCCCATTCATTTTCCTCATAAACTTCTCAAAAATCATTTATATAAAGTCGGCTTTGTCTGAGGCGTAATCATCTTTATACAGATAATCTTTTTGAAAAGTCTTACGAGGAAAATACATGAGTAATTTACTTCTGGTCAACATCATGAAAGGGGCAAGACTGCACAGCTCTATAGCTTTCCACATTCACATTTGTAAGACGTCAGTGTACACACAGAAGATCACTTCTGTATAGTGACTAGTATACAGTGGCAGCCATGGGTTTATTGGGTTATAACGACCACCATAGTCCTGACTCCTCATAGAAGCAAGCAAGCAGACGTCAGGGTACTCTCTGACAATGTAGACTAGAGCAGGAGCTTCTAACATAGTGGAGGCAGTGTGTGTGTGCCAAAGTTGGCCTCCAATCAAACTCACCTTCTATGCAATGGTAAGTTGGTTAAGTCTCTGGATTACTCTGCATAAGTAATTAAATTGGAATTTCACCCATTTTCAACATTTTACCATGTCATTAATATACCTTACAGATTGATTCATCATGTCCACACATCTGTTTTCTAGAAAAAAAAAACAATGTAGTGAAACACGCTACTTGATGACATCGTCAATTTGCGGTTCACCATGTTAATAATTTTTTTAAAGGACCTTTTTTCCTGAGTGTACAAATGGAACCAAATGGTTCTGTTAGGGTTCATTTGGGGTTGGTGAAAGGGCCTTTGTGTGGGAGAGTTTCCATGTTCTCCCTGTGTCCCCTAGGATAGGTACTCTCTCACAAAAAGAAATGCAGTAATCGTGGTCTCTAAACTGCCTCCCAGTGACCAACCAAGGAAGTTCCCCCGTCAAGTGAAAAGAAGGCGGACTGACTCCTCATGCATTGAAGGAAGCATGAGGCCAGTTCGCTGCCTCCTCAGGTTGGCGGAGGGTGTGTAGACTAGAGCCGAGGATCACATTTCAGAGGGCAGAAAAATGGGCTACAAAATTATGGGATATAAATTATGAAGAAAAAAATAAAATTCTAGTTGGTGGGTGGAGTGGAGACAAGATATACCGGTATGGTGCGACACATATTCTGGGAGTGAGCGAAGGCAATTGATAGTTATATCAGCTATAGTTATAGTTCTACAGTAAAGCAAGGTTTCTCAAGTGTGCTTAGCGCACAACAACAGTGGGATAGAACCCCCTTCGTTCGTTGCAGATCCATTTTACATTTAAATTTAAAATTACATTTTCTTACATTTAAATCTATAAAGCAAAGTGAAGAAATACAATGTGCTTGTAAAAATGCATTTTTAGTGGGAATGTCTAATGTGTCTTTTGGGTCTCGACCCTGAAGAGTTTGGGAACCACTGCTGTAGTTCATGTTAACTGTACTTCATACTGTCTGAGAGACCCAGACAGGAAGTGAGGAAATGGGTATGTTTGGGCCCATGTAATTACATAGAAAGAGACACACCCTCTGATTGCTCACAAGAGCACATAAGTTACCACCCCTACCCTTCTTAGATCGCTGCTGTTGCATGCAATGATCTAGGCATTGACCCGCCATTTTCTGAATTCTCTTGTATGACAGAGGCTACTATAGTGTATGCAAACCTGAAAGCACAAAACCAACGCAGATGGGCAAAATACGACAATGTGGAATGGTCTATACCTTGCAAACAGACACACAGACTCTGAAGTCACAAATGGACACTTTACTACAACAACATAGGCAGAGATTGGCTTACAGAGCTGGTGCAGAAAAGGCCCATGCAACAGAACACAGAGTATATCCATCTATCCATAGGTATAACAGACGAAAATAATCAAACAGGACAATAGTCCCTGCCGTCACTAAACAAGACTCTCAGACACACTTATGCACCTTTAACCACATTATAATAACACACAAATCCAAACCACAAACTCTATATCGCCCCAAATATTTGATGTGCCGTAATGTGAAACCAATGGATCTAAAGGGACTAAATGCTGGCTGGGGAGAAAAATAATAATCAATCGAGTTAAGTTATAATTATATTCCACAAAACACAGGCTGGTTGACATTGGGCTGCTGTCTTGTTTCACCCAAGACGGGGTCGTCACCAAAGTTAGAAGTTCCAATGGGACCAGGAGGAACAAGCTATGGGCTAATCCATTCTGCCTCTCTCCACAGTGCCCCACGTATTGACCTTCAGTGGATGATGACCCTATCTGAACCTCACCATTCTTTGTCTGACTTTACACTGTACACATGGCGATTTCACTCATTGAAAATTACATTTTCATCTAAAAAAAAATATTTCAGCAAGCACCGCGATCAAAAGAGAAAGCAGAAATGACAGCATTGCCTTGTCAACAAGTGTGTGATTTAGCTAGATATAAGAAGAGTCAGATGAGTTCCCAGTGTGAGTCAAAAAAGATTGCTACGGATGTTAAAGTCCCCGTATTGCCTCTCGCACTCACTCACACACACGCTTAACTTCATTCTTTCGCTTAACTCTGTGACCTAACGTGAGCAACCAGTCCACGTCTTTATGCTAGTGCACGCTTGCGGACTGGTGACGGTAAATCCCGATGCTTCTCTTCCTACCTGTCTGTCTGTCTGACCGCCTATGTGTCAGTTATAGCCGAGCAACTGTATTGATCTTTGTAGTTTCGTTCTGCAGTCCAGACAGGGTATGTGGTTAGCTTGTGTGCTGCTGCTGCTACTGTGCTGGAATCATCTCAGGACAACAGACAAAAGTAAAGGGTCCGTCCGTCTGTGTCTGTCTGTCTGTGCCTCGTCACTATGGGTTGAGGGGATGCCTCCGCTCCCTTCTCCTCCTCCTCTCTCTCCTGCCACGGGAGGGGGGACAGGTGCGAGGGACTGCACTGGCATCGGCGGTGTGGGCATCTGGTGGACTCATTCATCGTTCAGATGAGACCCGGACCCCCTCCACTCTTTCCTCTTGCGTTCTCTCTCTCGCTCTCTCTCTTTCTCACGCACGCCCTTGGCCAGAATCCGGTCAGCGTCTCCTGAAGGACAGAGCAGGACGTTACTGTAGAGGCTGTCCTTCTTAAGCACTAGTCTGATGTCCCAGTTTATTTCACCCCCTCTTCTCTAAGTAGCACTATAAACTCTTGTTCAATTCTTGCAGTAAGCATTTGATCAGAAATTTGAAACTAAGCTAAATTGCTAACAAGAAATTTCTTCACCAATTGTGTCCAACATGTACTAAAAGATTGAAAAAACACAAGAGTTGAGTTTAAAAGTTGTAGTGTTATTAGACACCATTAGAAACACATATCTTGGTAATGATTTCATAACTTTCCGTTAGTATTGGTTGAGGCTGGGGTTGGAAAACCAACTCACAGCCGCACAAGTCCAAATGTCGTCGATTGTCTTTATTGCTCCTGTGAAATGATCCGAGGAACCCGAAGTGGCGATTTCATTCACCCTCATCACATGTTTTGAAACCGGTTTCAAAAATCACACTTGACGTCAGTTCATCTCTGATGGCAGTAGACAAAATAGGCAAATGAAGTAGCAGGACTCTTCCTGAATATACTCACTGTCAGTCAATAAATTATCTTTCATGCTAATCGAAAAACCCAATGATACAGTCTCTCACATTTACATTTGGATATTTGCACTGTACATACTGTATGTATTGATTTTTCCATATAGAAAAAGAAAGACGTACAAGAATAATAAAGAAAATAGAAAAATCAACTTTATTTCGAACTTTTGTATAAATATATTTCCCCCCCCCCCTCTTTTTTTTTTTACGATTTTTTACACGAAAAAACAAATCTCACATGAATCCTTAGCACCTGCAAAGCAGAATACATTTAAATAAAACCACATTTGCACACAAGAAATTAAGTGGACGTCCTCCAAAAACCACCTGGTACCTTCACATTAGTCTTTAGTGGGGCTTTGAATATGCATATGCTCTTTTCAGTCTTGTCTATGTTTCTTCTTCTGTTCACTTGCTTGCCTGCTTTTCAAGTACTCTGAGAGTGAATGCACACCACTTGGTGCCTGGAGTCATTATCATTGTTGTGTTATGCATGTGTTTTTGCTGTGTGTTGGGCCAGGGCTGTGAGGGAGGCTCACCTTCCTCCCGTTTTGAAGATGAGGTCTGCATTAGGGGCACCCTTTGGGTGCTGGTAGCGAGGTCGGCGCTCCCGGTTAGTGTTAGCCTGCGCTGGTCGCTGGGCCAGAGACTGCAGCATCTCTGTAACACACACAGACAGAGAATAAAAACTTAACGTATGGTCCAAACGGTATGGTCCAAATGATCCTCATGCTGCTTTTGCAATATCAGCAACTAAACAACAGCCTACACGACATATTCCACAGAAGCCACCACGCGACATGAAGCTACGGTGTACATTTTTGTGGAGATCTCTACTGTAGAATCTCTCATTTGTAGAATCAACCTCAGCTCTTAATGGTTAATCCCACTGGACAGTCGCCCTGGCTAACGCAGGGTGTTAAGGGTGCACAGGATGTGGTCGATTCATTCTCTGTATATCTCTGAGTGCCGTGGCTGTCTCCATAAATTCACTTGTGACTGATACTCAGTTTTGACCAAAAATGCCACCTGGAACAAGAATTTGGAGATACAAGCGATTGAAAGAAATGGATAGAATGGACATCTATGGGCACGATGTGATGCGTTACCGACAACAACAGCTAGCTAGACGAGGCTAGCCATGCTAGCAGTGAGTAGCGTTATGACCAATTAAAAATAATAGGACCATCAAGGTATGTTTACCGACGATTGCTGCCAAGGGCGGTGGGCATAACTATTGCTTTATATCAATTCATTGACAGAGTTTCAAGTCAATTAAAGTAAGCAGCATCCATCCATGCAGTACCCTGGTAGTCCTCCTGCTCCTGTCTTTCGTTAATATCCAGGGTGAGTTTCTTCATCTTCATGCGTTCCTCCTGCTCAGCCTGCTGCTGGTTGAAATGGTTGGCTGCCAGGTGGGACGACAGGGGCACGTTGAGGATCTTATACTGTGGACCGCGCACACGCACGCACGCACGCACGCGCACGCGCACACGCACACGCACACGCACACGCACACGCACACACACACACACAGGTTTAGACTCTTGCGTACACTTGGGAAATGTGCACATGCTAAAAGCATTGCAGTAACTGCACAGACTAATTCTCATTCTCTAACAATAATGATAATAATAATAATAATACATTCCATAGATGTAAGAAAGCTTTGTTGCTGAGCTTTCTTTGCTGAGGATGTATATTTGTTTGTGTGCGTGTGTGGTTGACAGGAAAACACCTCTGGTTATGTCCCACAGAAGGTAGCGACTATTACAAAACATTTGTGCACACAAGCACACATACAAGTCTTTAATTCACTGCCACTGAAGCCCTGTATATTAGAGGGGGGCCTGTGTGTGTACAGTGGGTGTGCAGTGCAGTCATGTATTCATGAGTCTACAGGTATGTCTGCACTCACCACCAAAAAGACAATTACTTAATTTGCTGTTTTACCTTCGACTGAAACAGTGGCAAGGCCTGATTTATCCAACTTAACCACTCACATGTGTCACAGTTCAAAAATAACTTGCCTTATTACAAGTCATGAGCTGGTCGTAGTATAAAGCACTTTAGCCCGCACGGCGCACGGTATGCACGCCAGCTACAGTATGTATTATGAGGCTTTGACTTGGGAGTCATGTGTGCAAGTGCATTGCTGTGGAGCAGAATATTCCACTAATGCTCACTCACTGGCCTCACTGGAGAAAGGCAGGCAGGCCACACCCTACATCCCCAAGAGCCAGTCACTGCCCCCAAACCACACATTCCACCGGCGTAGTTTGCCTAAATACACACGCCAGCTGCAACTCAGAAAGTCAATATTATTCCTGGGCTCAGTCGGACAGTGCCGAGATTGTAAGAGAGAGACGTTCAATCTAAAGGAGCGAGAGAGAGCCTGAAAGTAAGAGTGAGTCAGAGAGACTGACGGAGTGAGAGACCGTGTGTGTGTGTGTCCTATACCTGCTGCTTGTTGCCTTTGCGTGTGAGCATGACAAACTGCATGGTGTCAGAGATGTCCTGGTCGGCGGGCTCTGCGGTGCAGGGGGGTCCCGGCACACCTCCTCCTTTCTTCAGCTGGCTCTTCAGCTGCAGCGGTATGGCCACGTCCAGCTGGTGGACTTTGACCGCCTCGCCACTGCGCTGCTGCACAAAACAAACGCACAACACGTCAAAAACTCCACCCCGTGTAAGGCATAAGATAATAACGCGATATTCAAAACCAAGTGTGGTTATAACAACACGTTGATGCCATCTTAGAATAGATTTGAAACAGAAAAATCGCCTTCCTTTGGGATAGCAAATCCAGCTTTGCTATTCCAAATCAACACTGCATGGTTGACAAATACCTGCAGGTTCTCCAGCATCATCTTGTCCAGAGCCTGGATGAAGTCTTCATCCTCGGCACAGGCCACATGCTTCAGACCGCCACCCCGGAGAGTCACCTCCTAAAGGAGCAAAGAGGAAGGAACAGAGCCCCATAAGTGCACTGTCAGAGGAGAAGTAAAAATGTACCTTTACATCAACAAGTAGATGTGTGTGGGCACGGCTTTGGTGACAAGGGGTAAAAATCTTTGGCAGCAAGAATGTTAACCTTACTTTGTCATACTATTACTACAGTGTCACAGAAAAGTAGCAAAAGCAGTGGAGCTATAGACCAGAGCCAATTACTTGTTATTATCAAAGTTACTAATTAAGTGACCAAGCAGTCCACGAAGTGGACTTGGTCACTTAATTGATATTGACTGCTTTTCGTCTTCTTCTTCTTCCGCCAAAAATAGCTGTTCTGGCTGAACCGTGCAGTCGGTTTTCGCGAAAATTGGTAATCTGGTAGAGGGTGATGCCAAACGGTGATGATGCGAAGCCTGTGACCACTGGTCAAATGGTGGCGCTATAGCACTCAACTGAAATTGCAAACTTTAAACACCTACAGTATAACTCATGAACTGCTTGACTCTCAGAAATGTAACTTATATTCACTTATGCGTCTGCTTATGCCGAACAACTTTTGTAGTCTGACTTTTGACCTCTGACCTTTAGATGAACCGCCATCTTGAATTATATGTAAAACAGTTAAAATAGCTGTTCTCCTACAATCTTTGATCAAAATGCATAACAATGACCTACACATGAACTTTGGAGCCATACGAATACGAAAATAGGTGTGAATTTTGTTTTAAGTGAAAACATTATGTTTTTACGAGCCAATGAAAATTGCTCGTTTGTGAAAATGATTCTAATGCCCCTAATCTACACATGCAGCGTAATCTGCTTCTGATATTTTACAGTTTTGTAGAGGGGGATGCCAAATAGCAGCAAAACCAGTCTTACTCCAATTGCTCAAATGGGGGCGCTATAACAATTCTTTGAAACTGAAACATTTGACCAATCATAACTCGGGCCTCGTTTGGCCAAAAATCATGGGACTTGTTTCTACATGTTCCTTGATTCATGTGGAACACATCTGTAACTTTGACCGGTAAGCTCCACCCCCAGAGTGTCTGCCATTTTAAGCAGTTTGAAAAGTGCTCATGCCTGATTTTCTGCCTGGATTTTTGATTTGTACAACAAATGTGTACCCGCATTTGTTGTACAAACCGGTTTGCATTTGTTTGTACACACCATCACTGTGTTTGTGTGTGGACGTAAAGTACTTCTGTGGCCTGCCACACCGAGGACAGCCATCGTCAGTGTATTAATCTCGCGTTAATTTTTTTGACGCCGTTAACGCACGGCTGAGTTAACACGAGATTAACGCGTTAACGCCGACACCTTTAATATATATATATACTGTGTATATATATATGTTTTGTTTTTTTTTTCAGGCTAGCTAGATTGCATTGCATTGTGGGTCCTTTAGGTCCTCTCACAGGTGGGTTTACCAAAGATAGTATATAGCATGAGAATACACATCTGTAACTTTGACCGGTAAGCTCCACCCCCAGAGTGTCTGCCATTTTAAGCAGTTTGAAAAATGCTCATGCCTGATTTTCTGCCTGGATTTTTGATTTGTACAACAAGTGTGTACCCGCATTTGTTGTACACACCTGTTTGCATTTGTTTGTACACACCATCACTGTGTTTGTGTGTGGACGTAAAGTACTTCTGTGGCCTGCCGCACTGAGGACAGCCATCGTCAGTGTGTTAATCTCGCGTTAATTTTTTTGACGCCGTTAACGCACGGCTGAGTTAACACGAGATTAATGCGTTAACGTCGACACCTTTTATATATATATATACTGTGTATATATATGTGTTTTTTTTTTTTTTTTCAGGCTAGCTAGATTGCATTGCATTGTGGGTCCTTTAGGTCCTCTCACAGGTGGGTTTACCAAAGATAGTATATAGCATGAGAATACACATCTGTAACTTTGACCGGTAAGCTCCACCCCCAGAGTGTCTGCCATTTTAAGCAGTTTGAAAAATGCTCATGCCTGATTTTCTGCCTGGATTTTTGATTTGTACAACAAGTGTGTACCCGCATTTGTTGTACACACCTGTTTGCATTTGTTTGTACACACCATCACTGTGTTTGTGTGTGGACGTAAAGTACTTCTGTGGCCTGCCGCACTGAGGACAGCCATCGTCAGTGTGTTAATCTCGCGTTAATTTTTTTGACGCCGTTAACGCACGGCTGAGTTAACACGAGATTAATGCGTTAACGTCGACACCTTTTATATATATATATATATATATATATATATATATATATATATATATATATATATATATATATATATATATATATATATGTGGTTTTTTTTCCAGGCTAGCTAAATTGCATTGCATTGTGGGTCCTTTAGGTCCTCTCACAGGTGGGTTTACCAAAGATAGTATATAGCATGAGAATACACATTTTGAACCGCTAGATCCCTCCAAGATGGCAGTATAACACCACTCCATGAGATCTTTCCAAAAAGTCACTCCAAAATGGTGGAGGCTGGTGGAGTGTCCTCTCTTGTCTTTGGTTTCCCCAAGCAGCATTTAGCTCAATGTTGGCCTTACACCACATTAGGGCTATTCTTTGCATGAATAGGTGAGTTTTCTCAATGAATAAACATTTTCTGAATGCTGTTGAGATAATTATGCAGTGTGTGTGTGTGTGTGTGTGTGTGTGTGTGTGTGTGTGTGTGTGTGTGTGTGTGTGTGTGTGTGTGTGTGTGTGTGTGTGTGTGTGTGTAAAGTATCAAACTACTTCAAGCTGTAATGAAATGTGTGCTGTTTAGTGTTTGATAGCCACCTCACTGCTTTTACAATGGAACTCACATGGCTTTACCAAACAATTGTTTGATAGCTGTGCTCTACTCCACCCGCATCCCCCCAATCAATGAAATGTTTGAATTACTTTGAAAATTAATTAATTTGACCATCAAATACATAATGCGACGTGGCATTGGTCATTTTATGAATCACATTCATTAATAAACAAAGGGTAGTTGTTTGATTAAAGGATATTTTATAAGCTGCTAACATGAACAAATAAGAGAGCACTCAAAGTATACACTTCATACAAACATAGTGCCGTAAACCAGTATACTTTTATATTGTATGTAGAGTTTCACATCAGAATGTGACTGATTGTCACACCCACATGTCTTATTGCTTCAGTTTTCTTTATAAACTGATTTGTCTTGTGCTTTGTTTATCCACTGCTGCACACTGTTGCAAGTGTGTTGTTTCATGATCTAAAATCCAATTTTAATGCAACGCACCAGAGCCATTTAGAGACAGAGGTGTGCCAATGATGTGGTACACAGTTACATTGGGTTAGTCACGTGATCAGTGGTCACAGTGAGCCTAACGGTGACACATCATAGTCTGAAACACATTGTTTCAAGTGAGTAAGATGAGATGTAAAATGACAGCCGGTTTGAATTATTTTACAGTGACAATTAAAGTCTCTGCAATGTGTGTGATTCGCTATTACTTAAAAAGACCTAACATAAAAGGATTCAAGGTGGTCTTTTAGTTTGAGTCCAATGTATTTCTGCCTACTTCTCAATAGCACTGAGTTACACTCGCATATCATGAAAGTGACATTCACGGAAATGTCACTTTGTGATTGAGATGATAAAACTCAATGTAATGGTAATGGCACCAACTCAGTGGCCTTGTGGTTAGAGTGTCTGCCCTGAGACTGGGAGACCGGGGTTCGATTCCCAGCCAGGTCATACCCCGACATTCTAGATTTCCAGTAGTAACCTACCCAACGAAAGCTTTGCATTGTACAAGCCTTGATCATTTCATGTAACAGTGTAGTGGTTAAAACATTGTGCCAGATTATGTTAGATTAACTTCTTGAACAAAGTGGCCATTAAACAACTGTTGTTAACTAGTGTCCAATCACATTTATTTCACAATTTCTTCTAGTTGTACTTGAATTGTACTGTAATTGTCCAAGCTTTTATCAGTTTTGTTGTAGGAGGCCAGGTTGACATGTAGGCTACTGTAGGAATTTTACATTTCATTTATTCATTCACTATTGTATGGACCCGGGGCAAAAGCACCCCCCTCAGATAATTTCTCAAAAATATGTTCCTTCTTCTGCATATTGTTCTGACTCCTTATTGCTGCTTGCTTGGTCACGTTTTATTGCTGCTTGCAGCTATATTTCTATTTGACTTTAACCAAGAACAATAATTGCAGTAAAAATGTTGTACCGCTTTGCTTTACAAGAGCAGGCATAAGGCTTCCTTCTTTTTTTTTCCAAAGTAAACTCATCCTACAGATGAGCAAAATAAAATCTCAACACATCGTGCTGCAACGTTTGGTAAGCTTGTAGATATCCTATTTTTGGTGCATGCTGAATTTTATGGAGACGCAGACGTCCCCCATCTTACATTGTTCTCGTCATCCGTCTCATTCTCCTTGTTGGAGTCAGTCAGGTAGTCTGTGTTCTCCTCCTCCTCTTCCTCCCGCTCCTCTTCGTCATTCTCAGAACCTTCCTGGAAATCAGACACAGAGAGGCAGGCACACACACACACACACACTGAGTATTTCTGATTTCCAGTACTTCTACTGCACTTTTTAGAGTTTTTAGAGCTGCCATTTTTATTCTTTTGTACTTGAAAACCTTTGGTACTTTAATGTCAATATTGAGTAAAGGAATTCTTTCACGCACCAGGATTTCTGGACTTTTACTTGTAAGGGAAAATACAGTAATACAGTGAAGTAAAACATTTAAATGTCTTTTTCCACCAATATATATATACAGTATACACACACACACACACACGCTATACTGTATTAGCAATAAACACAGCAGGCAGGGTTTTTACAACTGTGATGTCATTGTGTCTCAAACAGGTTCCTCATTCACAGTGTGAGGTGGGTGGAGACACTCACCTCCTCCTCCTGCTCGTTCATCTCACTCTCGTTACCAGACTGCTCCTCCGTCTCCGCCCCGCCCTCCTCGTCGTCATCGTCGTCTTCCTCGTCCATGGCCTCCCCGTCACCCATGGCACCGGAACAGCGGCCATCCTTTCCCATTGCCAAGCCTTTACAATAACAATAATAAGAGATAATTAGCATTAGTACATATCTGTAAAGCACTTCGTCAAAAGGAGAAATGATAACCGAGGCCATAGTCTCAGTGTTCTAGAGGGGTCGGCAACCATAGGCACGCGTGCCAACGATGGCACGCCGGGTGGTGCCGGGTGGTACCGGCTGGCACGCGGCCAGATTTTTTCCCCTCTCAATATTAAAATTATTGCATTCCTCTTGAATGTGCACGTTGTAAAATAAAGATTATACTGCAGTATTCATGGTATAATTCACCTAGTTTTAGAACTATGTGCTGCAGCTCAATTATAATGCTCTGTGAGCTTGTAGATTGTATATTTATCGTGCAGCACAAAGCTGTTAACATTGCATCATACAATGTGTGCAGGGCGCCGAGTGTGGGACTACACACGTTGCTGTGGCTTAGCTCCATGTGAGAGAACACGGCTAAAAAGGCACAAATATTCCTGTCCAGATGGGAGAGATGGCTATGGATTTGTTCCGTACCAAGACAATCCCGTTTTTTGTTTGGAGAACGTCGTGTGTCGGATGAAAACTTAACGCTGACCGTGGTAAAACTATCCGACAGTCGCGAATCCGATGCGAACGAGGCACGATAGTGGCTGTTCAGTGCTTGCAGCCGGGTCGCCGTGGTGGTGTTACCACGTGCGTGTGTGCGTCTTGCACTGAGGTTCTAATGTGAAAGTAATGTGCAGTGTGCTGAGTTGTTCTGATGACGAAATATTGCAATGAATGTAGGACTGTTCTATTGATGTGTTTTTCCCACATCAATAGAACAGTCCTCGATCAGGGGTTTTCAACAGGTGGCCCGGGGACCCACCAGAGGTCCCTGGGAGGATTACAGGTGGTCCCCAGGCTAAATGATGGATGTTGGTTAACCAGGTGTAAGTCGTTGAGAGCGTAAACATGAAACCAAATGGAGTTAAAATATTCATCATCTGAATTAGCCCAGCCTGTTTTGCTTACAAAATCCAGCCTGGCATTGTGGACAAAAGCAAAAGGATTTTTTTTAAGTCTGTGGGGCTGAATGTCGTCAAATGGTCTGTGGCTCAAATTCTGAATAAATAGTGGGCCCTGGTATCAAAAAGGTTGAAAAACACTGTCCTAGATTAATTGTTGCTGAGTCTGATTGATCAATGTAATGTGAAAGAAAAATATCTACCAGTCTGACTGTTCTCATAAGAAATAAAATATGGCCTAAACATGACATATAACTGCAGAAAATGGCCATTGAAAATGTCGAAACCGTGAAAACATATTATTCATCGACTATAAGAAAATGTATTGTATTTTTTTGTGATGGCACTTGGGAGTGTCAAGGAAATAATCTTGGCACTTCATGTCAAAAAGGTTGCCTACCCCTGTCCTAGAGAATGACACTGAACCCCTAATTGCTTAAGGATGATTGGTGCCTTGCATGGTTTCTTCTGCCATATGTGTATGAAAGTGTGTGTGAATAGGTGAATATAATGCACAGCCTATGCAACATGCCTTGGATAAAGGCACTATATAAATGCACCATGTACCATTTACAAACACACGGTTTCATAGAATCCACTTAGATCATGTTACAGTGGTAACAATGTTCATAGCCTCAACAGGCCTTCCGTTGCCAGGAGTAATTAGATGCATTAAACAGATTACACACACAGAGGTGGTGGTTATGGACAGATTATATCATAAACAACTCTGAAAGCACGCCAACCGAACCGGACAAGCAGCTTTACACAAACAAAAGCAACCAGTTATAAACCCAGAGGGCAAGTCATGCAAGAAGCTTGCAAGGAAGTCATTGTTTCACCGGGACAGGTGTGCCTCTCCTCTACTTCTGGAACGAAGCAGGGCAATAATGAGCACGAAACTCCAGACTATAGGATTGGCAGCGAGTGGTGATAGAGGGAGGGAGGGAGGTGAAGACAGGGAGGCAGGCAGCGCAGGCAGGCTGTTGTTGAAGATCAGAAGTCCCCTTGGTTAGCAGGGGACTACGGAATGCCGTAGCCTAGTTAAAGGATGAAGGCTTTAAACAATGGTGCTACTGTGTAACCCGGGGTCTCTCTCTCCATATCCCTCATAAATCACTCTTGTTCTCCTTTTAATTTTTGAGAGCGTACTCACAGAGAGGGAGAGAGAGAGAGAGGGGTGGAGCCGTAGTGGAGGCATTCTCAGCATATTCTAGAAGTAAACAACTTGCACTGCGAAAAATACACTATGTGTTGCTGTCAGCAGGGCTGTTTACGCGGTCTCAAAGATGTTGCGGTAAAATCTACTAAAGGAAAGCTTCCTCCTCCTTGCTTGACTCTCTGACTCAACTGGGGTCTTGACACCTGTTACTTCTGGTTTTGATCTGCACAAATCACAAAAGAATTGAGCAAGATAAATTATCAATAGATGTATAATTGGACTGAATTTCCAAATGTTCATTATGCAAACCCTCAGCCTTCTGAAGGAATTTGTTCCTTCCTCTAGTTCAGTGGTTTTCAACGCTTTTTTGTATCCAGGCCCATCACATTTATTGAGCATTTGCGCCACGGATAACCATTTGATAACATGAACTTTGAGTATATGGTTTGCAAATGAAGAAAATAACAATTATTCTACGTTCTCCAACTGTGTAGACTTCTTGTAATTGAAGTAATGCAGATGTTTAACAATAGTGTAACTATTGGGGGCGTAAAATTAGCCTGTATGGACCCATACAGCTCCATTTGGTTTAATTTTATGCTCAGAGTTCAGGATATTTAGAGAGTTCAGGATATTTAGGGATCCATTTGGTTACCAACTTTCATTTGGCCTGGGGACCATCTGGGACCCCCAGCTTAAACCCCACTGCTCTACTGGCTCAGGATTCGTCACATTTCTCCAAATAAGGCTGAACACTTGGCTGTGGCATTAATGTTAACAACCATACAACAACATTTTCATCATGGGTTTTCATCATTAACTGAATCCTCACTAAAGCCACACACAACACTAAGTTAATAAGACTCTCCATTTGTGGAGTTAAGAAATGTTAGCTCCAAGTAAGAAAAAAAAAGTCAATATATTTTTATTTCAGTCTAAAGCCCAGTCAAATATCTCCTTTTTGTATGCTTTTTCCCTGGCATCTGTTGGCCCTTACATAGATCAAACATTGTTTAGGGCATGCATGGCATGCATAGAAAGGGATCACTTCATACAGTTGTCCCCTCTCCATGTTTGTGTTGGGGAACGCTTAACCTTAAATGGTGATAAAACAAAATCTTCTGAGATTAAAGAGATTTGGGTATGTGAAAAACAAATGGCAATCCAGACAGCGAATCCTCGCAAAGTCACAATAAAGATTTTGTGATATAAAGCGTCTACCACTGCTAGAATGTGCACATGGGAGACGCAGCATGCTGGGCTGACGATCCAGCATGCCACCAAGCAGGCTGCATTAATTTGTGTGCTGTGTGATAGGGCTGATATTGTATTGCCAAGAAAATTGCAGATGCTAAATATGTTTTGTTTTTGCTGTTCATTTTGGTGTTTGTCTGGGCGATGATGTGTGGGTTTTAGAGGAGTGGAAATCTGTCGGGAGTGATGAGTGATCACCCTGACAGCATCCTCCTCTGCCCACACAGCAGCCCGGAATGCTGCCCGACCGGCAAGACAGAGAGCAACGGTGGAACCAGAGAGGCCTGATGCACATTCTCACATGTGCAGTAAAACACTGTGTACAGTCTGTTGGAGGCGTGCAAGGGAGTAAAACGTACCTAGTTTGACCAGAACCTCCCTCTCCAGATCCGTGACCTGTTTGGTGGCCTCCTCCAGGGAGCAGCTGAGTCTCATCTTGGGCCTGAGCAGTTCCAGGGTGTCGCTGATCATGTAGTCGATGTCAATGGGGAATGGGTGATCCTTGTTCCACGCGTCCACGCCTTTCTTCCACCAAATGTATCGCTGCAATGGCCATACAGTAAAAAAAATGCCGTCAGGCAAAAACAAAACAAACAAAAAAAAAAAAAAAACACCACACTATGTTCTGCCAGGCTGAAAGACTGATTCGAGCCTGCCTAAAACGTTCCCAACAAGAACAGTTGTTGTTGATGTTGTATATAATGCTGACATACTGTACAAGCACTACGAATGTGTGTACATAAAAAAAGAGGTAGAGAATGCACATTATACATTCGTCAAGCAAATGCTGTTCTTCTTCTCTATTTCTTTGCAATGTTTTCCGTTTTCCTGTGTGGGATCAACAGATAATCCACTCCATCAAAGGGAATCCCGGCACTCACAGAAATGTCCTTCAGGCACCGTAATTTAGCAGGCACGAACAGCACACACGGCCCGCGACGTACTTCGGTAATTGCTCAGCATTACCAGGCTTTACCACGTACTGTATGCTGGCTGTGCCAGAGAAATAAAGGTCCTGCCATTTCTGTGAGTACTTAATTTGCAAAGGAACGCTTTGTAGACCGTGCACACCCTCAGAAACTATTAAGCCATGTGGTTTTCCAAAAGATAATGCATGCTGCCTGGAGGGTCATTTTAACAGTGATTAAACACTGACTAATTTGAGCTAACATTAGCTCTAATAATTGACATTAGAATGTTTACTATACATCGGTTTACAACGGTGATACAGCCATGCTTATCTTAGTTTTGCCAACCAGTAATGGAAATTCATCCTGAGTGACATCTAATTTAATCAAATCCAGAATAACTGATATTTATCATTTGTTTATTCATTTCAAGTCGTCACGCACAACAGCGGTTAGTGAAATGACTAGAAAATGAACTCAGACACGGTTAAGAGCAGACATACCTGGAAGTAAATGAGGAAACAGTCCAGCTTCCTTTTGCTGGAGCCTCTGTCAAAGTACTGGCCGCAGGTGTCCAGCAGAGTGCAGACCAATCGGATTCGAAACAAGTGCTCTGGGGGGTCCAGGGGACTGGGGCTGCCGTCCTGGTTCACTCCAAAGGAGATGAAGGAGAACAGGGTGCGGAAGATGACGGCGGACTCCACCATGCGGTAGTTGTAGAGCTCGCCCAGGAACTTGGCGCTGCTGATTCGCCGCTGGTTAAACTTGGGTTGGTTGACCTTGGTGAAAAAAAAAGTAATGAAAGGGGTCGCATATTCTGTTAACACACATTGAATACCTGTGAGTTCATGTTAACAATGTGGACTCAAAATGCGGATTCACACCATCACGCACACTCGATGTGTTAACAAATCGAGTGCCCGGATCTGTGAGTCCATGTTAACCACTCCATCTGTAGGAGTTTGTACGACCTATATTGTGTAAGAGATAAGCGTGCAGGAAAGGTCATGTCCTCCTATCCAGGTTAATATACCATACAGATTGGGTGCCATGTTATTTAAGTTCAAAGAGTATTTTCCAGACTGTCAGACATTATACATGAAAGCAGCGAGGAAAAAGCATTGAGAAGAGATTGTATTGTGTGACCAAAGCCACATGTTTTGTCATTTTGAGGTAGTGAAGTCATACGCTCTCCTCACGTGTGCCCACAACACAGAAACACGCTCAGGAATGATGACTTTGACAGCTTCTAAACTTTTCTTGTGGTACATTACGTCGACATTACGGCTTATGCCCCTGGGCTTTTAAATGTCTGCTCAAAGGTCAGATCAAAACAAAGAATTCTATTTGTTTAGATTTTTTTCCCAAAAAATATTGTCACGCAGCCAATGTGTTCTGCATTAGCAAAGACTAAAACAAACCTTTAACCTTTTAAGCCCTACTTACTTTGTCCTACAGCGAATAGCTAGAAAAGCCAACCTACAAGTTTGCAGCTTGTTGTGCAAGTTGTTGTTGTACAAGAAAAAAAGTTCTCCTATAAATGCCCAAAATAGCAATACTACCAACTTGGCACACACACTCCCTGGATGCCAACGATGAACCTCTGCCTCAAATTTTCAATTTGCATGAAATGTTGCATGTGCACTCCTTAGAGGACAAACATGAACCTTTGATGAAGCTTTTTATAGCGCCACCAGGACGACAATTCTTGAAAAACACATTTTTTCACATTACTCATCCAGGTTCTGTCAGAAAATTCTACAATTCGTTACACAGTATCCTACAGTCATGTGCTCATGATGGATGTGTCCCATATTTCATATTCCATCCTAATTGCCTATAATTCGCTTTCAAACTTTGCAAGATTGGCCTGTTTGCAACAAAAAGCATCAAATGATATACACAGCAGGCAATTTACATAAAATCTTGAATGCACTTTCAATCAAAAATGGCCTGTTATAACGCCACCAAGTGGATATTTGCAAAACACATTATTGGACAAAATGCCTCAAATCAGCCAAATGTCAAAGTCATAAGAAGAAATGGCACCCTTTTAACATTGGCCTATTATAGCGCCACCAGGAGGCCACAACCTGACCTGGCCTGGTGGAGACCTGTGCCCAGAACTGCACTTCCTAGTTTGTTTTTAATTGGTGACCTCATCTTATCATATAAACCAACACTTTGCTTATACAGACCTGAAACAAGAGAGAAATACTGCAAACCCACAGAGCAAAACAGTGCAGAACAATCGGCTGCACTGTTTCGGCAATCAATTGCATCGGCAATCGGCAATGATTGCATACCTTGCCCTGGCGTGGTAAATGGTTTGTTTGTATAGCGCCTTTATCATAGTGCATAAATTCACCCATTCAAACATTCATAAAACATGTGGCAGTGGAAACCATGCAAGGCACAACCAGCCCAGCGGGAGCCATTTTTGGGGTTCAGCGTCTTGCCTAAGAACACTTGAAATGTAGAGGAGGAGAAGGAGCTGGGATTAGAACCGCTGACCCACGCACGGATCATCCTACCTCCTGAGCCACAGGTGCTGGCATGCTGCTCGGTCACTCGCATCATAAATAAGTATTGCTGAGGCATGCAGCACTCTGTTGGACCTGACGCTAATAGTATGTCGCAGGGACCAGCTAAATAAAACACTAAGGGTTGCCCACCTTCCCCTGGCAGGTAAATAAACCCCAAACCCTCCCAGGGCAGACACCAGACACTCTTAACCACGAGGCCACTGGGGCTGGTCACTCACCTCCATGCCCAGGCGGATGTCCTCCAGCACTCCGTCCACCACATGGATGCCCACGTCCTCCTGGTATGCCACCAGGCCGGCCAGCAGGTTGGCCACGCAGTGGATGCTGTTGTACTTGACGTTCCAGATGTTCACCATGCAGCAGATCAGGTAGCTCTTGATCTCTGGGTCCTGCCATGGCAGCTTGCGCATCTGCCTCAGCACCTGCACACATGGAGGGGGAGAAACGGGTGGGTGATGGTGGTACAAAAAGAAATGCAGGATTGAGGCTAAATAAAATGTCACGAATGGAGACTTGTCTCCACTACACACAGTATTGATGTTTTCTGTAGCCATACAGCTAACCAGTTGAATAAATTGCAGGGGGAGGCATTAACGATTGTGGTTATGAAATATCTGAAAGGGTTTTCGTAAAGACTGAAATAACTAAGAACCAAAAATAGGCTGTCATCACACTGTAAGCTTGTAGACACCCTATCTAAGCCTATTTTTGATGCAGATCACACTTTCCTAGAAGACATGATGCTGACTTGTGGAATCTACATGACTAAAATCAGCCTTAGTGACTGAATATGAATTTGAAACCATAAAAGAAAGAAGGGGAAGGGAAATGGGATATAGCATACGGTACATGAGAGAAACATGTGAAATATTGTGTTGACACAAAGTAAAATTCTTTGCCCACCATGTTTGCAACTCTCATAGTTTGACGCTGAAACGAAGAGATCAAATATGAAATAAGAAAAATGAATTCTTGATCTCCTTTGTTAAACTACATTTCTAAGAGTGCTCAGGACAAAGATAGGGCATAGTTTCAGCTTCACAGGCACATGCAGAATACAGTCTGCTATCTTCAGTGTGAAATGGCACAATGAAAAATGACCACAACAAAGTGGGCCTCGGCCCATACCTTCTCGGTGGTGACCTTGGACAGGTCTTTGTAGAGCAGCTTGCGGATGTACTCGTGCAGCGGGGGCCTCTTCTTCCTCACCGCCTTCTCCATGGGTGGGGGGTTGCAGTAGTAGTAGGCGTTCTCCACCATGGTCACGTAGCGCGCGTCCAGGTGCTGCGCTTGCTTCTTGCGCATCATTTGTTCCTGGGATGCAGAACGACAGTACATTGGGTGTGATACACATTATGAACGCCGTTGTGAACGCCATTGTGGAAAAAAAGTCACAATCACAATAGATGACTCAAAGGATAGAGGTACCACAATGCTTTCTTGTGTGCAGAGCCGGATCTAGGCATGGGCATGGGTTGAGGAATGTGCCCCTAAATTCCCTGACTGTCCCACCTAACATGATAGCATGCAAACAACCGAAAATTTTAAAGATACAGTATTTCAAATTACAGTGCTTAAATGTAAAATGATTTCAAACACTACTAACTAGAATTGTGGCACCACTAAACCAACACCATTCCCTTGTTATTGTTGATGCTTACTTGCCTATAAGTCCTGTACAACATATAAATCTTGTAAAGAATTTAACTGAAAATGGTATGGGGGCAGCTTACATCCAGGCCTGTTTTACATTGTGTGTGTGTGTGTGTGTGTGTGTGTGTGTGTGTGTGTGTGTGTGTGTGTGTGTGTGTGTGTGTGTGTGTGTGTGTGTGTGTGTGTGTATGTACCAGTAGGACGCTGGTCCTTAGGTGGGATTCGGGGGACCTGAAGAGGAAGCGGCCGCAGGTCTCCAGCAAAGTGCAAGCCATCTCTATGTGATGATGGGAGAAGTCCGACAGTAGCATCTGGAGACCACACACACACACCCTCTCTTTTACAACAATATCCTTTTTTACAAGTGATTAACATCAATCAGAGCTTTTAGATGGTGATTTGTCGCCTACCTTCAGGCAGTAAAGCGAGTCCGTTTTGGAGAACATCTTGAACTTGGCGAGCTCCCCGATGAATCTCACCGTTTTGTTCTTGGTTTCGATGTTAATCTGGTCCTTCTTACGAATCTGTGACAGCAGCAGCAGCAGAACAACACAAATTGTTGAATTCGACAGTGGTCAACAAGGCTCTTTTATCTGCAGACCACAAAGGACTGGCAATTGAGAGAGATGGACCTACATGAAACCTGAAGTCTCCCTTCAGCATGGAACAGAGGTCTTCTGCTACGTCTGACATGCAGGGGTGAAGGGTGGCCACCAGGCGAGAGTAGAAGGGCAGGAGATCCAACCTGTCCAGGGACAGGGACAAAACAATGAGCGGCTTTCTCCTACTCTGCAGCACAATAAAGCATGACAATAGCACCACCTGGTGGAGTTACTAGTAACCAGTAACCACTGCCAAGGTTCTACCTCTGTCTGGGAACAGTGAAGAGGGCGCGAACAAGCTTCCTCCGGTTGGATTTGGTGTTCATGTTCATGCAGAAATCCATGGCAGCCTGCAGAAATACAATACATCGATAAAATGTAGGCATACATACATGCAACGTCTTACACATTATAGATCCCTTTTAGTCAGTTTAATGTCATTTATTTACAATAACTGAAATCCTTGCCAATATACTGTAAAGCAGTTTGGTCTTTCAATACTTCCCAACCTACACTAAGCACACAACAAATGAACATAACTGCATTAAAGAATCTCTAAACCATTTAGGCTCTTCAGTATATAAGATCACTGCACCTTGTCTATGAGGTCTCTGTTGACACAGTTGGGAAGCTGCTGAATGAAGGCGTCCACTATTAACTTCAGGTGTGACCCAGTGCTGGCCTCCTCGTCCTCTTGTTCTGCAACAATGCATGAGAGTGATGATTATTAGTTGACAATATAATGTATATATACAGTAACAAAGATGTACTTGCACAAAGTAAGGACATTTTAACAATATATTTCTACATAAGAGCACAGTCACTATGACAGCACATAGGGACACACCACAAGTGTGTGATTGACATGTTGGATTTTTGGTCTGTTATAAATGTTTTTTGAATGAAGCCACACAATTCACATTACTCTCTATGCAGTTCATTTCCCAATCTTCACATCATCAACGCTAGGCATGTACATAGCTGTCGTAGAATGACCTACTTGAGAAGATGCAACTTTGGAACCTAATAATACGTGTTGTTAACTTGTCATAGCACCCGCTTTATCTATCTGTCCGTGTCCCTTTTGTACTGAATATGATGTCTGTGTCTGTCTGTCTGTGTCTGAAGAGTGCTGCAAACTGACTGTGAAAAGCGGATGGTTAACTAAGGAATTTACCATGAAAGGGAGTGGGTTGTTGGCCGATTTACGCACTGTTTCAGGATTGTGCCACGAGGCGATCTTTAGTTACAACCGTTCTGAGCCGTTGGCAGATGATTTGCATCTAATTTGCCTAATAACGCATCCAGGTATTCTATCGCTCTGAGCCGTTTGCAGCTCATTTGCATCATAACGCATCTGGGTATTTTGAAGTTCCGAGGGTTGTGGTCCTATTTTACACTCTTTTAAGCCAATCACAATCCAGTATTTGAACACACGATACGAAAAAGTGGTAGAAGTAACCATTTGGCTGATTAGGCCCACTGGCAGAGCCTTACCGGAGCCTTTTTTGGTCTTTCTGGACAACGGTGTGTCCCAAAGACTGGAGGCCGGGCACTGCGCTCCGTGATGGTGTGCGGAACGCATGTGCTGAATTTGAAGCCAGTGGGGAAAACCGTTCTTGAGTTACGTGCATTAGAACCACACCACACACAGTTAGACATGGCGGATTAATATCAAACCATCAGAGGGAGCTCTCAGCTCACTCAGCAGTGTGTTTGGACCGAGAGGGAGAACTGAAGCTGTCAATCATACTTGTAGGTACGGCTGCAGCGTGTTACAGCTGGGGTCATGACACACGCACAGGATAACACAACTGTGCATTTGTAACGACGCAACAATACATCACATGAGAAATAGACCACATCCATCACATTTCCCAACACAGAAGGGGTGAAAAGGGTGTAGGAGATGGCCTCTTTATTATTTCTAACTTCATCTCTACCTTGCTCATCCAACAGTTTCTTGGCCAGCTCTTCGTTCTCCGTCTCATCGGGTCCCTCCAGCTCCATTGGGTCGTCAGCGATATCCAGAGCCTCCAGTTCCAGCTCCAGTTCCTCTGTGGTCGCCAAAGACGCAGCGTCCTTTGCCTCTTTGGCGTCTGATGCAGAGGTGAGCAGCAAAACAGGTATTACAGCTGTGTGCATTAATGCTTCATGTTGTGTGCAAATGCATACATGGCAATGACAAATGTTAGTACCTTTGGTGTCATCCTTGTCTTTGCCCATACCACCCTTGTCGTTGTCCTTGAAGAGGATGGCAGGGACGAAGGCCTTCAGGTCCACCATGTTCTCGTAGAAGTTCCGAGCATCCTCGTCTTCCCAGATGCCCCCGTCGAGGTCATACTCTCCAGGCTTGCCAGGAGTGAAGATGTCAATCCCAGGACCATGCTCTGTGGGTAACAAACATAAACGTTAATTTTCCCATCATTTTCGCAACTCATTTTTCCCAGTGTCAATTATATACACTACAGTAATGTGATACTGGGCTCTACATACCCTCCGTCAAACTAGTCCCTACATATGGGGGACAGGGAGAGCAATGTACTTTAACTCATGCTTCCTTCATGTATGTATGAGTGCCATATTGCTCCTTTATGCCTGAAAGCGGGGAGTTTCCCTAGTTAGACATAGTCCATTCCAAAAAATTAGAATATAAAGGAAAAGTTGGTTTATTTCCACAATTCCATTCAAAATCCCAAACTTTCATTAATTATAGATCCAGTGCTCACATTTTAAATGATTTCAAGTATTTATTTGTTTATTTTTACACAATTTTGGCTTCCAGCTCATAAAACCCACCAAATCAGGATTTCAAAAAATTAGAATATTTTATGAGACAACTAAAAAAATGTGTTTTAAACAAGAAATGTTGACTATCTGAAAAGTATATTAATGTATGCAGTTAATACTTGGTCTGGGCTACTTTAGAACAAATTATTTCATTAATGGGGCGTGGCATGGAGGTGATCAACCTGTGGCACTGTTGAGGTGTTATGGAGGCCCAGTTTTGCTTCAATAACAGCCATAAATTAATTTGTATTGTTCAGTCTTATGTCTCACACCTTCCTCTTGACAATACAACCCAGATTCTCTGTTGGGTTAAAGTCAGGACAGTTGGCAGGTCACTTAAGCGCAGTAATGCCATGGTCAGTACAGCAGCTATTAGTAGTTTTAGCTCTGTGGGCAGGTGCCAAATCGAGCTGGAAAGGAAAATTAGCATCTCCATGAAGCTTGTCAACATACCGAAGCACAAGGTACTCTAAAAAGATGGCTGTGTTGAAGTTTTCAGCCGTTAACATGGCCTACATCATTTGTTTTGCCATGTCCAGTCTCAAGCCATGTTATCGGCTGGTGTTAATCCACTGACAGTGAAAACTCATCAGTGGTTGCAACACAGCCATCTTTTAGAGTACCCTATGCTTCGGTATGCTGACAAGCTTCATGGAGATGCTAATTCTCCTTTCCAGCTCGATTTGGCACCTGCCCATGGAGCCAAAACTACTACTAACTGCTGTACTGACCATGGTATTACTGCGCTTAAGTGACCTGCCAACTGTACTGACTTTAACCCGACAGAGAATCTGGGTTGTATTGTCAAGAGGAAGGTGTGAGACATAAGACTGAACAATACAAATTCATTTATGGATGTTATTGAAGCAAAACGGGCCTCCATAACACCTCAACAGTGCCACAGGTTGATCACCTCCATGCCACGCCTCATTAACCCATTCAGGCCTAAGTCCGCCTAGAAAAAAGCCATTAAAACCTATGGGCGGTTTTGAAAATACCCCCAAATCCTGACTCTATCAAACCTGGACTCTACCCAGAGTCCAGATTTGGACTCCCGGCCTGAAGGGTAAAAATCCCAAAATGGACTCCCGTCCTTAAAGGTAAAGGTACACATGTGGACTCCCGTCTGAAATGGGTTAATGAAATAATTTGTTCTAAAGTAGCCCAGACCAAGTATTAACTGCATACATTAATATACTTTTCAGATAGTCAACATTTCTTGTTTAAAACACATTTTTTTTAGTTGTCTCATAAAATATTCTAATTTTTTGAAATCCTGATTTGGTGGGTTTTATGAGCTGGAAGCCAAAATTGTGTAAAAATAAACAAATAAATACTTTATTTACAATGTGAGCACTGGATCTATAATTAATGAAAGTTTGGGATTTTGAATGGAATTGTGGAAATAAACCAACTTTTCCTTGATATTCTAATTTTTTGGAATGGAGCTAGTTAGACGTAGTACTTGGAAGAACTCCAAGAGACACTAGGGGACACAGAGGAAAAAATGCAAACTCCCCAGCAGGAATCAAATCCAGGATCTTCGAGTGCTACCTCTGCAACACCGTGTTATTCTTCAACCCCGGCAGTTGGCTGTTTAAACTAGTCTTTCATAACTCACCTTCCTGCACTGTCTTGTCCTGAGGTAGCTCTGGCATGTTTTCATCAAGCAGGTCAGCGAGAGACTGAGTGTTGGCCAGCAGTTTCTGGTAGGATGTGGCGAATTCCTCATACTGTTTGTGTCTGTCTTCACTCAGCTCCCCTTTAGAGTGGAGGATACGTCTGAAGAGGGGAGAGGGCAAGGTTAGAACTTAAAGTATAGGGAATGTATTAGTAACACGCTCACCGAGATTCGACAGATTCTCTCTAGACACCAGTGATTACAATTCTCTATTTTAGTCTGATGTCATTCTGTAGTCCTGTTACATCCGGGTCCAAGTGGCACAAGCTCCCTTCTGCTCCCTTCTAAACATTTTCCTGCTATTGCCGTAGATCTATGCTTATAACATAGTTAAGACCGCTGCCATTACAAAAAATCTACAGCAGCCTTTGATTAGTAGCACTATTGTTTGATACAATCCTGACGCTAGCAGCCACAAACAGCGCTAGCCTTCTCTAGCCAGCTGTGGGACCCGAATAAGAGACGGAAAGGAAGCAACATCCTGTGCACCGAACTAAAATGCCAATTGCTACATACAATATTTTTAAAAAATGCTGGCAATGTAAGCTTTAAGAAAAGAAGCGATTGACGGTTAAAATGGGTCTTAATGGTTCCACCTCGAGTGGAATTATGTGCTGTACAAGTGTCCATGACGGAAAAAAAAAAACATATGATACAATATATGAAAACATGAAACAGATAATAAATCCAGCAAATTAATACAATCTCTAATGGAGGAACACAATGAAATAAAACAGGCATTGTACGCAGACAGACAGCCTGTCACATCCAGATTTGGGAAACAAGTAGTCCTTGATTACAAGGAAAGTGGTAAAAATATGGTTGTTCAATCTCAGATCGGTTCAACCTCCAACAGACCTGTAAATAATGTATCTCTGAATGGAGTGCGGACTTCACAGCTAAAATACTGAATGGGTACACCAATGTGCACTGGAGACCACACAAGCACAAAACCAGTGGTAAGCACAGATCAGTGTTTGAAAACATTGAGTAGTTTACAGTATTTATCTGTATGGTCGCAGCTAACAATGGCCCTGACTAAAATCTACAGAAAAGCAGAAGTTATAACAAACAATAACAATAAAGTCACCTGTTCTGACGTTCAATGTTCTGCAGCTCTCGGTGGTCCTTCTTCAGATGCTTGGTGAGCGACGTGAAGTATTCCCTCAGAAGGTTCTGGAAGGGCTGCTGCTTCTCCGTGTTGATGATTTCACTCGGCGGGAAAGCCAGGCCGAACTTCTCCGAGGCCAGCTTCACCTTGCGGGGCACGAGGCCAGCGATGTCGTCCCCGCAGTGCTTACAGAAGCTAATGACCACCGACACGTGCGTGTGCGTGTCCCTGTCCGTCCCGATGATGTTCTTCAGCTGCTCGTAGATGAGCGACAGGCCCTCCTTGTCCGTGAACAGGCCGACGATGGTGAGCTCGGCGATGAAGCGCAGGTCCGTGCGTAGCTTGCTCACGTTGGGCGTTTTCTCCTCCTTCCTGGCCTCGAAATGCTTCTTCCACGCCTGCAGCAGCAGCGGCGCGAACTCGACGTAGCGCTGGTGGAAGAGGGAGCAGAGGTGCACGGCGCAGCCCACGTCGGAGATCTTCAGCTTGGCCTCCACGACGGAGCCCACGGCCTCGCCGATGTACTTGCTGAGGTTGAGCGAGCCAAAGTCGTTGGAGAGGGAGTCCCGCTGCTGCTCGGTGAGCGTCCGCAGCTTCTTGACGAAGGCCGTGTTCTTCTTAAGGCTGGAGTCCAGGCGGCTGAAGAAGGCTTCCTCGGGCCGACCCTCGTGGGCGTTCTGGTTCTTGGCGCGGAGCTCCTTTCTGCACTGGTGGCGCTCCCAGGCCTCCTGGTGCAGCTGATGCCCTTCCTCCTTTTCCCTGCAGAGACGAGGACAGAGGAGAGGGGTGGGTGAGGGACAACAGGCAGCAAAAAGGGACCACAGAAGGAGAATGTGTTCAAAGAGCTTAGCTAAGATTCCAATCCACTCAGCCACTCGCTCAATCAATCAATTGCCGACTCCAGCATGGTGGTGATGTCAGTGTTTCCCGCAGCATTCTCTTGCTAAGGCGGCCGCCTTGACTAAACCCCGCCCCCGCCTTGCCTACGTTTAAAAAAAAAAAAAAAAATGCAAGCTAACCCTTAGCCACGGACAGTGGCTAAGGATTAAAGGTTGTGGCAATTGTCACATATATCAGCAATTTACCAAATGTATATGTATGTATATCAATTTACCAAATGTTTTATCTCCACGATTTTGTAACCCATCTTTTTTCACCGAGTGTGATCCAGGGATCTACACACCCTCCACCAACCTGAGGGTTGTCAAATTTTCAGACCTCCTTGACATACAAGTTCACCGACAACGTTTCGGCCATTGCTGGCCTTCATCAGGTGTGAAGGCCTGATGAAGGCCAGCAATGGCCAAAACGTTGTCGGTGAGCTTGTCAGAGTTTTAATGTAATAAACACTGTGGAGCTGTGCGGACTTTTTCTTTTTTCAACGATTCAAAGATGAACAGCCCTTACTTCTGCTGAGCCGCCTCTTCCTCGCGCTGCCTCTTAGCCTCCTCCTCCTGAAGCTTCCTCTCCTCCTCCTCCTGCTGCACCCGCTCCTCTTCCTCCTTCTTCCTCTGCTCCTCCTCCGCCTTCTGCTTCTCCTCCTCCTTCTTCTTCCGCTCCTTCTCTTCTTTCTTTCTCTTCTCCTCCTCTAGGCGCTTCCTCTTCTCCTCTGAAGCTTTCGCGCCATCTTTTTTGCCGCTCAGTTTGGCCTCGTCTTTAGACTTGTCTCGGCTCTCTCGGGAGACGCCTGCCCTCCTCTCCCCGTCACGCTCTTTCTCCTTGTCTTTGTTGCCGAAAGAGCAGGCCTCTTTCTCGTCCATGTTCACCGATCGCTTGCGTTCAGCAGGCATGCTGGAGGCGAGAGAAATTACAATTAGTGTACATCTGGATTTAGAATACATGCAGTACATATTAAGCCATTTAGAGCTTTACTCCTCAGGTTTTAGGATGTTTTTCATAAAACTTTAGAAGGCCTTTTCACAATCAGCCTCCAAATCGGATGAAGGTAATAGTAAGTGATTTGGGTAATTTGGAAAACCCATCGGTCCCCCCAGTAGCTTGATGTGCGCATGTACACGCTCTACAGTGAGGGGAAGTACAAGAGGCCAACAGCACATACACCAATGCATACCCCCACTCAATCCTGATTGGAGGAAGGCCTCCTCTCATCCTGATTGGATGAAAAGCCTTTCTCCCAAAGCCCAAACTGAAACTAGGGTTGTTGTTTTTTTACCGCAGGGGGTCACTGTGGACAGCGAGGAAGTCCTTATACGGTCACCACACTCAGGAGGAGTAGGGAGGATTAGCCAAAAAAGATAAAAATAACATCTCAATTAAGTGAATTCACTTACTATACCTTTAAAGATAAGCAACCGTGCAACTGCAACACCCAGTAACTGAACGCAAGCCTTCCACACAGGAGGCCACACCAGGAACCAGCACGTTCCTGGTCACCCACTGAAATATGACCAACTGATAAGGACCATTAGAACCTACTGCATGAAGTCTGGGAGCCTACTTACTGGCTCCTATTTTGCGGTTATGTTTAGTTAGGCTATGAAGAATCTTGTCGTTCTCGGTAGGCTACCAGCATGTGCAGCAGACTGATAAGATGGGCTTGATAAGTGAGTAAGTGGTGATTATTGGTTGATTTTCACTCTAATACGGCTCCCCTGGTTCACATCCCAAGCAGAGACACTTGGCTCCCCCAAGCAAACAGTGCAGGGAGGCCAGTCTTATTTCCACTCAAGTCCCATGTAGTCAATAAAACAATAATAACGAAAAGGGAACTCCTGGTCCTCCTGTCTAAGAGTCAGTAGGTACCGAATGATTAGTATTTGTCCCTAAGTAGAATAGTAGCTACCCATTGGTGCCGACCCCAAAGCAATTTAAAACGTAGCGCCATCTGAAGGGATTTAAGTTCAAAGTCATGCAAGTTGTGATTACATCTTTCTAGCAATTAGATCTTCCTGCGAACGTGTAAAAAGAGAAAATTGCATATTGTGATGCACAGCAAGGCTACTACTACGAATCGTTACACGCCTACAGATTGGGCGGCACGGCCTACTGTTTCAACGTTCAGTGTGGCATCAGCCAGAGCCTTGGAGAAAACGCAAACTCCGTTCATTTCATGGGGCCAGTCCAACGCAGGTTCTTCTACATAGACAACTATTGAGAATGAGGACAACAACAAGCTTTGGCTCCGCTTTAATGGTCTTAAATCCCTTTATTTTAGATAGTTTTGTAATAATAAACATAATCACTTACATGAATTACTGTAGAATGCGTCTAAACATTTGGCATATTGCACACGTGCCAAAAAAGCTTTTATTTGCGCCACCCTCGTGGAAACAGCGTATTTCCAACTCCAGTTTGTCCCTCTTCAGGCTGCACAAATAGAGGCTCGAGCGCTCCGTTTCTGGCCCCTCAATGTCGCATCGCTGACACTACATGGCTCTGGCATCAGCTAGCATAAGCTAGCTGCACTTCCTTGTTGCTGTGCCAAAGTTGACAGACTTTGGCTTATACTGGACGAACTAGCCATCTATGTGTCGTGTTGTTCACATAAACGTAGTTCAGTTTTTTAGCTGTGTTACACTAATGTGCAATAATTCACACAAAGTCGCCGCTAGCTAACGTTAGCAGTGAGGCATTATTTATTAGGCCCACTTGAATGGAAGCTCCGATGTAAACAAATGTCTTGACAGCGCGCCGTTTACCCTACATTGACCCTTTAATGCGTGTGTCTTACTCTTGTAAATCTAGGCAGTGTAACGTGAGGGGTTATTAAATGCAAATTTACTGTAACATGATAAAATATGAACAATTTACCTTCAATTTGTTGTAAAATAAACATCAGCATTGAACGCTGTTTCCGTGTGAAGAGCAGTAGGACCCTGTTAGCTTGGCTTTGGCTCCAATAATACTGCCTGACTAAAAAAACAAGTGTTTCACTCATAAAACATAAGGTTATGATCTTTGATCGGTTATGATACGTCTAATTTCTGTTATCCAATGTCTTTAATTTTATATTTATTTAAATTTTAACTGATCGATATATCTCTGTTGACTGTCAAATTTAAAGAAGATTCTGATTTTGTGTGTGTGTGTGTGTGTGTGTGTGTGTGTGTGTGTGTGTGTGTGTGTGTGTGTGTGTGTGTGTGTGTGTGTGTGTGTGTGTGTGTGTGTGTGTGTGTGTGTGTGTAATGCATAGTTTAGTAACAACAATGTAACAATGTTTCTAGTCACAGTGTTATGAGGATACAAGTAATATTGTAATATTTTTATACATGCATTCCATATTATTTCATATAGTGCTGGATCATCAACTTGCACCAGGAGCAGTCCCTAATATAGTGGGTGAAAGATTCAAGAAATACAATATTTAAGGTGTTCTTGTTTACATATTTTAAGGTAATTCCTTCCGCTCATATGCCACCAAAATGTGGAATGCCCTACCAACAGTCATAAAGGCATGTGAATCCCTTGACTCCTTCAAAACCGCTCTCAAGGGGCACCTACAGATGGCTGCAATTCGAAACTGGCCACTATTGTAAACAAGTGTATGCTTAACTAGTGTGTCCAATCAGCTTTTTCAGATTTGATGCAGTTGTACTTGAATTGTACTGTAATTCTCCAAGCTGTTATCAGTTTTGTTGCAGTGTGTACTTGACTTGTACTGTAACTCTCATCTCTGTTAATAAAAATTTCATTCATTCATTCATTCATTCATTCATGCATATTTTGTCTTATTGGTGCATCGGATGCACCAGCCAAGAATCCTTATAATATGCCACGTCACACCACCATATATGGCCATCTCGATACATGAAGAACACGACACTGACCTCGTCTAACCCATTCCTACATTTTTAAATCACATTAGTTTTAATGGCATATAGATTTTCTCCATTATGGTTCCTAAAACCTAAGATGGCATGTCACAATAGATAACAGACAAGAATATTATCCAATGCCTTAATAGTTCATTTTTCTCTGGCAAAATCAGACAACACCAGAGGCATAATTTGCATGGGATCCCCTGGCATTCACATCTACATGTCTCTCTCTCCACACACACACACACACACACACACACACACACACACACACACACACACACACACACACACACACACACACACACACACACACACACACACACACACACACAGACACACACACACACACACACACACACACACACACACACACACACACACACACACACACACACACACACACACAAAGCTGAAAGCATGTTGCAATTACCTTGCAGGTTGGTTGGCCTTTTTAGAATTTGTGTTGCATGGTTATACAGACTAAATTATATTTCAGTCACAAACATTTTAAAACCTGTAGCAGCACCACGCTCTCATAGTCTACCTTCAATCTTCAGAAGCTGCCTAAAGTATAATGTCAATGTAGCTTCCCTAGAAAATTGCAGTCTTTTGTCACATTATCACTCTTATACAGCTTCAAAATGTTAATAGAAAATATATTTTAACCCCCCTCCCATCCCACACACGCAAGTGCACAAAAACTGCCAGTAGAAATAGCCCGAGGATATTTAATATAACACATCAGAACAAATAGTCCATGTGCAAATATGTATCTTAGCTCTCTGGAAAGCCACTGAACCAGGAACACGTGTAATATGTAAAGTGATTCATTCAATTGGTCTTGATATTCTATCCCAGCCGTAAAATTAAATGCTGTCCAATATATGAACTGTGTTGAATACGACTGTGTTTGTCTTACAGTGCTGTGCACCTCTTTACTGTCCTATATGTGCAAAGAATGAATTCAGGAATTGGAGCTTGTTCATTAGGCCTACTCTGACATTACTCAGAAAGAAAAATGCAACAAAAACTAATAAAATATAAGAGAAATGCTGCAATACATGTAAAAATTCAAAAGATCTGAATCATGCTCCACACAGTCCAGTCCAATTTGCCGATTGTGTATAACATCTACTCTACACAACATACTTCAAAATTCAAAATCTACTCAAAATACCACAATAATAATAGGCTACCTACCATACAACTGCGGGCAGTATAGCACAAAAATGCAGTGAACAATAATGTGCACACATAAAAACATGCAATTGAAATATTGCAATTTATTCTAATAAACAGTCCTGAAAATAAATTACCCCATTTACCCATTTCAATAATACAGTGATTTTTAATAATATTTTAACCTGTTATGAATTAAAAGCTAGAGTAGGTAAGTAAAAAAAAGCTAGAGTAGGTCTACATTGGTGCATTTAGTGTATGTAGTGTGTACGGAAATAGAGATGAATAATTCATTCATTGTGCCAGACTGGGCTATATGATATTGCCATACTCGGAAAATCAAATATGATGACCGTATGATTCAACCACCAATGGAGTTTACCTAATTTAAGTGCTTAATTTGTGGACGTGGCAAAGTGGAACTTTTCCTCTGAGCGGATTGGCTCTTTCAGCTGACGAGAGCCAATGGAAAGGCAGTGCGGTGAGTGAGCGCCGCGTAAAGACGCAAGATGTCATCATCCGAAGGGATCCTTTTGCTGAAGTGGTCCAATCGAACGCGGAGAAGTGTTTGCTCGTGGACTTTCATTGGTTCTGTGCGCGTGGGAGGAAATATATCGGCCGCCAATGCTGGGGTTTGTGATCTAAGATAAAAAGGAGCTGTGTGTGTTCTGTTTATCATCGCAGATTGTGCATCAGTGGGTGTGCGCATGTGTTTATGACTTTGTAGTAAGCGGCTTGCTTGGCTTCCAATTACGGCGCAACCAATTAACAGGCATCAATCAAACAGGTAGGTTCACATTCATGATAAGGAACACGAACAGCATGTATAGCATAGATTAGCTTCTGACACTAAGTTTAATTATGAATAGATAATGATCTCTGCCATCACTGGCTTAAGTTGCATATTGCAATTGACATAACATACATTGGTCAGTCAGTCACAATCAGTCTGTCGTGACCTAGCTAATACACCAATGAACAATATTGACCATGGTTGTCAGAAGTGTTTAAAAACATATTGTAGAAATCACTGGACAATGTTTTCTAATAGCCATAATTAATCAGTAGGCTGATTAATTATGCTTAATTGGTAAGCTGGCATTGCAATATCAATCAATCAATCATTGCAATAGGCTACAATTGCACATGTGCACTTCCTGCATGGAGAAATGTACTCCACTGTTAAATATTTCAATCAATCAATGCAAAAACGTTTTGATAGGAGGTTTACACTCACAATATTTTTCTAGCAATTGTCCAGGAATTCTAAATACATCAGAATGTTAAAGCAAATGGAGACACTTTGGTAGGTCTATTGATAATGAGCAGAAAACGGGCATAACCAAATGCATCCATACTGTAATGTATAGGACTATTGTGAAGCTGTGCTTCTATCCTCTCAGAGACCAATGAAAAATGTCTCCCAGGAGTCAACTTCGGCTTATTAAACATATGTTTTGCTTTGGTTTGCTTGTTATGCTTTTTCCTCCCTGCAGATTTATTCTGTGCTTTAAAATTTACCTTAGGAAACAAATGAAAGTTTATTTCTTGCAACCCATAAATGTGACCCAACTCACTGCATGGGAAAATAGAACCAAGGCCTCAGGCCTTACTGCTTCAGTGACATACAATAGACAGGGGGGAGACACAAACTGTGATGTGGTGTGTTGCAAGCTTCAAGAGTGGTATTATTATATAATCATATTATATGTATTTTCCCAGATCAGCATTGTGTACAGGGCAAGTGTACAGGGCTGCAATCAACCATTATTTGTTGGGGTGGGGCGATTCACTGCCAATGCAATACGATATTGATGCCTAGGGTTCTTTGCTGAATGCATTTACTGTATATTGCGAATGCACTGAATTTATCGTCCTACTCTCGCCTTTCCTCCCTCTCAGAATGAAGTTGGTCACACCGTTGCTGATGCTGTGCTGTGCCCTGTGTGTGGTGTACGCCACCAGCAAACCCACCAAGAAGGACCGCGTTCACCACGAGAAGCCCCTCAGCAGCCATGAGCACAACGATGAGGACCACGAGTACGACCATGACGCCTTCCTGGGCGAGGAGGAGGCCAAGACCTTTGATCAGCTCCCGCCAGAGGAGAGCAAACGCAGACTGGGGTAGGTTCAAGTCCTTTATGATACGAGCCTCATTGTACCAGCATTGCCTGCAAACTCCAGCTCTCGTTTGTCAGCAAACTCCAGTTTCCTTCTCTCCCTCTCCCTCTCTCTCTTTACAAGAGAAGGAAGTCTTTATACCTTATGAATTCCCCATCACAAAACAGGTCATGGAAGATTCTCTTTCACTTCTTATACAGTACATAGACTGGCAGAGGCGTTTTTGCCATTAGGCAGACTAGACAGCTGCCTGAGGCGCCATAGGGGGCGACGACCAGACATGCTTTAAAAGGATCCCAGGCTTATATAAGCCTCATATGGATAAATACATTATATCCTCTATAACTAGAATTGAACATTTAAAACACATAATATATTCTTTAGTTTAAAAATAGTTCATATTTTTATCCCTTCAGGGGCACCATTTTGCTGTGCCTGTCATAGGTATGGCGTCACAGGCTCCATTTGGTAAGGGGGGCTCTAGAGAAAATGCTTAGAAATGCCACTGTAGACTGGTGTCGACTCCACACTATCGATGCTGTATAGTATACAGTGTAGAGTTGCTCATAATCTTCATCGTGCCCTTCATTTCAGAATCCTTGTAGAGAGAATAGATGAAGACAAGGACGGCTATGTTACGGAGCAGGAGCTGAACGACTGGATCAAGAAAGCTCAGAAGAAGTACATCTATGACAATGTGGCGCGGCAGTGGGCGGACTACGATACCAACAGTGACGACAACATCTCATGGGAAGAGTACAAGAATGTCACCTATGGAACGTATTTAGGTAATGTATGGGAGTATAAAGTTTCACAAGTGTGAGCGCACGCACGCACGCACGCACACACACACACGCACGCACGCACACACACACACGCACGCGCGCGCCTCCTGCATCAATCAACAACAGAATCAACCAAATAAAGTGTGGCCCCTTCTGTTCCAGGGGATTGAGGATTGAGGCTGTGGAGTCCGCAAATGTGTAGCAACCTGACTGGTGGTCACTGCCGGTACTGCGGTTTTTAGATCTAGTACTACATTTCCCAACATCGCTTGCATGTTTAAATTGCATTCTAATTGGTCGTTGTAATCTAGGACCACTCAGATGTGTGTGTTGTCATTTTCCCATGGGAAACATGTTTAAAACAGTCTTTAAGATTTGTTATAATGGAAAAGGTTACCTAGTATATCTTTAAAAAGAGGTCGGGATAGTGGGAAAAGTGTTTTTTAGTAGAATTATTGTTCATTGAATGGTTTATAGAGAAAAACATCCATTATGTTGTTGTATGCTGGGGGAAAAACAATAAAACGCAATGCGAGTGCTGGTATTTATTTCTACAGTCTACAACAGGGGTGGGCAATTATTTTTCCAAAGGGGCCAAATGAGATTATTGTGGCGGGCCGGGCTAAATGGGTGAAGCAAATTATGTATAACATTAATTTAATTTCTATATAAAAAGTAGTAAATGGCATTGGTTTGACACTGGTAATGCAGTGAAAAAGTGAGGTTTCCAAAATCACCAAAACAACAAACACGACCAGCAGTTTCACAGAAGGAAACTTATATGAACATGAATAAAGGTATTGTATTGCATGTTGTATTTTCTAATTTCCATGTACCCTTTCACGGGCCGGTCAGAGTCAGCCCCCGGGCCATACAATGCCCAGGTGTGGTCTATACACACAAGTTGTCTGCCTGTGTCTTTTATGTACACCCACACACCCTTGGGCTAGGGTTGGTCTAGTCTGCAGAAGGCCATGTCGAGGTCATGTTTAGTTAATAACGTCATGCCATGCCCATGCCACAGGCTTAAATATAGCAGATGTGCCATATGTATTTCAGTGGTTTTCAACCTTTTTTCATACCAGGCCCCAACATTTATTTGAGCCACGGACCACCTTTAATGTCGAGTTGACTCTCGGGGGCCAAAACCAAGGATTTTCAATTTTTTGTCTACAATTTAGGAGAGATAACTGGCAAAACTTGGCCAAAATTATTGTTATTATTATATGACATAATAATAATTATATGTAGATTATTCTATGTTTTCTAATTGTGTACATTCTTGAAAATGAAGTAATTCAGATGTTTAAATATAATTTAACTCTTGAGTGTAAAATGAAACCAAATGGACCTGTAAGGACCCATAGTAGGGATGTGAGATTGCTGCCTTTTTGAAAATTTGTGCTACTTTTATACCCCCTAGAAAAGAGAGACCTAATCAAATACCCCCCACCCACCCCAACAGAGAACCCAACAGAAGAAGAAGGATACGACTATAAGCGATACATGGCACGGGATGAAAAGCGCTTCAAAGTAGCGGACAGGAATGGTGACAACATTGCAGACCGGGAAGAATTCACCGCCTTCCTCCACCCTGAAGACTTTGACCACATGAAAGACACAGTGGTGCAGGTTAGGCAGTGGATCACAATCAACACGTTGAAGATGAAGAAACTATTATTATACCTCATAATGTTGTGTTTTTTTGTTTTTTCAAATAGGAAACCATGGAAGATCTTGATAAAAATCAGGACGGTTTCATTGACATGAAAGAGTACATCAGTAAGTACATTTTTTATATGATTTCATAATTGTATTTCCAGAACATTTTGAGAGGAGCACTGGTGGCAATATAACATTCTAGGTTACAAGATTCTCCTATTTAAATACTAATTATAATGGAAGAAGAGGGTCACACACAACAAGACTGCTTTTCGTTTTTTTCTTCTTTAAATGGGATTAAGAGTTCAGAGTTAAGTTCTTTGCTCTCCTGTAGGCGACATGTACAAGGAAGACGAGGAAGACCATGGCGAGCCGGCGTGGGTGACGGAGGAGCGCGAACAGTTCAATCAGTTCCGGGACAAGGATAACGATGGCAAGATGGACATGGCTGAGGTCAAGGACTGGATACTGCCCAATAACTATGACCACGCACTGTCCGAGGCCAAACACCTGGTCAGCGAGTCTGACTCAAACAAGGTATGTTAATAGTCTTAGAACTCACTTTCACGTTACCTTGGGCACTCGTGAGCAAATAGTAAAACAACCTAATATGCATATGATCTTTTTTTTTTTTCTTAGGATGGGAAGCTTACCAAAAAGGAAATCCTGAACAAGTTTGACCTGTTCGTGGGAAGCCAAGCGACCGACTTCGGGGAAGCGCTCAACAAGCACGACGAGTTTTGAAGAGGAAAACCATTTTTTAGACTCTATTCGATGCGTGATTTAATTTATTTTGTACGAAGTAGTGTGTTGGGATTAGGTTCTCGACCTTTGGGTTTGAATTTGATTGTTTGCCGTGTTTACATTCAAGCTCATACGAGTTTGCCTTTGGGTTTCTGTTACAGTCATCATGGCCAAGTTGTTATGGCCTCTCTCTTGTCGAGTTGCTCTCACAAGCACTGAAGATGGCATGCAGATTTGTCACGCTCTTTTAATACACTGTCCAAATGAACCCATTCGTGATGGGAACACCTTTTGGGGGTTTTGTTTTTCCCTTTAACCCTTTGGGTTATTGTTGCTATGTGCAGTATATGGCAACATAACATTATTGTAATTTTGAGAGTTTGGAAAAGTAAGAAAGGAATTTGCACAGTTAGAAAGCAAACAATCATTCCCTGATATACAGTGAACAGAATGTGTTTTCTGTGTCATCTTAACTGTTCTGAAGGCAACTTCGCCACTTTTCAACACTCCTTGTGTGCTGTTGGTCATTAGCATACATGCTAATGACCTCCTGATTAACAACATTGGGATTCTGTGGCTCCAGCGCCGTGCTTCCCAAGTTGTCAGATTCTCCCCCAGTGACGTCACTGGTATAGAACGTCCCTCTGCCTAAAACTACAGCGAGTGTTGGACCGGTAGGCTTGCCATGGGGGTGAAACTGCCTAACCAAACAACACAAGACAACAAGCCAGTATAACTGCGTTTGTTGAGGATATTATTATTACTTATTGGCAGAATATGTGATAGGCTCCTACTTAAATATAATGAAGAAATGCAAGCAAGTTGTTGTGGAAGGTGGAGGACACTGGAGTGCAGCAGCCACGGAGCTTCTGCCAGCCAGGAAGCCAGCCACGTAGCTAAGGGCTAATGCTAACGCCAGTGTAGCTAACGTCGTCTAGCTAAAAGTCTTGGGTGAAGCTGACACACACACAGGGAACCATCACATCACTGGATCCACACGCAAACCTTTCTGCACAGGAATGGAGCAAGAGTGACATCAGTTGGAAGTAAGTGTACGTGTGTGTGTGTGTGTGTGTGTGTGTGTGTGTGTGTGTGTGTGTGTGTGTGTGTGTGTGTGTGTGTGTACACGTGTACGACGTATTGTTTACAATACGGTCGTGTAGCCCTGTAGGCTAGGGCAGTGGTTTTCCGGGGACCACCAGTGGTCCCATTTTGTTTCATGTTTACACTCTCAAGAGTTAAAATATTCATCATGTGAATTAGCCCAAGTCTACACAACTAGAGAATGTATTAGATTAATGCTCATTTTGATCTGCATGTTTGCCTGTGTTGGTTCCCAAATCCAACCTGGCTGGTATTGTGGACAAAAGCAAACAAATCTTTGAGGACTGTGGGGCTAAAATGTCACCAAATGGTGGTCCGTGGCTCAAATGCTGAATAAATGGTGGGTACTGGTATGAAAAAGGTTTAAACCTACTTGAGGGAGTTCAGGAGGTCCCTTGCTAAATGATAGTTGCAGTAGCCAAATGAACCGTTATGGGTGAGTTAAATCTGAGTTGCCCAACTCATCTTACAATATAAATTGGGGGTCCCAAGAGATGGCATTTCTCTTAGTGGGGTCTATGGAATAAATTTGGGGGTCCTTGACATGGAATAGTTTGGAAATGGGAACCATTGCTGTAAACCATGAACACATTTGCCATATTCATGTGATGCTTGCTCATGTTTCAGCATATAAATACCTGTGTACAACTGTATTCATCAGGTCAGCCCATGAAGATGAAGGTGTACAGAAGCTGATCTTTTTGTGGACAGAATGGTGAGCTTTCCATACTCGACTCAAACTTTATACATAAAGCACATCGCAAGCTCCTAGCTGTATTATATTTGCTCCCCTCATCTCCCAGTATACTAGCCAACCAAGTCTGTCCATGTTGTAAATATTGTATACCGTCCTTTGTCTCACTCTGTAATATTGCATCTATTAAATCACACTAGCATCTGTCCCCAGATGACAGTGAATTGACTTTAACCCTTTATAATACTGCACCTCAAAAGAAAGCAACACACCATACTATAAAACTGACAACATTGTACAAATTACACAACGTGCCTTGCACTGATTAATAATAAATCCATTTGTGTAACACCTTTCATGAAATGAAATGCAGCACAAAGTATTTTAGAGATCAATGGAGAAATAAAATAGCCACAATAAAACACCAAAGTATTTGCAGTAGTGGTTATATAAATTTACTCATGCATTTCTGACAAGCTGTATTCTCTCAGTTGTTTTCTTTTTCAGCAAAACACACACACACACACACACACACACACACACACACACACACACACACACACACACACACACACACACACACACACACACACACACACACACACCAGTGTTTTTTGCATTGTGCATGACAGATTTCTAATGTGAAATTAATATGTGCCATTCAGTTGTAGCATAATTTGGTCTGCACATTTTGTATTGAGTCCAATATACTGTACAAGCATACATCACATGAATCATACTGTAGCCTACACACTCAATCATCTTTGAGTGTTTTCACCATTTTTGACTCATGTCTTCTCTCACAGCTGTGTGCCCAGATCCAGATCCATCGTCGGGTCATCGACTCTGCAAAACTCCTGCCTGCAGTGACCTCCGAGTCTGACTAATGCACTTGTACATGAAGTTTGATAGATTCCATAGTGTTCAGTAGAATTGTTAAATCACTAATAATAAAATAATATTAAAATATAGTTGATTTGATGTCAAGTTTGTTTATTCATGTGGGCTATTGTATTTATACACTCTGACCAATACAAGGTTGAAATTGTCATCAAAGGCTACCGTAGAACTACAGATCATTCACGCCATTCTCTTTATACAAGAAAACCACAATGGAAATAAGTCTTGAGTTGTTTATTGAACTGTAACATGAGGTAAAACACACACACATTTAAAATGTACATTGTTGTTAAATGCAACACTACAGTTCATGTACATGTCTGATACATCAATGTGATCTAATTTTAAAATATTGATCAAGATTGTGTGTAGATGTCTTTATAGCCATTACAGTAACATACAAACTATATAATATATTGTATACTTCCTTGAAAACCACTTGAGGTGATGACACCCACCAGGACCTCAGCTCCTGCAAATGAAATTATGCATTTATTGGCCTCTGTCACAATCATAGTATGGTAGTATAGTGTCACTTGGTAGCACAGCACCAAGTGACACTGAGCTTGTATACCGTATCTGCTATTTTTCAATAACTTTTTGTAGTTTGAATATGCAGTAATCGTGGTATTCTATGATGTGGTGGTATTAATTACAACAAAGGGGTATTTTAGCATCCTCAATTCTCACTCAAGTACCAGAAAGTACAGAAATGTTGCATTTTTGAATACAGCTAGGGTCATAATGGCAGCACTGGGCATTTAGCATTACAAATGCATCTGCATGATTGCTGGTACTCGGAACATTGTCTATTCATGGAGGTGTGAAACATTTGTGGTAGCCTACTTCACAAAACAATAGATGTTTTGGACTTCTAAAAAGCCCAGTTCCACCACTCAAACATACATTTACATTTCCAGATGGCCATGCATTTTAAGGAAATCGTATTGTTTTATCTGTAGCATGTTACCGATTTCCAGTTCATATAGCTTACTATACAGTATAACATACCGATGCCGCGGCTACGTCCACTCTGCCATTAGTCCGGTGTAACTGGTACTTCAAATGTGTGTCGCAGTCCGACGTCCATCCATCACCGTTCGCCGACACGAAATGACTATTATTACCAATACTACAATAGTACTACTACTACTACTACTGTTAGTTTTACTACTAGCGCTAAATAATGGACGTTATACTTTCATCGCGCAGCAACAACGAGGAAAAAAAAACAAAACATCCAACCTCCACTAGCCTGCCTACTTCCTGGAGGCAGCGGAGTGGGAGGAAATGCCGCGCAATGCACTGTGGGTAATGTAGGCCAGGGGAGCCAAGAGCGCTCTGAATATAAACGCGCCTAAATGCGTCTTTTTTGGGCATTCATTGACCAAATTAAAATGTTTATATTTTTACATGAACAGATAGGATACTAAAGTTGGGGAGCGACCCCGTTTATATTGGCGAATTTCCCCTTTAACTGTTCTGAAGACAAGAACGTTCACCTTTCAGGAATTGGAAGCCATTTCTTTTTTATCTGCCTCAGTCCTACTACCAGTAAATGAGGTATTTAGTGTATTTTACTGCTCGTGGACCGGTATTGTAATTTGTTGTCTATGTTGTTCTTTCTTTATCCTTGTGTGTGCATTCGTGATTCGGATGGTTTTGGCGTTGGGTTAATGTTTTTTTTTTTTTTTACCTTTATACCCTTCAGCACTCCATTTGTCCTCATCTGTACACGCTGCAGTGTCCCATCCTGTCTTTGAATGATTAAGGACACACGGTCAGGACCACATTAAGCAACTTTCCTACCTCCTTTCCTTACTTTCTGTCAACAGTCCACCTCATGCCCCAGTTTTCTTTTTTTATGTAATCCTTTTTTTACCAGGCTAGTTGGCAACAGTGAGATCAATGATCACTTTTACAAGGGAGACCTGTCCAAGACCACAGTGTGCAAATCACAAAGAGGCATTAAAGGCATCAAAATTATTTAAATCTTTTAAATAGTTTGCAGACTATTCAAAGTGAGTCTTGGCCTAAAAGAGATTCTGATCTCTGTCTGTGAGGTCAATCTTTATTACTACTGTATTACTACTGTACTGTTCATTTGAGAAAATAAATGAGAGAATAATTTGTCTTAATCAATGTTGAGAATTCGAAACTAATGGATAAACAGATAAACAATTGTCAGATTATATTTATGAAATTTTCTTAAATTTATTAAAAACAAAATGCTACATTTGATATTTGCATATTGAAGTAACAACAATAAATTACCCATTCAACTTCTACAATAGGTTTCAATTTTGACAAAAATGATGGCAGTCCAAGTTCTCAATCTGACTGGAGTTACGCTAGTGATATGTTTGGCCATTAGATGACAGTCTAAGGCCATATAATCACACACCATGTTATTCCACTGGCAATAGATTTCAGTGATCATTGTTTTTGTAAATTATAAACTAACAAGCACATTCTATAGAGGTCAGGAATATTTAATCAAATCAAAGGTTAAAGCCTGCTCATAGATTAAGACTATGGGTGAATAACAAGAGATCCGGTCATGAGATTTGTTTTAGCATTTGATTGAGTTGTTACATCATACACAATACTAACCTCAAAGCCTCTCAAAGGGCCTGGTATCATCTCTGAATCTGAATCAGATCTGGTCCTGAACAATCAGATCTGGTCCATGAGAAACAGGAGGACAACCTCTCCTGCAACATGTATCACAAACAGATAAGCAGGCAGATATTACATATTAACCATGATTCAAACTCTGGCTAAACATATTGACAAATGCATCAACAAATGTATACTGTTTGAAAAAATAAGTAATGTAAAATATAAATATAAACTAGGCTAGGGAGGGAGGGACTACTAGACTCACCTGACACCAGGTTCTCAGCAATAGAAGCATTGGGAGACAGGAGTTGCTCCTCCTGTCTACATGTCAAAGTGCCTTTGGGCAAGACACTGAACCTCAAATTGCTCCCCATGTAAAGCACCTTTAGTACAGGCATTTTATGGAATAGAAGGGGTCAACCTGGAACTAATTGCAAAAAAAGCAAACTCAGCTGATTTTGTATCTTCAATATATCCTGAATAACAGATAAAAAGTTGCCTGGAATTGTCTGAGGGGAAAGGTTTGAAAATGGCATTTACAGTATGTCCACCATTGACATCCCATTTAAGGCAAATATTTTCTAAATTTCATTGTGCATTAAGTAGCAAGTGACATTATCAAACTAGAGAGTTTTCATGATGCTGAATCAATTCCAAGCATTCATTTTGCCCCAAAAATCTTCTTTGGGTTAAAAACAGCCATAACCGTGTTGACAAATATGATGAGGTCAGCACATTCGGGCAAGTTGTTATGGCGATATTTCACACAATGAGTGATTTTGTGCAAAACTAATGCTAAGAATGGATCCAGCACCATGAAAACTCTAGTTTGATATATCACTTGCTACTTAAAGCACAATGAAATTTAGAAAACATTTGCCTTCAATAGAATGTCAATGGTGGACTTACTGTTTTTTTTTTGCAATTATTTCTAGGTCAAATGACAATATTACTCGACTACTTGTAAGGAGGCTAGTAGGCTACTGGTGGTTCTCAAACTTTTTTTTTGTTGGAATATTTACACAGGGTCCCCACACACAATTACGAACCTGCGCTGGTCATTCAGGGCTAGCTCCTTATGTTTCCTGTTAAGAATATTCACCCATTTTCCATTGCAAGACAATGAATCTTCACATGTGCACGACAAGATATTCTATGCTACTGTAAGACATTAGTTTATTGGCTGTTAACTGCTACTATGATAACTCATTACGAAACAACGCACACCCACACCAAACATTCTAAGGAACACTTTTTTTTTCCTAGTTGGAAGTGATTTTATTGATACATTTGGGTCAAAGGTCATCAGCACCATAGTAATACAAAAGTCTTTTCTGCTCTGAAATGCAGCCTTACCTACACCATATCATGTCATATGATTCATACACGTGCGCGCGCACGCACGCGCACGCGCACACACACACACACACACACACACACACACACACGCATTCCCTTGCAAAGCTAAGGTCAGAATGAGTAGACGAGATTAAGAAATGATAACTGTTAAGTGCATTTGATTGGTTTGATGCTATAATAATACCGTGATGGAATCAGTTATAATACTGGTTAAGAGTATGAAGCTGGTTTATGAAGCAGTGCTGGAATCCACCTTGAGGTCTTTGGCTACCAGACCTGCTGTCACATAGTGCATGGCTGCACGGTGGGCCAAGAAAACACGGACAGCCTCCTCGCGGAACTTGTCAAAGTTATACACCTCTCTGTGGAAAGAGCAAATATGAAAGAGTCAGAGGATACAATTCACATGGCATTTAACATCTGCAAATTGTTTCCGATATCGGATAGTGGTAGTAAACCTGAAGAGAGGACGTGTGAACTTCATCCTCCCCTGATCTGTTGCCATCTGCAATGCCTTCGGAACCATGTCCTCCCATTTGGACTTTACACACAGTCGCAGCCACCTTGGAGAGAGTCGACAGTGTCCATTAAAATGCACCACAAATATGAATGTCCGAATCAATGATCTTGAAATCAACAACACAAAAATGTGTTTCCACCGACAACTCTTATGTTAATATTAGGAGTTGGTTCAAGGGATAAGCAGTAGGGGGCTCCATTTCTCCAGCCAGTTGATACACATAAGTAGACTTTAACCAAGATATAAAATACAGTCGTTTTATAGAAAAAGACAATTTTACATGACCTCTCTGCTTATCGATTGGGCTTAACACTTTAATATGTTGTTTGCACAGAGGCTGTGAGACAGGATTTCTTTCAATGAGGCCGTTTGGAAATTAGAATAGTCATGAATGACATTAAGATACAGAATGCTTGAATTGGGGTGGGAGTCTAGGACGGTATAGTATCAGTTCTTGCCTTCTTTTGCACACCTGAGAACCTTTATTACTTATAATTACTCATGTGTGGAAAAGGTGTGCAGTTCATTGTGCTTTCCCAAGATTGCCCATCAAGACAACATTCTGTAGATCAGGGGTCGGCAACCCAAGTTGTTGAAAGAGCCATTATCGAACGAAAACGAAAAATCTAAATCTATCTGGAACCGCACAAAGAATGTAAGCCTTATAGTGCTAATACCACACCATAAACTCCATTCCAGGTTTTATAATAACCATAGAAAACCGGGTGCTGACGGTGCACCACTGTAACCCCAAAATTGTTTGGACTCAAGTTCCGCTTTCTTTCTTCCCCAAACAGTGAATTGAACTTACCAGTCACACACCACTCACCACAAACTGACCCCAAGATGAGAACCAAATCAAACCAGGAAATAACAAGCCCATTTTGAAAATGTTTAAATGTGTAAAAAATAAACCCTCAACACATTTACCATGCAGAGTGTTTTACGGCAGTGACAATAAAACAGATAAGTGAGATTCTCACCTGAAACGGATCTCTGCATTCATGTAGGTGTTGAGGTTGTACACCTCCTGCATCTTCTTCACATGGCTCAGCGGCAGAGGCTCCTGGTGCAACAATCACCATGATCAGACAATCGAACATTTCCCTACAATTTATTTAATGTTCTCTGCATGCGAACAGCTATTATGGTGAGCAGGTGGCATACATTTACCTCTTGGAGAAGGAGGGACAGGAATTCAATGAGCTGGTGGGAGGAGAACGTCTTCACGTCCGCTTCTTTGAAACTGCCGAGGTTTCCCTCTGTGGCCTGAAGGGAAAGGAGGAGGAGAGCACATTTAGAGAAGGACAAGGGAATGCGTTGCATCATACTGTATCATGTTGTGTCATCTGGTATAGACCAGCTATTTTGGGAGGCAGCACAACACTCAACTCAGTAGATATTTCATTCTTCATTCTACAGGCAACAACCCTTACCTGTACCCATCTCTGACACAGTGCAATGCATGCATCAGCTAGTGTTGTGTCATATCTGGAACAGAAAATAAAAGTTGCACGTCAAAAAAACAACATCAGCAGTACTAACAAGAATCAAGTGTATCTGACTTCCTTCCTGTACTACATGATGTGCAAGACCAAAATTAGATAGAGACACAAAATCCACTTTCAGAGTCCAGAACAGTCTGCAATTTGAAGGACAAGGCATCCAGTAGGCTTTTACCCCTTTTGATGATGAGATATTATAATGATAAATTAATGTGTGTTCCAAGACTTGATAAAAATAATTTTCCATAATTGTCTTAAGACTCCTTTTTGATGGGGGCTGATTTGGGAAATGTGAATCATGACATTTGCTATGTGAATCTCTCAATGCTCATCCAGTGAGATGAGCTTTGAGAGTCAGAGGTTCTTCCAGCAGTTAAATGTTCTTTTAAGAGTACTATACTCACTGGGGTTTGACAGGGGGCATCCCAGGAGTGTGCATCCAAGCATTCCAGTCTACCTTGTTGAGAATGTCAAGCTGCGGTGGACAACAAGATGCAGATTATTAGAAAGCCGAGTATAACTTTTCTACAGTCTAATATCTACGAATTCATAAATGAACACAGAGGCCTTCACCACGTATTTTACCTTGTCTTTGAAGTAGATAAAAAGGTAGTTCTTCCATTCCTCTGTGGTGACACTGCTGTAGGCAAACAGCTGGATGTAGGACTTGACAAAACCCATGAACACCTCTGGAACGGTCAATCAGACGGTCACATTATAACACAGTCATATTCATACCGTCTATTGTAGATAAACAGAGTGACCTAGAGGGAGAACCTAGCTTGTTGGCACACAGTGACCTAGAGAGAGAACCTAGCATGTTGGCACACACATCATGTCCCAAAACACTGACGAAACCGCAGACGGCCGTTTCCTTCTGCTGAAAACAGCATCAGATTAAGCATTACTTCAACTTATTCTGAACTTATACAACCGCATTGTGAAAGCAGGAAACAGAAATTCGGATGAGGCTTGTTTGGTAAAGTCCACTGTAACAAGCATCTGGGTGTCACAAGTCACAGTAACATACTGTATGTTTACCGATGGGATGAATTTATGTGTACCGGTATTTAGTCTATTCTATGGCACATATGAAGTATGGACCTCCTAAAATATAAAATATGGAGCACCTCCTCCATATTACACCTCCTGAAAGCTGAGCAATAAAGCAGTTTGTTCTTAGCTCATGTATGATTTATGATAACGATTTGAATGTCTGTAATGTATTATCATGTTTTATTCTTGCTAAATGCCTACTGTAATGTATTATCATGTTTTATTCTTAAATGCCTACTGTAAATTGTTTGTCATTTCCATTAAAAATAAATAAATAATTAGTCACCTGGGCCACCCATGAGCTCTTCTAGATGGTAGAGCAGAGCAAAGCCCTTCTCGTAGGGTACAGAAGAAAAGGCATCGTCAGGGTCCACTTCGTGTAGGCTAGGTACCAGATTGGTCAGAGGGTTGTTGGCTCCGAATGTATTAACCTGTGAGATACATACAGTAGGTATGGGAGAACTAACAGTCAGCGAGCAGGTTTGAAAAAGACAATAAAAAAAAAATCACTTTGCCACTAGTGCAAAGGAATATTCAATGTCCCAAACTACACCAAAGGATCAAGACGGTTTAGCTCCTTGCAACCATTAAGTTTGAACCCAAGGTGTCTCACCCTGTGGTGTGGTTACGGGTTAGTGCTTTATAAGAATGCAATGAAGTCATTTTAAGTCTGTGGTTGATTTTCATACTGGAATAAATTGAATTCAATGGCTGCCACAAACAAATGACACAAAATGTGTACTAGGAGTCATAGTGAATAGGCCAAACCTGCCAGATGTATGGTCCCTTAAGCAAGGATAGATGGTGTGTGTGTGTATGAATGCACATGCATGCTTACCGAATCCTGCAGGTCTTTCCAGCCTCCCATGGCTTTAAATTGCCTGAATTGCTCACTCTCCATACACCTCCCAATCATCCTCTCCAAATAAACCGTGTGTCCCTCGTTCAACCTGTCGCCCACATGTAAACAAGAGGTCAAATCTATTTCACAGAAATGCTGCATTATGGCTTTCCACAGTGGTTCTAAATTGGAGGTATGAGAGAAAGTTGAAAATGGTAAAACTGTACACTGTTTAAAAGGTAAATGTGCTCCTTTTCCGATTTGTCACATTATTTTCATCAATATATACTTCATAGCATCAGGACAGGCGGATATCTCATGTCCAAAACGTCTACTTTTCACAATTCAAAGTCAAAAGAAGTAACAATGGCATAAATACTTTTGCTACTTGCTACTACTGAGTGACATACGCCCCTCATTTATGCCAGTTATAGTTTTTTCTTTTTTTAAGCAACATGTACCGGTTGTCAGGTAAAGGGGGTACTTTGATCCCGACCATCAGCAAAAGTCAGCATTGAACCCAAACAATTTTGAAAACCAGTGGCTTACCAGAAGTGTTCCCAGGTCTTGTTTGTTACCAGGTTACCCGTCCAGCTGTGGGAGATCTCGTGGGCAATGACCTGCCAAGATGCAGCGCACACAGCTCAATATGCCTACTGTACACCAGTGATAGGCATTTATCATTTTACACTACCAGGCTAAGGTTGGAACTGGTTGTTTACTTACATTTGACAAGGATCTGTCTCCTGCCTGCAAGATATGAGATACAGAGACAACAATCAGTGTAATTAATGAACTATAAATTATGACTAATGATGGCACCAACAGAATGGATGGTTGTGGCCATTCAAGCCATTGGTTGCTCTGTGTGTGTGTATATACACATTCCTTACCAACAGGGTGGGGGTGGCGAAGGTGAGGCAGGGGTTCTCCATACCACCGTATGGGAAGGAGGGTGGCAGCACAAGGATGTCATACTGACCCCACACATAAGGCCCCGCCAGGTCCTCTGCAGTCTTCAACATGGTCTCCGTCTGAGAGCAATCCACATAAACATCTCACAGTACGTGTAGGAGCAGGGTTACCCTGTGTTATGCCAATGAACTGGAAGAGGAAGTGCATCATGGTGGTTAACAAAGCAGAGAGATACTCACCTCAGAGAACTCAAAGGCCGCCTTGTCTACAAACTCCTTCTCGGACCACACGCGGGACCTCGGCCCAATCTCTCTTGAAATGGAACAGGTGAAAAAGCAATTGTTGATTAATTAGACGCTGCCGATTGAGCGGTGACTTTAGCAATATATTGAGACCAATACAAAAAAGGGGTCAACTCTTCATTACCTGCTCTCCAGGGCTCCCACTACGATAGCAATGAGATAAGAAGGCATGGGCACCTGGGGCAAATTACAAATTAGGCTTTTTAAACTTTTTCATGCCATAGATCCAAATTTCATAAGATCATCATTTCTAATTCTTCCTAGGGAGACTGATATGAAGTGTTGTTATTCGGTTTTAACAAACATGACTAAGATACAAGAATATGGTGACTGTGCAAATAGTTTGTTCATGTTATCCTTCTTGGATTGTATATCTATATTGGTTATTAGAGAAGACTGAATGATATGCTGCAATTAAACTGCAATCACCATATCAACCCTTGCTTATCAGCAGTTCATTAGCTTCTCTTGTACTTTGAACACTGGGCCAAGAGAAAGCAGCATAATTATGGGCCAAGAGAAAAGTGGTATAATTATGGGAAAGATAAGAGAGAGACTTACTGGCTGTCTGAAACGGTAGATGATCCGGCTGCTGTCCTGAGGGTCGGGCTCCTGTCCATCTCGCATGGCACTCATCACTGCCACCAACTCCTTGGGGACAGAGACCTATCCGCACACATAATAATACGACAATGACAGTGTCTCTTTTCATGAAACTTGCACTTGCAGTATACAAATCTGATCCAATTAACAACACTGCAAGACAAGCATTCTGTTTTTTGTATTTGTGAGGAATGTTGGCAGGGTGTGCATGTGTGTGTGTGTGTGTGTCACCTGAGCATAGTAGGTGTGCTTGATAGACGGGCTGTCCTGGCATGGGACCATGCTCCTGCAGTGATGAGCCTGGATAGAGATGCAACATAAGACAGTGAACATCACTATCAAATACTGTATGGGAATACATTGCCAAGTGGGCAGGACTGCTGACAGATGTAGGAAAAATTCATGTCACTGAAAAATGCAATCATGTCCTGACTGCACCTCATTTAGATACATTAAACACAGAGCAACAGTATGTGATGTTTGGACCAGGAGGAACATGCTCTGACTGCCCGGATAAGGAAAATGTTGAAAGTTAAAGAAGACCAATTGCATTGCGTCTAGGAATTGCATGTTATGACATGCAAAGACAGATTAAAAGCAGAAGTGAAAATACCTTAAAGGAAGTGTTAAAACAACCGTGCCATGCATGCCACGGGTGTTAGACATTTTCTAGTACAGCGATTAGCATCAGTGCATTCCACGTTGTTTAATAAAATAAATAAAAGCATTTTATCTGCCTGTCCAGGTACTTTTCTGAGTCGAGGTAAGTTAGGAAATCACAGGTCCACACCGGGAGCACACTCGTCTATTAGTTTGTATCGGAAGTGCAGTCAGCGGGCCTATATCGAGCACAACCAGTGTTTCAGAGTGTCACACTCCTTCCGACTGATAGGGCTGCGTAGTTGCAAGCAAAAAAACAGCCTGGATAGAAATGTTTTTACTAAACACAGAATGCAACCATGCTAATTGCTGCACCAAATAAAAGTATAGCACCGGTGGCACATGTGGCAAGTACATGTTTGTACATACTTATAACGTTAATGTAGCGCTCATGTAAGACAAGCGGACATTAAGCACTGACACTGATGAAAGTACGAGCGTCATTTAAATCATGGCTAGTCCTGCACAGAGCCATCTAGTAGAAAAGTTGTGATGTTGTGGGGGCAGAAAACAGCCTTGTGAGCCCTGTAATAGATTTATTCAGACCTTACATAAGAATGTAAAGAAATACATTAAAGAAATGCATAGGAATGAGTCAATGTCCATTTTATTACAAGAGCTGTGTCTGTCTGGAACACACACTCAGGGAGTCTGCCTAGAGCAAGCCTCCCGAATGTCAAACATGAGTTCCCTTTTATCAATAAGAAACATGTGTAAGAATAGTTTGTCTGAGAGATGCAATACAAGAAGTTCTTATAAGGAATTGCTCCCCAAATAGGAAGAAGTACACTTGGTTGACAAAGTGGCGGTAAGCATGGAGGAGTCAGGTCAGCTGCCAAGATTGGCAACTGCAGTTGAAATCAAAAATGGGTAACAATAACACTTAATGGGGGATGGAAATACACAATATTTTTGAAATTCTGATGCACTTCACCCCATAGACTCCAATGCATTCTGTAACTCCTGGTTGTCCCTACTTATAGAAGTCTATGAAGTCAAATTTCTTCAAAATTACCTGGCATTGGCTGAAGAGGTAGGGATGCTCCTTGCCAGCGGTCTGTTCGGGGGTGAGCCACTGCAGTGCAGTTGCATTCGGAGAGGTTTCATAGCTCACCTCCACGATCACATGCTGTCCCCTAACAATGCACACAGAACCAGAACACATTCACTGCACAATGCATCTCTGTTTGCATCTGTCAAAGTTTCATCATCCTGGAGGATTGAACTGAACTATTCATGGAAAAATATTACGTAATCAGAAATATGAGATCATCTCAAACATGTTTCGCATTTCCAAGCTATCCTTTTTTTTGCTGTTTTTTAGAAATAGAAATGCCAAAGTCTACTGGCTCAAAATGCATTGCAGTGCGACATGTTAACCGCTTGGTGATCGATGATTTTCTACTATTTTTTCATAAGGTCAAGTAAAATGTTATAATGGTGATGGACAGCCATGCTCTCAAATATAACAGAGATGGGGAAAAGTGCATTAATTTGAGTGTTGAACATTGTAGTAACCTGGAGAGCTCAAATGGCATGGTGATCTCCAGAGGGGAGCCCATGAAGCGGTGCTTGGCTCCCATGCTGAACTTGGCCACTTGTCCATTGGCTGTCACACTTAAGATCTTCAGATCTCTGGTGTCGAGTGTCTGCATGGAGGGAGGAGAGAAGAGGAGAAACAAATGCACATTGACAATGTGAAAACAAGTCACTTCAACAATGATTTACTGTGTGCTTCTGATTCAAGACAGTCACAGGTGGCAAACCTTTGGGTTCTTGAACTTCTGAACTTGAAGTTATTTCTATGATATGTATGTATGATGTATATTCTTGTAGATGTATACTAATAAAAACATAATAGTAGGGGTGTAACAATATAACTGTACTGAAATAGGGATTTAGTTAAAAAAAATCAACATATATTAAAAGGTAAACAGCAAATACTGTATCTAATATTATCGTTAGAATTTGTATCGTCATCAAAGGAAATAATTGTATCAAATCGTTTTGAAACGTAAAGAAACAATTTAATCAATGCTAAACAATGAACATTGTATTTAGCAATTTTAAGAAGAAAAATGAAAAACATGGCTTTAATTACTTTTCCATAGCTACAATTGGTCTATCAAAAATGTGTGTATTATTTGTGTTTGTGTTACTGTCAAGGAAAAAAAAACATTTTTCCATGTGTTTAAATACAAAGTCCATCTATTTGGAATCAATCTATTAGAATCACTGTTTACTTATTTATATTCTTAATAATATATATTTCCCTTACAAAACCTGCTTTATCCACAATAGTGTATTGTGTATCAGGGTGACCATATTCTCAAAGGAGAAAACCAGGACACCTTAGCGGGGGGGGGGGACTTTTGATCAAAGAACTAGAACAGTCCATCGAGCGATAACTGTGGTGGTGTTTCACTGTATGAAAAGACCAGGCAGCCTCCGCTGCATTCACTGCATCATCTTTCCCTGGTTTCACAAAATATTCAGATATCGAACAGGCGCTACTATCGCCTCGAACAGCTTTTTTGTGTTTTTCTGTGTCAATGTGGGATTTTAGGTCCCTTGCACCACCATTGCAGAGCGAGACATACGTGCCTGCTTTGCAAACAGTGCACAGTACTTCACTTTTGTCTCGCCCCGGTCTGAATACAGGGATTTTTTTTCTGTAACTCGTCTGTAAACGTGCACTTGCGCTTGGGCATGGTGGTGGAGACTGACAACCACGCTGTCTAGTGTCTACTAACTGATTGACGAAGGCTGCCTGCACTGACTCTGCTCAGGGCTGACGTCATTGTGCGCAGTGTCCTAGTGCCTGTCGATTTACTGGTCCGATGTAAGCAAAGACGTGTCGGAAAGGAACAGGAATGAAAGTAATTTTACAAAAACCAGGACATTTCCTCATTTTCTAAAAATAAACCAGGACACCCAGGACAGGACGTGAAATACGGACATGTCCTGGGAAATACGGACGTATGGTCAGCCTAGTGTATTGTGTATCATGCTGTTAAAATGCATCATCACGCCCCTAAATAATAGACATAATGTAATTTACATGTGTACAGTCAATTCACTGTGATGAGCTTCTATGTGGTTTCTAGCAAAGCACTACCTTGTCAAGCCCAGATCTAAAGTCCATTCACCTCACCTGCCAGCACAATCTTCTCTAGTCAAAGTCCACTGCTTAATTATTGTGTTATTAAAAGGAAAACTAATTAGAAATGAGCTTTCTTAATAGGCAATGAATGGGTAACTTTGCAGTCTTTCCTGTTTTAAGATGGAAATCACTTTAAATCAGCCGTTCGTGTGTTAGTAAGCTGTACCCGTGCAGGCACTCTGGAACTAACATTCCAGTTGAGCAGAAGCAAACTAAAGTTACTATAGCATCCCATTTACGATGACTTTATTGGAGGGTGAACATGACAGAGAGAATGAATGAATGGGCCTTAGCTGGATGGCTAGTAGTAATAAGTCAACTACTGTACCAAAGACGAGAAACGATCCTCCAGGACTTCGACGGTGAGCGCAACCTTCCCTTTGATGACATGACTGTCAAAATCCACGTGGTATGTGAGATTCAGATGCTTCGTAACGCACTTGGTGAAGGAGGAGAAGGAGCAAGGATCCGAAGCTGAAGAAGCCATGGTCAGAACTGAGCAAAGAGCAGGGGGCGACTGTTGTGTCTGCCGGTAGTGGCCGGGGGGTTTGAGAACGCTCTGCTCTGTGTGTGCTCTGCACTCAGCACATCAGGCATAACGTACAGGCACCAGTTACGCAAACACCGTTCACTTCATGGGGCCAGTCCAATGGCGGCTCTTCTACATAGACTTCTATTGAGAACGGGGACAGTCTTACTCTTAAATCACTTCATTTCAAAATTTCAGATTGTCTGTACAGCATAAATATTACAGAGACTTTAGTTCCCATGTTGCACCTATGCCCAAAGTGGTCTTGTGTGCGCCGCCCTTGTTGAAAACAATGCACCGACCGGTATTTCCAGATTCAGTTTGGCTGCCTGAACTGAACATGAGCTGAACTTCACGGTCAGTTTCTGACCCCTCAATGTCCTAACTTTGACACTAGATGGCTCTGATCGTTGTGTGCCGGCGCATTCAAGCAAAGCATTATGGGACTTGAAGTTTATCGCAAACGGAACACAGTGTGTAGTACTGTGTACTGTATGATGAAGCCGTTTTAAACAAACTTGTCCCGACGGACGGTTCGCCTCCTCCTCCGCTCGCTAGAGAGCGCAAGAGGACCAGGAGGAAGATTAGATTACCCGGCTAGCTAACAAGAAAACAAAGCATTATTTTGATTGTGAAAAGCAGTGCTGCCTGCTCGGAGGAGGATGCTGATGATGATAACAATCGTCATGGTGGGGAAATGGATGGACCTCTGATTCGTGATCATCATTGTCACCATCATCATCATGGACCCACTGGATAGCCCCGAAGGCCAGGCAGTGGAGGACGCTGCGGAGAGCAGCACCACGGTGGCGCCGTGGGAAAGATTCTCGTCCTGGTTGGAGTGCGTGTGTGTCGTTACCTTCGACCTAGAGCTCGGACAAGCCATAGAGGTACTGTAGAGAGCAGCGGTTTTCCTCAAACTATTTAATGTAAAGAACCCCAAAAGTGACACTATTATCCCTCGGACCACCCACTCCCCCATTTGAAAAGACAAGGGAGACGCATAAGAAAAGATTTTGACAGCTCGAGCAGTGATTTTCAACCTGTCATTTCCATGGCCCTCAGTTTGACCTGCATGGATATGACTGTACAGGCCCATTTAATGTCATTTCTATATGTGGAACCCCCAATTTATACTGTAAAATCAATGTTTAATGTAACTCTGAGAGTGTACAAATGGAACCAAATGGACCTATTGGTTCCATTTGGGTTCATTTGGTCCCATTTGTACATTCTCAGAGTGATTTAATATAGTTTAGTTCCAAACTCTCATCATTTAGCTGGGGAGCCCCTGGAACCCCCTCAAGGACCCGGACCCTTGAGGTCTGTGTACCCTACTCTTGGAACTACTGAGTTTAGAGTAGCTTGTAACAACTCCATCTACTGTCAGAGTGCACTCCAGGCTATGATGTGATTGGTGGTGCTGATGCAAGTTAAATAAGAGCCATGGATGGAGTGTAATTGGAGGGAAGGGTCCATGGTAACATGTTTGATAACATTTTGTACCGTCTCGCTGAGTTACAAATGGATCAATACAACTAGACGAGTTTACCGTGTACATATCACAGAGTATTAACACAACAATATCACTGAGTACTGTTTTTTAATTTACTGTATTTGTCAATAACAAAATTAATATATTTCTGTGTTTCAGCTTGTGTATCCCCATGACGTCAAACTTACTGAGAAGGAGGTACTTCATCGCCTGTCTTAATTCATTCACCATCCTGTCTGTCAAAATTGTTTAAATAATTCACAAGTGCTGCTCATAATGAAATTATCCATTAGCCACTCCTTCTCTGTGTTTTTATGTTTTCACAGAAAAGCAACATATGCTACCTGTCCTTTCCCGACTCTTACTCAGGTAAAACTGTCCTTGCAGTATCATTCAGCACACATCACATGATGCAGTGGACAGTCTTCTGGCCTTAGCCTCCATACCCAGGCTTTCTTTTTTGTCCGTGCTGCGCAAAAAGTGAAAGCCTGCTCCAGGCAACCAACTACCTGAGTCGTTCCTCATAAACGTTCCGCTGTCATACACTTAATACATTCTGCCAATTGAGAATCAATTCTATACTTAATATTATTCTTGGCACACTAGTGACATGTCATCTTTATATGATCTCATTCCTACCCAGGATGTCTTGGGGACACTCAGTTCAGCTTCAGGCTGCGTCAGTCTGTTGGCCGCAGTGGCTACTGGTTTGGAGAAGATGCCTACAACAGGGACGCCCCTATCACGCTGCAGGTGAAGTGAATGTCTCTTTTCTTTTAAGTGGCATGCATACTCCAGTTTTCAGGTGATAACCTAACCGCCGCAGTGGGTAGCAAAACAGTGAAGTGCTGGGGTGAGTGAGTGGTGAGTCGCTCATCATCACCAGTTCAGTGATGCCATGTTATGTACCAGTTAAGTTGGGAATGTGTTCTTGCTGCTAAGTTGTCTGTAATTTTGTGCTCTCACCCCTGCAGCGGGAGCTGGCCCATTTCTATGGTTACGTTTACTTCAGACAAGTCAAGGACGTCTCTGTGAAACGGGGCTATTTTCAGAAAGTGAGACTTTGCTGTCACTCTTCATGATTAACATGATTCAACAAGGAGCAACAAGCAACAGATTGATGTTTATATGATCTAACTACTGCACATTTACCATTTTAACCTTGCCTTCTCCCTGTTTTATTACTCTTATCTCTCTTCACTGTACTCCTGCAGTCTCTTGTTCTAATATCCAGGCTACCATATATCCACCTCTTCCATAGTGTGCTGCAAATTATAGCCCCAGAATATTTTGAGAAGTTGGAGCCTTGTCTGGAAGCAGGTGAGTTGTGAATTCTAGTGTCTCTTGCATTTAGGTGAAGGCTGTTTGTGGGGGCAGATATTCTCTGACATTCTCCACAATCCTCTCCCCATGCAGTGTGTAATGAGATAGACCAATGGCCTTCACCGGTGCCAGGCTTAACCCTCAATCTCCCTATCATGGGAGTGATTTTACAGGTAAGAATACATCTCACTAAGTGAAATTTACCTGTTTTTCCACACTCGTGAAAAGATCTGGGTGAAAAGATCAACATTTCTTTCTCAGGTCAGGATCCCATCCAAGAACGACAAACCAGGAGGAAGTCCAGTGAAACATGCCCCAAGCGAGGTTTGTGTCATTCAGTAGTCAGTAGCCCTTTGATCTTAAGAACGACTCAGTTGCTCCGTTTACTGGTGGCTTTATTTCATATAGCTTCGTCTCAAGCCAACGTCAGAACTAACCAAACACAAAAATAATAAGACAGTAATCAGTAATGGTAACAATAACAGAAACCACAGTGCATAACAAAATGGAGTAAATAAACAAATTAACAACTATTTACCTCACTGGCTGCCCAGTAACTCAAAGGGAATGAAGAGGGAACTCATGAACAAACAAACGAAAACTGTAAGGAAAATACAAATCATCACTTAAACTCATAAAGAAATGCGACAAGTAACTTAAATGTGGACAATAACTCAGACAAATTAACAAACAAACCTTAAACTGGCGACATTCAAACAAACAATTCTCCGTCTGCTCTGCAGCACAGACGAGGTGTAGGCTACGATGCCTGTCGGCAAATCATGTTAGAACTATATGTTCATGGCACCGGATGTGACATAGACTTCCGTGATAAACAAAATAATTGCGCAACAGCTCAGTAGAAAACCAAAATTCAAAATAACAAAAAAAACTAAATTGCGGCAGCCAAACTCCCACCAAAATCACTCTTGATTTTCCTTCTTTAAATTAATTAAACTTATCTGAAATACTACAACATTGACCTTAAATACAGTACAACAGTTCCCATATACAATAAACACGTTGTAACCTACTACCAGTTCATCTGTACAAAATACATTTTATAAACCCTTGAAAGTTCTGCCTTTAAGCAGTTTCCCTACAACATTACCTTCCAAACCCTTTAAAATCTCACAAAGTCACCTTAGTTGCAACGACATTTGAACAACGACACTTGAACTTCATATTTCACTCAGCTAATTAGTCAGGTGGTTTACCCATCTCTCCTTTATGAACCATGACATTTCTTAGGGTCAATTCCCCTTTCCTTTGTTCCTTAAATTTTGTCTTTTTCTCTGCATTTACATCCTCATTTGAAGAAGCTGAACATCTCCTTTTCTTTCTCCTTGTGCGTCTGTTTTCCATTTGCACCTGAAACCTTTGCATCCCTTTATTATTGTTAGTTGCATAGCTCCTTGCGTTCTGAGGATCCTTGACACGAGCTGCTGTCCTCCTTTTGACAGCTGTTTGCTTGACAGGTTGCTTATTTGACTCTGTTGCTGTAGCCTCCTTGTTGAGCTTGAAAGAAAGAGCACACACCTTATTGCCCTCTTGAACCTTTTGGTGCTTTCCTTCCACACTCTTTTCCTTGTGTTTGCGTGGTCTCCCACCATTTCCTATTATGCTCCAGCCTAAATCAGTTTTCTGAGCAAATGGTTGAGTTTCTTCACCACATACAAAACCTCGAGGCATAAGCGCTTGCAAGCAATTATAACCAATCAACAAACCAACTTCACAGTCTAGTTTTGGTGCAATTTGTTCTGAAAGATGTTCCAAGTGTGCCCATGCTTTGGCAGTCTCTGGTGTTGGAATATGTTCTCGATTAGCTGGTATGAATTCACGGGTGTAAACTACAGGAATTGTGATTTTCTTTGATGAAAAGTAACCTCTTATTTTCAAATCAGAGAGTTTTTTGCAGGAGATTGTTACACCCCGTGAAGCCATGGTGGATAGTTTAAGTTTAACTGGTTCTGAAGGTGTTTCCAGAACGTCTGCTACTTTGTCAAGAATAAAAGTGGAGTCACTTTGCGAATCTAATAGAGCATAAACAAGTACTTCTTTGTCTGCATCCTCTGAACTTGAGACATAAACTGGCACTATAGCAGACGTTTGACTATTGTCATCTTGCATAACTCGAAGGGATACAACATCCTGGGTGTCCGTTTGTGTTATTTGTGTCATCCTTTCCTTGTTATGACTTGGTGCTTTGAATTGTGTTGCAGAGTCCTTATGTAGGCAGGTGGGGTGAACCTTTGAGCATGTGCCACAGACCAGTCTTTCACTACATGCCTTAGATTGATGACCTGTATTTAGGCACCCAAAACACAGTCTCTGACCCTGTATGAATTTCACCCGGTCATCATAAGCCAACTCAATAAAATGAAAACAGTTAGATAAACAGTGTCCTGCTCTCTTGCAAAAATGACAAGTAACTATTTGCCTTTCACTTGTTGTGGTTGTAAATGCCCTTGCGGTTGTAAAGGTCCTGGCCATTAAGTTCTTGGGTTTGGGTTTGTAGTCTGAATCACCTTGGCGCAGTGCACTAAATGAAGTTATGGGGTTACATACAATGTTAGCTTCCAAATTCAAAAATGTAACAAAATAGCTAAAGTTAGGGAATCGTCCATGTTGCAACTGATACGTTGTGGCTGCCCTGTTCCATCCGTTAAGAAGCCAGTCAGGTAACTTTGCTGCGAGTACTTGATTCTCCATAGCATCGTCGAGGACCTTAAGATGAACATTATGAATAATTGCAGCTTCACAACCACGTAAGAAATCAACAAACCTTCTTAGTTCTATACTGTCACTAGGGGCAATTTTGGGCCAGGCATGTAACTTATCTCGAAATGCCTTGGCAATTATAAATTTATCACCATATCGATCATTGAGAAGAGCCCATGCTGCATGATATGAATCTTCAGTGTCATTGAGAAAATAACCCTCTAAAGCATCCTTGACTGGTCCACCAACATATTTCTGTAGGAAGAATATTTTTTCAATTGTAGGAATATTTTTTCTTTCAATTAATGTTTGATAGGATGTTTTCCACATACTAAACTTGAGTGGGTCGCCACAAAATATAGTAGGTTCTGGTATAGGCAACCTATTAGCTGTAATGGTTTCGGCCAAGATTTTAACAAGCTTCAGGCTGTCATCATCAGGTGCACTTGTGGTCATAGCTGTTGATGGCAAGGGGCGCTGTCGCACAGTGTCTGGTGATGGAACAATATTTAGCTTTGCTTGACTGGCATTTTGCATTTTGAGTTCCTCCAAACGATTAATTTCCTCCTTTAATACCTCCTCGGTCCTCTTCATGGAGATTTGCTCTGCTGCCATTTGGTCCAAAGTTTCTTTGTATTTCTGTAGTTCTGCATTTATCTCCAAGGCAGCTTGTGTGGCTGCAGGTTCTGCTGCAGCAGCCTCTTGCTTAGAATTATCCTGAGAATTAGCATGGCAAAAGACAACAGAACTAGTAGAACTTGAATCAAACACTGAGCTGACGTCTGGCCAGATAAGCTCCTCTTCTGTTCCTTGCATCAGAGCGTCAGCATTCTGTAAGACATCGTTGGTCACCTGAACACATTTATCCATTTTCCTTCGCATCTCATTAACTGGGACTTCAATCTTTCTATATTCCTCATAAACACCCTGCAGTTCCTTTAATTCCCTCTGAACAGAGTTGATGTGGCCTTGTAAGGTGCTAGGAGAAGCCTCCTTCATGACTGCTCTTTTTGTCACCCTAGTTAGAGCCTTCCATTGTTCATAAACACAGTCAAATTGATTCAATAAGTCACTTAATTTCTCATTATTGGCCTTCATTGCTTGGTCCATATCAGTGCAAGCATCCATGGTCTCTTTAGATTGTGCACTTTGTGCTGATTGCTTAGGTGGGGCTGACATTTTTAATGACCTTAACAACATACTACTTAAAAACCCTTTAAAATCATTCCAACAGTGTCAGTATAAGTTCCCTTGAATTGAAATCACATTTAGCATCATACAATTTATTTAAACAAACAAAAGAACATTCAAAACCCGATTTAATACGATTTCTCCCTCATTTCATTGTTCTAAAAGGTTCCTTTAAAGTCTCTTATTAGCAGCACCAAAGTCTTTGTTCCTCTTGTAAGCCTTAAAGTGTCGTGTGTGCATTGTTACCTTTCTTAATCGATAAACAAACGTGTCCTTCAGCAAGCATGGTTTCAGTTCAGTTCAATGAGCTTCCACACCGTAGTTTACCATCACCACCAGACAGGAGGGACGGCACAGCTGCAGTGTGTAACGCCGTCCGCGGCGCCAGTTGCAACGGCCCGGCCGGACCCGCTGCTTCGCTATACCGGAACGGTCGGCTGCCGTCTGGTGGGTTATGGAATGAACGACCCGGGGACTGCCGTCGGTAGGGTCGTTAGCGGCTGAGTTCTGACTGTCACTCCCTTTGATCTTAAGAACGACTCAGTTGCTCCGTTTACTGGTGGCTTTATTTCATATAGCTTCGTCTCAAGCCAACGTCAGAACTAACCAAACACAAAAATAATAAGACAGTAATCAGTAATGGTAACAATAACAGAAACCACAGTGCATAACAAAATGGAGTAAATAAACAAATTAACAACTATTTACCTCACTGGCTGCCCAGTAACTCAAAGGGAATGAAGAGGGAACTCATGAACAAACAAACGAAAACTGTAAGGAAAATACAAATCATCACTTAAACTCATAAAGAAATGCGACAAGTAACTTAAATGTGGACAATAACTCAGACAAATTAACAAACAAACCTTAAACTGGCGACATTCAAACAAACAATTCTCCGTCTGCTCTGCAGCACAGACGAGGTGTAGGCTACGATGCCTGTCGGCAAATCATGTTAGAACTATATGTTCATGGCACCGGATGTGACATAGACTTCCGTGATAAACAAAATAATTGCGCAACAGCTCAGTAGAAAACCAAAATTCAAAATAACAAAAAAAACTAAATTGCGGCAGCCAAATTCAGTAGTCAGTAGACAGTAAATATGAGATTAGACGATCCATTAAAATGGCAAATGCTCATCAGCAAAATGTAGTTTTAAGGGTACATTTGTACTGTGTACATTTACACTGAGGCGTAGGATTTTACTGTGTAAATGAATCTTTGTTTGGTTCTACAATAACACAGACGTTCCATTCAATGTAAATGTCATGTTTTGTCCAGAATCTTCTACCAGCCCCGACGATGCTGCCTAGCATCCATGAACTGGACCTATTCAAGTAAATCTATCTTTGTTTTTTTCTTTTTCTTGTTTTAGAAATTCACCTGTAGCTAAGACCCTGACCCTGACCACTTAGACACCCCCATTTGGACACTTTCCAGCTGCACTCATCCAAACTCATTGCATTGCAGTTTAAGGGCAATTAATGCCATACTTTGTTGTATAATGATGTTGCGCAAGGTTAGGAGGTACTGGGAGCTGAAAAAACAGCTAATATTTGTGCTGTGTTTTCACAATTTCCCCCCCCCCCCCCCCCCCCCCCCCCCCCCCCCCCCCCCCCCCCCCCAAAAAAAGGCCTCCCGTACAGACAGAATGAATGAAAGTGTGAGAACAGTCATATTTGTACTTCTAAAATCTGCAGCAGATTATGACAAAATTATATACCACATTGAAACACAGTTTCCTCATGGCAGTGATTGTGACAAAAATACACTGCTTTGAAATACAGGGTTATTTGATTTGAATAAGGCTTTACACACAACAGCGATACGTGTATATTTAATTCAGTGACCTCTGACCTGTCCAGGTGTTTCCAGTCGGTCCTCATCCACCTGCAGATGCTCTGGGAGCTGATGCTGTTGGGGGAGCCTGTGATCGTCATGGCACCTTCGCCCACCGCGTCCTCAGAAACCGTGCTGGCTCTGGTCAGGTAGAGGAGAGATACAGTATCAGTAGGCTACTTACCCCAAAGATGTATTCATACAGTAGCCATACACCTATAAATACATATTGTTTTCAAAATGGGCTACAGGGACAAAAACGCTTTACATAGTGCATTACGTTCACCCATTCACACACACAAACATGCTTACACTGATTGCGGTGGAGACCACGCAAGGTGCAGCCAGCACAATCGGGAGCAATTTGGGATTAAATGTGTTTACCCAAGGACACTTCGACATAATCACAGCATTGTTCCTTCCTTGTCTGCAGCTCAGTTGCTCCACTGAAGTACTGCTGTGACTACAGGCCCTACTTCACCATCCACGACAGCGAGTTCAGAGAGTACACGACCAGGACGCAGGCACCGTGAGTGACATCCACACTTCCACAGTCATGTTCTAAAGTACTGGACAGGTCTTTGTTGAGGTTTCTGACACCCTTCTGATTTACCTTTTGTTACCTCTTCACTCTCAGACCCAACGTTATCCTGGGTGTTACAAATCCCTTCTTCATCAAGACCTTCCAATGCTGGCCGCATATTGTGCGGCTGGGAGAACTCAGGATGGCGGGTAAAATAAGCGCTCAAAGTTTGCATTATGTTTACATCTCACAAAGTAACACTGCGATTTGTGTTAACCTGTTATTATTATCATTATATTTTGACTTTATAGCCTGGATAAAGCCAGAACGAATCAGCTGTTGGCAAAAATTTGCACGTTAGCAGATCTGGCAGGCAATTGGTCTGGAAGCTCAATTGTAAACCCATTTCCTACTCCAGAAAATTGGGTTGGCCAATCAGTATGTTATACCTACTGTGTCCTGATTGGCCACCCCAATTTTCTGGAGTAGAAAATGGTTTTACAATTGAGTTATTCCAGACCAATCTGCTGTCAGACATTTTTTGCCAACAGCTGATTTGGTCTGGTTTTAGACAGGCTATTAACTTTATACCTGTATTTTCCTCCAGGGGATCTGCCAAAACAGGTAAAGGTGAAGAAACTGACTAAATTGAAAACCTTGGACACTAAACCAGGTAAAACACAGTGCTAGTTTTTTGTATTAATTAATTTGTGCTTTTTCATGTAATGATGTATTTCATGTATTTTTTTTATTCTTGTGTAGGCATCTACACTGCATATAAAACGTTTCTACACAAGGATAAGAATCTAATCAAAAGACTCCTAAAGGTGAGTTGTTTTCCCAAACTACTAAACTAACAGTTATGACGTGAAATAATGATGTTTGTTTCATGAATGCACAGAGGAAAAGGGAAACGCATAACATGAAAACAAACACACACACAGCTATAACTGACCATGTGATGTGTGTTAAATAAGTCACATGTCTGTAGGCAAATACTGTAGCAGGCCAGTAGGTGTCACTGATGGTCTATGTTTGACTTTATCAGGGCATCCAGAGAAAGAGGCCGTCAGAGGTGCAGAGCGCTATATTGAGGAGACATCTACTGGAACTCACACAGAGTTTCATCATCCCGCTGGTAAGACTCATCCATCATTCTGCGGCTAGAACTGCCACTACTAGAATCCCCCTGCTATGGGACTCAAAAGTCTCACTTGTATCTTCATGCTTTCTCCGTCTGTCACTCAGGAACGGTACCTGGCCAGCCTGATGCCTCTGCAGAGATCTGTGACGCCTTGGAAGGTGAGGCCGGTTCTCAAAGAAGTGTCTGTGGATCTCCTTGGGGTGTCACAGAATAAAAAAAACTCAAGCCGAAGAGAAAAAAAGCTCAACGTCACATTAAATTCTCGCAAGATCTCTTATGGCAATGTACTTCTGCAGCTTAATACCAGTAGGCAACAGGGGCCTGAATGGCTCTTAACATTTTTCAAAGAGATCCTATAATTGTAGATGTAAATGAATAAAGATGTTTGTGTTTTTCAGACCCCTCCAATGATCCGTCCCTTCAGTCAGGAGGAGTTTGTGGGAACTCTGGAGCATGCTGGACCCCAGCTCACCTCAGTCAGCAAAGGGGATTGGATCGGCCTGTACAGGTTTGCACCCTATCCCCTACCTGAGTCTGCAGGATTCGTGTGCATGTACAGTATAATAATTTGACAGTATTACTGTGGTGTCGATATCCATTTACAGGAGATTCTTCAGGTCCCCCAACTTTGATGGCTGGTATCGTCTGCGGCACAGGGACATGACCCAAAAACTAGAATGTCTGCATCTGGAGGCAGTCTGTGATGCTGTGAGTTCACTAAACCCAATTACAAAAGTGTGAATATCAAGCTATGGTGTGTGAAGATATTCCAAGTGGGATAATTGGCAAGACACTAACATTTTAAGATTAATATAACATTAACAAAAACAAAAGATTGAACAAATGGTCAACTTGAAGTATATGCCATTAGTTTCATCACATCACAGTATAAATTATGTTGGCACGTTATATGCAGTTAACTCTTGTTTTTTACTCACCAGGATCTGGTGGGTTGGACCAAAGACAAGTCAGAGGTGGAAATTGTTGACCTGGTTTTGAAGCTGAGAGAAAAGCTAGTAAGTAAAACATGGTAGTGCACAGGTAGTGCAATGTAACCAAACCTGGTAACATTGCAGGCCTACTTTAAACTCTGTTTAGTTCCATGAATGAATAGAATTTCACTACTGTACCTACAGCTGCATTTACCAGTTCAAATGATGGTTCTTTGTACTTTTTTGTGTAGACAAAAGCACGCAGGCAGCAGCTCCCAGTGAAGGATGGTGTTCTTGACAAGCTAGAAGGATACATCCATACCATTGTTGGTTCACTACCAGTAGACTTGCAGACTGTGCTACACAGACACTGATATGCATATGTAACCAGCACCTATATTCCAAACTGGGTCCCCAAGCATCTACCACTCACCAATGGGGAACTTCCAACTGGACAAGGGCAATATTGGCCTACTGGGCTGTTATTTTGCATTCTCTTGCAAAGTGTTGCCATCACTATATACCTCTACAGTACCTGCCACTAGTAGGATAGTGACATACTAATATTTATAATATTTAGAATTATTTTATCGTAGAAACTGAGTGCATTCATGATACTTTCATTATGTTTCAAATTATGTTTATCATTATGTTTGTCACTTTGGAAATAGGCTGTTAATATTTTTTTCACTGATCATTTCTGCTGATCATCTTGTGGCATGAATCATAATTATTATTACCAGTCCTGTACCCTAGTATTCTCTTAAACATCCTTCCTCCACATTTAGTTTAGGGCATTTATCGGGTATTTGACAAAAATACCAGGTCAAATACCTGATAAAAAATACCTGGAACTAAATTGTTAACAAAAATTGTCTTTTCCAATGTGTTTCTAAAGGTGTCTAATAACAAGATTAAAATTCAACTCCAGTGGGGAAACCTCATAAAAAACTGTTCAAAGTCACAACTTACACATCCCCTTAATTGGGGGCGGTTGTTTGCAATTACTACTGTATGTTTTGTGATATATCGTTTGCTTGGAAGCCATACTTTGCTCTTTCACTAAGGGGGACATTTACTGGTTTCCAAATAATACAGGTTGAGAGACAAAACGTGTTTGGCTAATGGTTTGGACAGAACAAAAGTGTGTTAGTAATGTTTTACTGTATGCCATTGTATGTATTATGCATTTCTACTGTAATTACCAGTAATATGCAGTTACTCAGCACAATTTACATTTATTTTCCAAGCAGTTATTTCCCCTCAGCAGAAGATGAATTAGTTTAATGCTACAGCTCGGCTCACTTGATTGCAAATCACGTCTCACACTTAAAATAATCCTACTATACACGTTAATTGTGATATATTGAGCTGCTATTGTATGTTTGGTGAAAGATACCAGCATGGAGCCAAATAGCATTAACTCTTCCAGGTTACCAGGTTCCAGTGAATGTAAAATGCACATTTTACCTTACATATTGCACTCCCTTTGAGTGTCTCCTATTACAGAATAAACGTTTGCCTTTTTTTACCTGCTCTAATTTGTTAAATGTAAATTAACGCCTTGGCAGTAAAGCTGTGTAGCATTTGCTCCTTGTCTATGACTAATGTAAGCTTTTCCTTTATACTGTAGTTTCACACTCACACCAAGTAAAACATCCTTGACCCTTAAAGCTGTATGTTGTAGCTAAGTCTAGTCTATAAAGCAAGCCCACTGAGAGAGCTAACAGGGAAAAATATTTATTTCAAACAGAGAATCAAAAATATAAATATCCATGATATGGAGTACTTGCATTATTAATAAAAGTTATCTTTGAAAAGACTGAGAAATTACCCACAGTGTAAGTCCTCGATATTGTATATACTGTACTCAATACTTAATATACAAGGCAGGCATTAAAGCTATATAGTGCACATGATGTAGCCATATCACATCACCCAAGCATAATTTGTTCGACAAAGCTGATTTAAATACACAAATGATTGCCGCATTTTCCCATTTTTGGAATTAAAGTTCTGTTAACGGCAAAGGAATTTTTATGGTACTACAATATCCTACATTTAAGAACAAACATGTTATAAAACTTGTTTAGCTATTCCAGGTGCACACTGATGCTATGTAACCAAACATAATATTGATTCTCACAGTAAACTGGGAAGCCTAGGCCTTGTGTCAATAATTACGTTTGACTGTGAAGTGGTTTGCCCAAACACACCAAAATAAATATACCATAGAGGAAACCACATGTGAAATTGTAGTTTTCCTTTGTAAAGCACAAACCAAAACTTCAGGTCAACTACACCAATGAAACTCCTTGCAACTGAAGTAGTTGCGTTGGTGTGGTTGAAAACATTTTGTCACAAGAGTTCTAACTGTGTGGTCTGGGCTTAAAGACTAGGCCTGAGGCTTTTCACTCCTCTAAATATACTATCGCTTCCCTGCCTGCCACCATGACTGTGACTGATGTTTCAACACAACCTGTTTCTCCTTGGGGCTGAAGTGCAAGATGGTCAGTATGGCAGTAAGGGTCTGCTGACGTCCACTTGGGTCAGGAAGAGTGAGGAATTTATAGATTACATTTTTAAGGTATTCAAGGTTTGAACCCTCCCTGCCCTGGTCTCTCAGCAATTTATCCAGCTGATCTCTGAGCTCGGCCGACTCCATCTCGTGCCGCTCCCCGTTTGCGATGATCTTTCCCTGCAGTTGATGCAGGTCATCCTCCAGGCGGTGTTTCAGTCTGCGCAGTGATGCGATCTCCACCTCCTTCCGGGCCAGCTGCTCAGCATACAGAATCAAAGTGGACTCATTGGGCCCTGCCAGCCTCAGGGCCTGGGCGATAGCATCGCTCTCGTCCCGGGCAAGGTCGTCGATGAGGGCCTCGTCGCTGTTGGAGCTGCCCCCGTCTGCCATGGCTCTGGAGTCGATGGCCCTGTCTCCCTCGTCGCTGCTGCTATGACCCCGGTGTCCCGACAGGCCATAGCCTAAGACTGTGGAACGCAGACGCTGTAGTTCCTGGTCTTTCTCAGCCAGCAGAGCCATTGTACGGTCCCTCTGTTTGTGCAGCTCCTCCTCCATCTTCAGCAGGTTCTCTCTGTGTAGGGTCTCAGCCCGCTCCAGATCCCGTTTGTGGTTCTGCTGTAGACCCACCTGCTCCTGCTGACGGTCTTCAAGGTCCCGCCGGTGCTTGGCTTCTGCCTCATCGCTGTGGATTCTAAGATTGATGTACTTCTCCTTGAGTTCAGCCAGCTGGTCACGGGTCTCCTCCAGCTCCTTGGCTTGGCAACCGTCCTTAGTGTTCTTGTTCTTAAGCACTACTTGGGCCCTTAATTTGTACCGCTCAAACTCCTCCTTTAACTGCCGTAGCTCCTGCTGGTAGTACAGGGCTGAGGCCTTCTCGCCGTCAGAGGTCTCTGTGCCAGCCTTTACGGTCTCCATCTCGGCCATGTTCTCGATCTCCAAAGTTTTCTCTGGGTTCCTTTGAGAGGCCATTAGTAGCAGTCTTTTGACCTTCTCCATCTTTTCCTTTAGGACATTCACATCAAGGTTGGCCTCGTCTATGCTTACATCAGAGGAACCCCGGTTGGAGGCGGCAATGGCCAGGGTCTTGTTCTCGGTGTCTAGCTGAAGTATGCGCTCCCTCAGCCTCTGGGCCGTCTGTTGGTCCCTCTGCTTGGCCTTCTCGCACGCCCCCAGTAGCTCAGAGAGCTCGGACACACGCTCCTCCAGACTAGCAACCCTACCTTCTTCTGCTTGGGTCTGGTCCCGTGCACGATCATCTGCTTGCATTGCCTGCCAGAGTATAAAAACACAAACAGACAATTAGAAAGAAACATTATTCAACTTTTAAACGTGCAGCTGTAAGTGGCAGATGTGTATATATTGTATATAATAATTGTGTTTATCCAAACCTTTTTGATCTCCTCATGTAACTGCTGCTGATAGTGAGCTTTAAGCTCCAACAACTCCTGTTGTAGTTCTTCTACTCTGGGGTCAGGTGTGTTCTTCTCTTCCTCTGCAGCCTGCAGGCTCTTCCTCATCTCCTCCCGTTCCTGTATTGCCTCCTTCAGACGCACCTCATACTCCACGCCCTGGTCGACCACCTGTGTGAACTCCATCAAGGTCTCCTTGGTGTCCTCCAGCCTCAGTTCAGCATCTTGTCTCAGATCCCTCTCCTCTTGGAGAAGCTTCTGGAGCTCACGGAGCATAAGGGCGTGATCGCCCTGCTCCTGCGCCCTCTCGTGCTGCTGGGTGATGACCCGCGCCTTGCTCTCAGCCAGCTGCTCCTGCAGGGCCAGGAGCTCGGCCTCATGCTGCCTCCTGGCCTCGTCCAGCCTGCCCTGGAGCTCCTCGTACTCCTGTTTCATGATCCTTTTGTCGGCCTGAAAGTTGGCCTCCATCCTGGACTTTTCCTGAGAAACAGTAGCCAGTGAGCTGGTGAGGGTGTTCAGCTGACTCTTCAGCTGAAGAACTCTCCTGTCTGCTTCCATGGCAGTGCCAGAGAGGGGGGTTGTAGGCGGGGGGCGGTCTGCCCCGCCGCCGCTGCTGCTGGAGCTGATGCCGCTCTCGGACCCACTGGCTTCCGTCTCAGCGTTTTTGGCCAATGACTGTCCGACGGCACCGGGCACACCGGCCTCTCCCAATCCCTGTTCCTCATCCGCCTGCTCACCTCGGGTGCTCCCACTAGTGATGCTAGTGGCAGTGTCGGCAGAGGCGGCCGTGTCGACACTGTCCTCGCTGTGCAGGGAGCAGTGGTCATCTGGAAGTTCAGAGGTCACGGAGGCGGAGCCAGCACCACTGACATCGTTCTCGTCCCCGCGCTGGCTGAGGTCAACCTCTTGGGAGACAGTCAACACTTTTAGACTGGCTTCCAGGGCCTCCTTCTCCTTCAGAAGACTCTTGTATGCCCTGACCACATCCTTTAGACGGGTCTGGTACTGGCCTAGCTGCTTCTTCTGTGCATCGATTGTGTCCAGGAGCTCTTTCTTGCCAGGTCCACCCCCAAAACTCATGCCAAACTTCTCCATGGTGTTGTTCAGCTGTCGTGAAAAGTAAAGTATGGTTAACAATCCAGATTTAGCAAAATACAGATCAAGATCAACTGAGGAAGCCCAACTCAATACAAAAACTGTGAGTGGATGACCCAACAAAACATTGTGCTTGTTTACAAGAGGATGCACTGCACATTGTTCAATTCATTATAAGGGAAGGACAAAGATACACTACTATACAGCCAAAAAAAACAGGAAATCATCATCATCAGGATAGGGAAAAGATTTACAGTAAGGGAGGTGGGGGTTTCAGATTTTACAGCGGCCAGTTTTGAATTGCAGCCTTCTGTAGCTGAGCAGTTTAAATTGATTTGCACGTCTTAATGACCGTGGGTAGGCCGTTCCACATTTTGGTGGCATGGGAGCGAAAACAACTGTCCATTGTTTGTGCTGAATCTAGGTTGTATTTGCACCTGGTTTGTTTCACTCCTTCTGGTATTGTGGGTGTGGACTTTGTTGACATCAAGGAAGTGTTATTTTCTTTTGTCATGTCAAACATGCCCACAATTGTGCCCTACTATTAGGATAAAGTATTATGTGACAGTGACTAATGTTCTTTGTCACTTTGGGAGAACCTGTGGGCTTTCAAGGTATGAAGATAGCTGGTTAGGGGAAGACTGCCTAAACTGGCGATTGCATAAACAATCGCCAATTTAGGCGACATCAGGCGATGTGACGTCACGTTTACATGCTGGGCCCGCGTTTCCGTAGTTACAGTGACGCTACCCAGAAAGCTACGACGTTGTATTGTCTGCCCAGCTGACACGACAGGGACACGTCACTCAAAGTCCGCAGCATAGGTCCTTTTTCAAACGGACCTTTCCTTTCATGGTGCCTATGTCACGTGTAAAAACACGTTCTTATCCGTAGATTATGTAAACAGAAATAGCTTGAGTGAGTTTCACAACACGCACAAAAACAAAACACACTTTATCAGCTGAATTTCTGAGATAGATAACACACAGTTGAGACCATGTTGTTAGTCGCTGCAACATTATGGGGCTCAATGAAAGTTCATGGGGTCAGTCCGCTCTTCTACATAGCCTTCTGTTGAGAAGAATGCACACAAATAGGGACGCGTCTTGGACCGGAAGTAGGCAATAATGCATTGGACTCCAGTAACAGCCCAGCTTTAATTACCGGTAGCTTAACTTTTATTCTAGTTTAGTGTTGTAGAACACTTAGAACATAACATTTAGACATTACTGTGTAATGCTTTTTAACAGTTGAACAGTTTAACAGCACGTTGCTCACACGCCTAAATAGTTTTTATTTGCGCCGCCCTCGTTGAAAACAATGTATTTCTAATTCCAGTTTGTCCCTGGTCAGGCTGCATCACTTGGAACAGCGCTCACCTCTGACCCCTCAATGTCGCAACTCTGACACTACTAGATAATAGCTCTGATTAACGTTAGCTGAGCAAGTGAGCACTGCATTACATTAGCGAATACAGATCGAGGCTCATGATGCCTACCTTTGAATCATGGCAGATACATCAGGGACTTCTTTGAAGGGGATGACAAGTTGCCAACAGGGTCTCGCACAAAGACAGGAAACCGTGAAAGGGGGAACGGTAATTTCCACAAGTTGTCTGTGTTGTTGGACATCAGAAAACAGCAGCCATATTGAATGAGTGGAGCTGGGAGGCGGGGCACTGAGCAGTCACCTTCCTCTATTATACAATTATTAAAAAATAGTAGGCCTCTTACACATATACACTCACTGCACACAGCATGTTCGTGCTTTTCCATTCACATCTTTTTATTGTTGTGTCATCATTGTCACGCTGTCGCTATAGCTCATTTACTTAGTAAAAAACGAAAGACAAATACGGAATCTGAAGGCGGCCATGTTGAGAAGGTCTAAAATACGTCCCACTGTCTTTTACCTGATTAGACAATATTTTGACTATATTTGTAGTATATTATGTTTATGGGCTGTACATTTGTATTAATGAAAGAAAGAAAGAATAATAAAAAATGTCATGTCTTTAACCTTGATGTGAACAATTTGCATAATTTTACCACCCTGTTACAAAAGATAAATAAAACACAAACAAAAATGTATAATAATATAAACTATTTTAATATGATGGATATGAATCGTGCACAACTCACGTTTTGACTGTTTATTTGAAAAAGATTTATTTAAATTGGCAATTTATTTTAGAGAAAGCCTGGAGCTTGAGGGAAGCCAACTTTTTGGGTTTTATGTTTTGTTTGATTTGTTGTATGATCAGTAATGCTTGGTATTCGATTTAGTTACCAAATTGGTCACAATCACATCTGTGACCATTCCATAACTACGTTGAAAAGTGTTGAAGTGGTCATATCACAATATTGATTGAAATCCATTCATTCATTGATTGATTGATTGATTGATTGATTGATTAATTGACGGTTTATAGTAGGCTTACAAGTAAAATTCGGCTTCCTATATTAATTTTGTATCGTGAGGTAAGTGAATCGTGCGACCCCTAATCCATTCATTCATTCTATATTTCCACGAGGTAATAATACATTGTATACGTGTTTCAAATAAAGTTCAAAAGGAAAAAAACGAGTGACGTCAATTATTCCGCGTTGGCCTGGACGTGGCATCAAGGAGGAGACTGAAGCGGACGGAGGGGAAAGGCTGCTGCTGCTGCGCCCACTGACTACTGTCACTGTGTCCTGTTTCACAGAACCCATCAAAAACATTAACTACCTGCCAGTGTATTCTGTCTGTCATCTCATCATCAGGAGGACCTGCTGGCTGTCACATCATCATGGGCCTCACTATTTCGTCGCTATTCTCCAAGCTTTTCGGCAAGAAACAGATGAGGATACTTATGGGTGAGCATTGATCAGGCTGTGTGTGAGAGAGAGAGCTAGCTGGAGCCAGCGCCATCTAGTAGAAGAGGTTGCGACATTGAGGGGTCAGAAACTGGGCGCTCGAGCGCTCTTCATGCAGCCCGAAAGAGGGACAAACTGGAGTTGAACTAAAGAATCTATAATGTTTTTTATGTTGTACTATTACTACAAAACAATCTAAAACAAAGGGATTTAATATAATTAAAGCTGAACTGTTGCCTGAGCCGAGTGCATCTCCGCCTACTTTCAGTCAGCATGTCCTCATTTTCAGCCCCATGAAGTGAACGCGGTTTGCAGTGTAACAAACCTATGGCTCTGAATGGGGTTAGCATCAGATCAGTATACCGGGGATGTCACTTGTCATCATCATCAACAGTAGGCTACTGATCTGACGACCTCTTCCTTTTGATGATGATGATGATGATGATGGGGTGTGGAAGATATATTAATTTGGTCCGTCATTTCAACATGGCCCTCGCCGAACAAGACACGACTTGTTACAGTAATAGTTTGAGACACTATGTGTGGCTAATAACAATCCACAGCCACTGACAATATGTACAGGTAATGTAAGCTACAGTACACATGTAGGCTAAATGTTATGTCAGCCTTTATAGCTGCAGCACAGACACCGTGCAGTAACATAATCTATTCTATGTACACAGTAAAAATGCTCTGTTAAATTAACTCAGCTTATCACAGTTGTAATTATTTGCATATCTATGTCATCGATATGAAAGTCAGCCTTAATAATAATCTATGATAATCTTGATCCAAGGCTAAGGATCTTGTAACTCCCAAGTTTAGGCTATTTATTGTCTGAAATGAAATGTCATATCATGTTCTGATAGGTTGTTTGACGTATTGCGTAGTAATATCTATCATAGCTGATAGTAAGCTGATTTGTGAACCTGTTCTTTTACAGTTGGTTTGGATGCTGCTGGAAAGACTACAATCCTGTACAAACTGAAGCTTGGAGAAATCGTTACCACCATTCCAACCATTGGTAAATTGACCTTCAACATAAAGTCTGAAGTGAAAATGTCATGTGATTAAGTGATTAAGACTCAAAATAAATTTAATTTCAATAATGTGAATGATGCTAATAGTTATCCCAACTATGCAAATACAGAAAGGTTTACAATGTAGCCATCCAGTATTAGATTGTATTCATTAACTAATACAGCCAGTATTAGTTTAATCTTAACCATATATACTTTATCACTCTTTTTCCCCACTCACTCTACATCAAATCTGTCAAATAACCAATGTTTACCCTCAGAATAGAGCGACGCTAAGATTGATGTGGTTATGTCTGACACTCTTAGGAAGGAGATAGAAGTGGAGTTCCACTGCTTCAAGAGCTGTTTGGGCTTGTTTGAAGGCAGATGGATCGGTTGATAAGGCCTAACTCCGCAGTAGCCAAAATAATACTGTAGTAAATGGTCTTAACAAGATCAGATGAAGACACATCTCATGTCAAATCTCTTTTTCAGTTATTTAGTTAATTTGGCAACTTTGTCTTTGTTGTCTTTTATTGTCTTGTTATACTGGTGTTTACTTTAGGTTCCAGATCATGCTGTTTCTTAGTTACATGTGATGTGTGAACCCCCACCACCCCTTCTGTTGGTTGTCAGGTTTTAATGTGGAGACCGTAGAATACAAGAACATCTGCTTCACTGTGTGGGATGTGGGTGGTCAGGACAAGATCCGGCCTCTCTGGAGACACTACTTCCAGAACACACAGGTACGGCTAGGCCTGCGCCTTGCGTCACTACTGTTCATGTAACTATTGTCTCTTTAATGTCAGCCGCGTGTTTAATGTCGGCATATGCACTGTCGGAGTTCATTTTGTGCTGAGTCCCCAGTATACACTGGAGACTCCATGACCATTTAGTCACGTAAAGTTGTCATATTGTAACATAGAACAAAAACAAATCGATCCGAAATGGATAAGTTCAGCATAGGAATTGTAAATCGCTGATAAACCGTGTGTTGACTAAAACTCACTATATGCATTGATCTTTGAACCTGGGGTTCGTAGGGTCTTATCTTTGTTGTGGACAGCAACGACAGAGAGAGAGTAGCAGAATCGGCAGAAGAACTGGTAAAAATGGTAAGAAGCCACATACTGTACATTTAATACTGCACAAGAACCTGATCATACAGTAACTATTCTTTCCTACAACTTTTGTTGGTCCAGAAAGAGCAGTCCCTTATCTTGTCTCGATGTGATGTTTGTTTAAATAAATATAAAAGTACAAAGACTAACTTAGCAGAAAAGAATAAAATTAACATCGGTATAATACTGCAATGTTGTTATGTGACACTGGCCCTCAGGGAGGTACTGTTGTATTGTTCTCACATTAAAACCTGTTCTTTCTTTCCTCTTAGTTGCAAGAGGATGAGTTAAGGGAGGCAGTGCTGTTGGTATTCGCTAACAAACAGGACCTGCCCAATGCTATGCCAGTGAGCGAACTCTCAGACAAACTGGGCCTGCAGAGCCTGCGCAGCAGAACTGTAAGTCTTTATTTCTATAATAGCACTGATGGCCGACAGACAACTCAACTATTGCTTTATGTTTGACCAAATGTGAACATGCACTATTATAAAACTGATACAAAAACTTTAGACATTTCTTTTCTCTTATTTGGCACTATGCCATGTCGTACACACACACAGTGTGTCAACTCCCCTTCCGGTCCATTCACAATAGTTCCCTACTTCCTCCCAGTGACAATATCTAATATCATTACATAATGAACACAATGAAACAATACTGAAGCAGTTGGATACGATACATTGTCCAGCCCCAGTCTTGTTTTTTGCCGAGGTGATCCGTTGACTAACTTAACTGCTGCGGTTTCTTATCCCCTCAGTGGCACATCCAGGCTACCTGTGCTACCCAAGGCACAGGTTTATACGAGGGACTGGACTGGCTATCGAATGAGCTGTCGAAGCGCTAGACACACATGAAGACGAAGGAGCAGGACCAGAGCGAATGAGTGATTTGAACATGTGTTTGTGCAGAGTGAAGATGGAACGAAGGTTGCTAGAAGAGGCGTGGAAGGGAGAAATTCAGAGGAAAATGCAAACCTTTTTCCTTTTATTTTTAAATTATGTGTGTCTGTTTGGTAGAACGTGCAGTCATGGACTTTGCGCTCCGTTCCTGTTCTGAAGTCCCCCCCCCCCCAACGTTCTTCCCTTTTATTCCCTGTGTTCTTGCAGATGTTTCTTAGACTGTTTATATATATTTTTCTTCATGCTTCCCAACTCCCTCACCATGTTTTAATTTGCATGTTTTAACAAAAAAGAAGAAAAAAAGAAAAAAATTAAACATGTGAAGGTTGTGCTGTTGTTATGGAATGGGCAGTAATGCCTCTGCATTTTGGGGGTTACTAGGTAGAGTAGAGCACACTGCACAGGGTCAGTGAGATGTTGGCCTTCCAGTCTCATGGGGAAGGGAAGTTATTGGCTCGAGGCTGAAGTCAAGACTGTTCTTTCCCCTGCCTGACTGACTCATTCCAGAGAGCCGATTCTGAGAGCCAGTTCCATTCCTTAACAATGTGAAGAATGCAGGACCTGAAGTATTTCCAAGGGCCATTATTATTGATGCAATAAAAGTGTCTTTTTTTGTTTTCTTCAGCGGTTTTGTCTACCAATATTCCTTATGGGAAAGATTTGTATTAATGTCTGTGTACTGATGGGGTTGAGTTGCCAGAGTAAATTAAGAGACTTTTATACCCTTTCAAAACAAATATTTAAATTTCCACAAGAACACCAGCAGCTGCATTGATTCACACTTCAACACATTTATTTGCAGCAATAATATAACTATTCACACTTCAGTTAAAAACATTTCAAATCACGCAAGGTGCTAAACAAAACATATGTAACATAAATACAGTTGCACGATACACCATCCCATTTTGGGGTATTATTCTGCAGCACTGTAGGAGATCAAGTGACCATGCATGTCAATTCCCAAGACAGCAGTCAAAGTCCAGTATCTTCCTACTATAAATGTCCTGACGAAAACAACAAAATCAAAAATCAGTTTACCACACATAGGCCTGCATGAATTTCTCTCAACAAGTCAGCATCTCCCACTCTGGCAGCTAGACGGTCACAGGCTCTTGCTGGTTGTTCTGACGCTTCACCACAAGCACTTTCTGCCCAGATACGGTCACCACGTAGGTAAAGTCTGCTAGGATGACTGTTCAGGAGCAAAACAGAGAGAAAGACAGTTCAAATGACATTTTAATGGTAATTATATCTATGCTGATAGCCTGCACTTTAGTAGACACGTATAAGGTCCTTTATACCCTCATAGGCCAGTCTCTGGGATTGAAACAAGTTATTCAATCCTTGGGAAAATAAAGTAAAATATAACTTTACAGGTAACCAACTAAAGGCATAACAATTCAAATAATTTACAAAGCAGAAGAAGTCTTTTTTCAAAGGAGAGATAGCAATTACAATAGGGAAGAGGACAGTGTGTTTAAAGATCATTTCAGATTTTTGAAATTAAAGCTGTAGAAAATACTTGCCATAAATATAGTTGCTGCAACGGTGCTAATTGATTGCTCGAGTCCTGTAGCATGAGTTGGGACTTTTGTTTTTTCCCCAAAAAACACTGCTAACATATTTTTACCATGTAGTACAACTTTCGTTCAACTCTGTCACATGGAACTATGGTTTTGGGCTGCTGACGGTGTAAAGAAAAAAAAAAAAAACAGCATATTGTGTATGCTGCCAGAAGGCCAAATAAGTATTATCCATGCATTTTCCCATGCATGTTACTGTGATGTATATAAACAGTGTTGTGAATAACGCCCTTACAAGTAACGCCCTTACAGTAAGGGATTACTTTTTTCAGTAACTTCTAACGTAACTCCTTACATTTCTCAAATCCATAACGTCATTATGATTATTGTACCATCGTTACTGTCGTTACTCCGCGGCGGCGGCAGGACTCGCTGCACTGTGTTGTCTGCTCGCTTCTTCAGTCTAACATAGAGTATATTGAATAGAGAAGGCGCCGAATTCCGGATGCCTGATCTAGTATTTTTTATATCTATGTGTCTAACGTGATGCCGTCCACCACGTCACAGAAAAGGTCATTGATTGGCTAACACGGCGCCACATGGCAGTATAGGCCAATCAGAGCCAGTCTTATTCGTCAAGCATCTAGTAGAAGAGTTGCGACATTGAGGGGGCAGAAAACAAAGCGTATGATCCCATAGACTTAAATGCATTTGGTAACCTCGGTTGTCCCAATTGGAAGAGTATATATAGATGAGCCGCCATTGAAGTGGCCCCATGAAGTGAACAGAGTTTTCGCGTAATTAAAGGCTCTGGCCTCTAAGCACACACATACACAAAGCTGTGTTGTTGCTGCGCACACACACTCGCTGCGGTAAAATAATAATAATAAAACATACGCTCTCAAACGCAATGACACGACGACGGCAGCATGACTGGAGCCTTTGCAGCGCGGAAATATAAACATTATTTTACATTCTTGCTGGTAAAGTAGCGGTTTTCAACAGGTGGTCCTCAGGCTAAATGATGGAAAGTTGGTTAACCAGATGTAACTGAGAGTGTAAACATGAAACCAAATGGACCCTTGCGGGTCCATTTGGATCTGTATGTTTGACTGTTTCATTTTTGAAATCCAGCCTGATATTGTGGACAAAAGAAATCTTTAGTTTTGGGGTCTGTGGGGCCAAAATGTCCTCAAATGGTGGTCCATGGCTCAAATGCAGAATAAACAGTGGGCCCTGGTATGAAAAAGGTTGAAAACGACTGTGGTAAAGGACCAGGACAAAAACATTGAAGTGAAGTGTAAATTATGGTAGTAGGCAGCAAGCATTGTCCTCAGCAAAGAAAATCTTATTACAGTCCATGCTCAGCATGCTGCCATTAAAGGGGAATTCCACCCCTTTTCAAAAAAGGTCCTAAAAGAAAAATCATTAACATGGCAAAACACAACCTCCATTTCTAATAAACACAGAATCATGTCCAAACAACATCTCTAAGGCATATTAATTAATGTCAGTAAAATGTTGAAAATGGGAGGAATTCCACTTTAAACTTGTGACCACGAATACCACAGAACAACACCCCTTTTTGTATGTTTTTAAAAAAAGTAAAGTAAAGTAAAGTAACGCCCTTACTTTCAGAATTTAGTAAGGAATAAAGTAACTAATTACTTTTTCAGGGAAGTAACTATAACTATAATGCCCTTACTTTTTAAAAGTAACTTCCCCAACACTATAACATTGACCAGACATACTGCATTCAAGACAAGCGTGTGTGACAACACAACGCTGGCTGTACACACTAAAAGAGAACTAAATTGATGGTTCAATTTTAATCCAGCATTATTACGAACAATGAACATTTCAGTGTAGACCAAGACTAGCTAATGACTAGAGATGCAAAAGAGGCATTGACTGAAACCATGACCTTATACAAAAAATGCTAATAAACGGCTTACATTTTGGGAAAGTAAAGTGAAGGCAAAATTACTTTCTCACCAAATGCAATATGTTGAGATCGCTCAACCCACTGAGATTCATGTATATATATCAGGGGTCCCCAGACTTTTTCCAGTGAGGGCCACATACCTTTGTAAACATGTATTGTTTTCCAGAAAGCCACACATAACCAAATACTGTTAACCCTTTTGGAGATCAAATAACCCTCTCTGGGTTCTTAACAGAATAATTAACTATAACAACAGCATTTATTAGAGTTTGTCTGCTTGCATTTAGCCTTGCAAGCTACCATACTTGTCTTTGATATATACTGTAATACGGATAGAAAATATGTGATATATGCAGACTCTCATCCTTTTTTTTTCCCCACGATTTTGTAGCCCATTTTTTTCACCCAGTGCCAATTCCTAATGTGATCCTGGGCTCTACACACCCTCCACCAACCTGGGGAGGCAGCGGACTGGCCTCATGCTTCCTTCAATGCATGAGGAGTCCAAGCTGCCTTCTTTTCACCTGACAGGGGGGAGTTTCCCTGGTTGGACGTAGCGCGTGGAAGGAACACGTTATTCCAACCAGTTCCTGTCCCCTCCATCAGGCGCCCCGGCTGGCCAGGGGGAGGCAGTTTAGAGTCCAGGACTACAGCATGTTTTTGTGAGGGTATCTACCCTAGGGGACATGGGGAGAACATGTAAACTCCACACAGCAGACTCTCATCCTGACCAGAGTAAACTTATGGACCTTTATACTACAAAGGAAAATGACCAATGTTGCTTACAATTTACTAGCATAAAAGCAGATATCTTAATTTGTAGTTAAATATAAGTAGCCTTGCCAGGCCATGATGTCAGGAGGCTCGGCTGAGCCATTGAGGCCCATATAGGTCAGGAGTCTATCTCCTGTTTCTGTAGCGTGAGGCAGCTTGATGTACAAGTACACCCCCTGGACATGACGCTAGTATATCGCAGGGACTTACCCCCAATCCATCCCTTGATGCTGAGTGCCAAGCAGGGAGGCATTGGGTCCCATTTTTAGAGTCTTTGGTATGACCCGGCCGGGAATCGAACCCCGACCTCCCAGTCTCAGGGCAGACACTCTAACCACAAGGCCACTGAGCTGGTTGAATATGGTAGTTAAATATAGTGAGAATCAAATTTCTCACTGCAGTACAGTACATTGTAGCAGTATCACGGCACATCAACATCATTTCATCAACTTATTGTCATTGTAAGCTCAATAATGGTCTTTTTTGACACAGCATGTTCTCCATTTATGTAGTATGCATCTGACCTCACCTGACATGCGTTTGAAAGGAAATTCGGCAGAACCATCGAACCGGAAGCCACTGGCCGTCCGCATCATCTGCATTATGACCCCTGCTGCATGCTCGTCATTCTCCAACTCCCCTGCGGACTGAGAAAAAAAATAATACAAGGACTTAGGCTTGAATTGCATATGCATGAGCATGAAATGTGACAGTCAACAAGAGCAACAGATTAGGCTGACCATATGTCCGTATTTCCCAGGACATGTCCGTATTTCACGTCCTGTCCTGGGTGTCCTGGTTTATTTTTAGAAAATGAGGAAATGTCCCGGTTTTTGTAAAATTACTTTCATTCCTGTTCCTTTCCGACACGTCTTTGCTTACATAGGACCAGTAAATCGACAGGCAGTAGGACACTGCGCACAATGACGTCAGCCCTGAGCAGAGTCAGTGCAGGCAGCCTTCGTCAATCAGTTAGTAGACACTAGACAGCGTGGTTGTCAGTCTCCACTACCATGCCCAAGCGCAAGTGCACGTTTACAGACGAGTTACAGAAAAAAATCCCTGTATTCAGACCGGGGCGAGACAAATGTGAAGCACTGTGCACTGTTTGCAAAGCAGGCACGTATGTCTCGCTCTGCAATGGACGTGCAAGGGACCTAAAATCCCACATTGACACAGAAAAACAAAAAAAAGCTGTTCGAGGCGATAGTAGCGCCTGTTCGATATCTGAATATTTTGTGAACCCCCCGCTAAGGTGTCCTGGTTTTCTCCTTTGAGAATATGGTCACCCTACAACAGATGCTACTTGTAAACGTCCATGGCCTGCATCAAACTGCGATAATTGACATTAACGGTTCATTCAAAATGCGCCCTGAACCCACTGGTGTGCCCCGGTGTCCTCTCTTGTTCATTTGTTCAGTGCATTCGGTGCATTGTTCTTCAAGAATTCATGAATATCCAACCTTTCAATATTATTGAAAGGGTGGATATTCCTGGATATCCAACCTTTCAATATTATTGAAAGGTTGGATATTCATGAATCTCCATAAGCAATGTTAGCAATGAATTAAACCATAAGCAATGTTAGTTGCTGTAGTGTAGACATGCGGTTTTAACTGGTTGTTCACAAATACACTCTCACAACCCTGCAAACTACACCCAACTAAACTGCATTCCTGGTGCGCATTTCCGAACGCACCCTAAAAGGTTTGAGAGTTTAGGTCTATAATGCGTTTGTGCCTAGTCTTTATCAGAATTACAAGTAACACAACACAGAAACCCCATTACCAGTATTAATTTACACATTTCAGTGTCTAGATAGTAGATACTGTAAGAAAATCAATGAACACATAATAAAGAGTCCTATAATAACACCCACCGCCAACACGCCATCCTCACTGATGACCAGGTATCCCAACTGGCCAGGGATTTTCTCCAGACCCTGTGTCAGTGCAGCTGTAGTCTGAAACACATAGAAAACACATTGTATAAACCCCTTGACCCGCAAATGCTACATTCAATCACAAATGACTATTGTTTAAGAAACAAAGTTGTCAAAACGTACAGCCCAACTGTTGGGCTGGCTAATAAGCAATATTCAGAATAATAATCCCAGGCACCAACATAGCAGCCAGCTAGGTGCTCGGACTATACAGACTCTGACTATACAGACTCTGACTCTGTAATTAAGATGACAATCGGTGTAAAATATAACGTAATTTAGCAAACGCTCACCATTCTCAAGTTTTCTTTTCAGAATAGTATTCTAAGAATACTATTCTTAATAGCGTGTTCGTCGTCAAGTTGTGTATTTCCTCCCTTCGTATTTTCACGTGACTAGTGCCTGTCCTGTGGCTGCCCGTAAAAATAACGAGGCGTCACACGGCCACTCAACCTTGACAGTTACGCAAACTCAGTTCACTTCATGGGTCCAGTCCGTTTTATAGTAAATAATACAGCATACACATTACAGAGACTAAAGTTCTTAATTGTACAATAGTTGAGAACAGTTGGCACGTTTGCACACATGCCTAAAATAGCTCTTACTTGCACCGCCCTCGTTGAAATGTAATCCTTACTCCAGTTTGTCCCTTTTAGGCTGCGTGAATAGCGCTCGAGCGCTCAGTTTTCGACCCCTCAATGTCGCACCTCTTCTACGCTGCATGAGGAATCACGTTCCACCAGCAGAGGACGCGATCGCAATTCGGGATGCATTTTCTGTTCATCACAAACGGAAGTTCATGGTCAGCTGACTCGCTCCTCCTCCATCATCTCCATCACATGATCCGGGTGAGAGATATTGTCAAATAGCTGTCATTTTAAACATCATCTCAGTCACTGCTAGCTGGTCATCTAACGATCGATCGATAGATAATAATAATGGCAGGAGCACGGGGGAAGCTGATCGCGGTTATCGGTGACGAGGACACATGCACGGGCTTCCTTCTGGGCGGCATCGGCGAACTGAACAAGAACCGTAAGCCCAATTTCTTAGTAGTGGAGAAGGACACGAGCATCACGGAGATCGAGGAGACCTTCAAGTACGTCAGTATTGTTGTTGTTGTTGTTGTTGTTGTTGTTGTTGTTGTTGTTGTCCCAGCAATGCACTAATCCCTCGATCTTGTCTGTTTGCATAAATTACCTTCAATATCACCCTGTAATTTGAATTAAAGGGGAACTCCACCCATTTCAACATTTTAATGTCATTAATATACATTAGAAATGCTGTGTGGACTGGACAGTGGACATGATTAAAAAAAAGTTCCCCCAATTCTGCATTTCATAAAAATGGAGGTCTGAAAAAATCATTACCATGGTGAAATACATCTGATGACATCATCAAGATGTATTTCACCATGTTAATGATATTTCTTTCATACCCCTTTTTCCTGAGAGGGTACAAATGGAACCAGACCCGCTAGGGTCCATTTGGTTCACATTTGTATCCTCTTTGAATATTTTGAAAATGGGTGGAATTCCCCTTTAACTTTCGACTCTTTATTATGGCTAATGTATTAGACTTCAACATCTGCTTTAGAGCACCGTAAAGAATAGCCTATATATAATTATTATTTAAAAGGGGAATTCAACCATTGCTGTCATTAATGTAATGTACCTTGGGGATGTTTTGAGAAAATAATACATTTTGCGTTTCTCAAGATGTGTTTCACCATGTTTCACCATGGAGTGGGACATTTTTGTTTGTTTAATTTCAACACTGCATTTCTACCGTATATTAATGCCATAGTAAGGTAAATGTTGAAGATGGGCGAGATGCCCCTTTATGTGCAACAGAATGAGCCATAATATTAGTTTACTGCATTTGTAAATGCAATCAATCAGAGAATTACCAGACGGCTAGCTTTGTAGTGTGGTATGCACATAATAGGCTCAGCATTATAATATACCACAGAGATCTAACCTAACACGAATTTAGCCCCATGTACTCCAGGCATACTCCCATGCTTAGTGTGTGTGTGTGTGTGTGTGTGTGTGTGTGGGGGGAGGGGGGGGGGGGGGGGGGGGGGGGGGGTAACTAATATGCATGTATGCAATATTAGTCAATTTTCTTGAAATTAAACGGGATGAGAATCATTGCTAGTGGGGCACAAGTTTTCTCTTATGGGCCTTCCCTGGCTGGGCCTGGCATATCTTTTCAATTGGGGCCTGGGTCCTACAGTAGGCTTGACATGAAGTTTGGGAACCACCGCTATAAATAAGAGGCATGTCATGATGTGGCCTCTTCATACATTAGACTTGCAGTTATAAAATGGAAATATGGTGAAGATTTTACTGTGTATGATCCTTCTAATTCCAGGAGTTTCTTGACCCGTAATGACATCGGCATCATCCTGATCAACCAGTTCATTGCCGAGATGATTCGCCATGCCATTGACGGCCACATGGAGTCCATCCCTGCCGTCCTAGAGATCCCTTCTAAAGAGCATCCCTATGACGCCTCCAAGGACTCCATTTTGCGCAGGGCCAAGGGCATGTTCTCTGCTGAAGACTTCCGATAAATTCAACACCTACCCGACACACAACACAGGGCAGGGGCAGAGGTGCTGATTGTCAGTGTAACATTATGAGTGTTGGTGTTGAATCTACCTTTTTGTTTTTGCCATGCTGTGAGTACTGTTTGTGTCTGACGATCGGTTTTCTTGTGAGCTACCGATAATGCAATTGTGGTTCTGTATGACATCATTGTTCTGTGTACAATACATCTGCCATTCCAAATGAAATGTTTGTGTCCATTTACTATTTGAGATATTGTTTACAACACTCATGTTTTATGTTAGTTGTCTTGCTGTCGACAATAGGGACTGCCTGCTTTCCCCGTGGCAAACGGTGGCATGTTAGAAAAAAATGTCAGCAAGCGAAACCTCTCGAAGCATGTGATCTAACAAGGGCAATTTGGCAGTTTCTATTGCTTTTACCTGTTCAATTACTTAGATTATTGGTTGGATCTAGACTAGAACCGAGTCTTTTATATACAATGACATATTATTGATGAAATAAATAATGTCGTTTTTGAAGAAAGTCAGGGTCTGTATAGTTTACTCACAATCATCAGGCAATGGAGATGTACTGCTGGCAACGGTACCCTGTTGTACTTGCCACGAAAAGCATGTAGGAAAAGTACTTATGGTGGACCCATCTTGATAACTATTTTTTTTTGTTGTGTTTTGTTTTTTAATGTTTCCACAGCTTTCAACAGATATCAGTTACATTTATGGACTTGACAAATGGACAGCGCTTCCTTTGAGGAAGTGTGAAACACTAGTATCCACATGGTTATGTCTCACACTTGTCATTTATAGATGCACACATTTGGAAACTGTAATGTATGCCATCTCTGCCATTGCTTGTTGACTGTTGGCAGAATACACCTTATGGCATATGTAAGGGAATGTTGATCTTATCAAACATGTGTTGAATTCCTATACTGAATCCATTTCATTTTTCTTGTGTAGAGCAGTGTAATATCACAGCTTGTAAATGAGTTTTGTGACTTGTGTAAAAAACAAAAGTAAACAAAATTATTGTGTTGGGCCTGAGTGTGTTGTGGATGTGATAAATTAAAAGTTTGATCAGTTGTTTGTCCAACTCAATCTCAGTTTTACAGATTTCAAAAATATTTTAATTTGATTGAGGTGTGACCAATATAAGACAATACTTGAATACTTTAACATTTTGAAGGAAAATGCACAAGAAAGTACAGCTCAAGTCTGCTAAGAAGATGTTAAACCTCAATGCATCAGAATATAAATGGCATACAAATGCAAAAAGATGCACTATGCAAAAAAAAAGATCATAAATGACTGGATTAACTTTAGGTAGAAAAGAAAACAGGGGCTCGCAACTAACTTTAAGGACCTCCAAAATGTTATTTAGCGACAGCAGCAGACAAAATACCGACGTTTCGACCTGTTATGGTCTTCTTCAGACATGCCTTTTGCTGTTTCTACAGTGTGTGCGTTATCCCTTTTAACTTATTAACTTTGTTAGGTTCCATGTCCACAGGAGTCTTACCTGCTGAAGCAACTACCAACCTTGATCAATAAAGATATCTGAGCTTATCTGAGTACTAAGAAGACAACCTCCAACAACAGCAAATGCGCTAATTATGTAGCGTTAACATGCTCTATCATACAGATCAGTTGTGGTTGTAACATGCCATTTATAAAAATATGTTTCCGATTGCAGCTTAAAACAAGAGGCATGCTGCAGTCTTCAGTGACATAACAGATGTGACTCTTAATTGAATTATCTCAGCTTATCTCTGAGGTATCCTTTGCTAACAGTTCTGTTGAAGGCCGCCTTTACCAGCATATCTCTGGAAATAGACAAGGACAGCCAACATCCAATCTAATACTTGCATAACAAAACTTTCAACCAATCCCGATCATTCAACCCACTCTGGGTGGCTGACGAGATGATGTCATGAAGCGGTAAATATTTGAACAACGTTCCGCAAAAGACTAATTAATCGTTTTGGACAGGAACGTTTGTTCTTTTCCCATGTCCTTCAGTCAGCTGAGTACAAACATTGATGTGACAGCCAGACTCATCCTACAGTGCGAGTGCTGGTGTGGGGGCTGTTGATGAAGTTTCCCGGCCATTTGATTTATTATTACCTGGCTGCCCCCAGCTCTGCTTGCACGACATGCTCAGTAGATGCATTTCATGCGGATTAATTCGACAAGGTCATTGGAGGGCACAGATAGTCAGTGTTTTTGTGGGTATAAAGGTTAGGCAAAGCTCTCACCCGTTCTTCTGGATCGAAACTGTACAGCATGTGTCTTGTGTGGTTCTTCAGTGTCCTACTGGGCTGCACCATTGGAGTTCCAGTTCCTCCAAAACATGTCAGGTAAGATATTGGATGGCCTACAGAACCTAAAGAGAAAAGAAGAATTGTTAGAAAAAACTAATACAAATGTACATAGTAAGAACAATCAGTCAATCAATCAGTTAAAATAAAGAAAAGGAAAAAAAGTATGTATATTTGTGCATGTGTATATATTGTATATATAATGTAAATATATATAGTGTACAGAAACACACATTATAAACAGGTGCATGCAATGTTTTATTTTTTTACAGTAACTCTACTAACTCACAATCGATGACCAGTGATATCAGTGCCTCTGTTTTCATGTAAGTACAACCACTGTATATTTTCAAACCATGTGCTACACATTTCAGTCATCATTCCAATGAGGAAGATAAACAACGCTTAAACGAAATAATTGCTGCAATGTTGAAGGACACAATATCTCGATCATACAGTGCATTATATAATTCTACAATGAAGAATTGATGCTGCCATTCTGTGTTAAATTGCGATATCAGGAATGTCCATTGATAAGTGAGTCATCTTGTCTATTTTTTTCCTTTGCCTTTAGAAATGATGGTGACTTAAAACCCAACATTTCTTCAGTGAACAACACCCTGGGTAACTCTACATGGTGAGTCTTGACAAATTGTATGCATTTGTTGAAAGTAAAATAAAGTAATTTAAATCTAAATAAATGTAAAATGTTTCCTCTTCTCAATTATGCAGTCTTGCTCTAGGCTACTTTAATGCTACACGGTACAATATCACAAAGTATGTGGTGCTGAATACAATAAAACACTGTAGCAATATTCATGCAAATTCTTTTGGGTGAATTGAGTGTTTGGAATGGAACACGAGTGCATCCGCAATGAAGGGAAAACATCCACATTGTTTAGCATCGTGTCTGCCTACAGTAGCAGTTGTAACAAAGCTGAAATGTGTTATGAAAGAAAAACAGCTGTATTTTCTATAGGAACCTCCAGTCAAATTCTTCCAATGAAGAAAACAGCTCGAATTTCATGTAAGTAGATTTGTAAGGTCAGGTGTGGTCATGCATTTTAATGAGGGAAATTCACAATGGAAAATGAAACGAAATGACAACATTACTTTTATTATGTAAATGTTGCTCTATGTTATTACTTTTTAACTGTTTATGTTTATTACATTGATATTTTGGCTATGTTTTATTTTCTTGTAGCTGTAATGTTGAAGAGCTGAAATGCTCTTCAACATTCATTGTTAAGTCCCTGAGGACTTGAAACAATGAATTCTGTGTTAAATTGTGGAATGTCCATTGATAGATTCATGTTGTCTCTTTTTTTATTTGCCTTTAGAAATGACGACTTCAAACACGTCCCTTCAGTGAACAGCACTGTGGATAACTCTACATGGTGAGTCTTCACAAATCCTACACATGTTTAAAGTAAAATGGAGAAATTTAAATCTAAATGAATGTGTGTTTCCCCTTCTCTCTATTATGCAGTCTTGCTCCACTTTAATGCCACACAGTAAAATATCATAAAGTATGTAATTCTGAATACAGTAAAACACTTAAGTAGCAAAAGCAGCAGGGGAAAATAAAATATACATCAAGATGATTTTGCAAGTCTAAAGTGGCATTGTATAACTTCATCTTTGAGGTCCGTCTGCAATACTGTTAACTAAAATGAGCTCTCTTTCTTTTAGGAACTTACAATCCAATACTTCGAATGAAGAAAGCCGCTCTAATTTCATGTAAGCAGATTTGCAAGCTCTTGGGTGGTCATGAAAATTTATAGTTCAAATCTAAAATTTGCTTTTTGTTGCAGGATACTTCTCCCAATGCCACCAATGCTACCCATGTAAGCAGATTTTCCATCTTCTCTGTACAATTAACAGTGTTCAAATGCATAGATTAAGGCTACCTTATTATAATTAAGTTGAAAGATGCATTATTATTAAATGCACATTTCTTTCTATCTTTTATAGGGAGGAACTACCGTAAGTGTCACTTTTTTAATTATGCAACATGGTGTACAGTTTAATAGGCGATTTTAGGCTCTCCTAGCAGGGGGTGCACTTTATTTTAGGATACCATTTTTTATCTGTAACTCTTGAGAGAGTTAAATGAAAATCTTTATCAAGAGTTAAAACATTTTTAAACATCTGAATTACTTAATTTCCAAGAATCTACACAATTAGAGAATGTAGAAGAATTGTTATTTTGACCAACAGTTCTCTTTCCTAATTGTGGTAAAAAAGAAAAAAAAAAATGAAAATCCTTGGTTTTGGGTGCACGAGACAAAACCAAACACCAAATGGTGGTCTGTGGCTAAAATGCAGAATAAATTGTGGGCCCTGGAAAATGGTTGAAAACCAGTGCTTTAGAATATACCGGCAAGCAACTAAATATGCAAGATATACAGTATGCACGCTAAGCCAATTAGTAGGTCTGTCTGTTCCATGTCAATATCAATTTGGTATTTTTTTCCCCAAACTTTTTTTTTTGTTCACCAGTGCCCCCCTGCCACCCCCTAAAATCGCCAATGGGAGATTGTCTCCAGGTTCTCAAATTAATCAATTGATTCCCTCTCTTAGAGTAATAGGTGCCGCCGGTATATCAAACGGATGCATTCTTCCCACCTGTCTGACTGCAAATTTGGTCTCGTCCCTCCAGCGAGGGGATGAGGTAGCAGGTGGACAAACCACAGATCCCAACGGGATAGGAAAAAAATGAAACTGTTGCAGTCCAAATCAATCCACATGGCATTGGCATGGCATTGGCATTATTTGTACCTTTACACAAGCGTCCATTTAGCTCAAGAGTACACGTGTAACCACACGGAAATGTAAGGGAATCAAAGCAGAAGACTTTATTTCATATAATATATTGTTTTGCCCAAAGATCTGTGCAAAGATTGTGTGCTAAAGACTGTTACTCTGTCTGTGGACATTTCTTGGAAGTTATTACTTGTGCTATTGTATGTTTTGAAATGAAGCATTGTCAATTATATTTCATCAATGCGAGTTAATAAACAATGTGCAAAACTGCCTTCTGGGATTCATACTGTCAAGAATCATGAAAATAATCAAACAATCATTGACTAGTGATTAGTGTTTTTTGCATCTACCAAAGCAAGGGAATAAACAGGACAGAGGATCTTTATTATTCTTTTTCTCTCTGCTGTAGGCAACCCATTTTGGATAGAAGGTGTGTGTTATCATACAATGTGTATCTATGAATACCATCTATGAATCTATGAACTATTTATTATTAACCAATTATTATTATTACCCTTATTATACACTTAAGTTTTCATGCAATTCACTTTCCAGACCTTTGGTGATGCCCGGCTGCATAATTGGCATCTGTGCTTTGGCAAACCTTGGCCACACTTTACAGTCAGGAGGTGATGAGAAAGCAGGTCATGCAACCAAGGATCCTCTTGGGCCTGGTAAATGATGGCAGAATTGGAAAAGATCTCACATGGAGACAGTCGACACTGGCTGGCATGCACATACTGTACGTACAACAGTAAAGTTGAAATGAGGCTTATATATCATTCTGCTTTGAAAAATAATAAGTCAAATCTATGTTTGAGAATGCAGTCAATACAAAGTTCCACACAAGCACCCTTGCGGCTTATTTAGTAGTCTTGGTTCATTGGCTGAAACAGAGTGTAGGATTAAAGGATTAAAACTTTGTGCCATAATTTATGGCAGTACTTTTCAAGGGTTTGTGATGTGCATAAATACTCCACTAGGGGTAGCGCTACACGTTTGATTCCAAGCAAAGTTAGAAGCAGTATTGAAAAGCTCAAAGGTCTCAATTCCCACTGCCACAATGCATTGCACCTGTTAATGCTTCAGTTTGTTGCTTGAATCCCCTGCTCTGAAGACCGGCAAGACCCAGAGTACTTTAACCACAAGAGGGAGCCAATGGTCCACGATTGGAAGTTTGGTCATTTGCAGGTCCTCACAAGAACCTTCCTTTTCAGCTAATTAAGGGCGTCTCGCTTTGGTCCATAGCTCCACTGCTTCTATGATTATGCCTTGCAGTGGAGCTCTGTGAAAGACAACATAATATCAAGAAGCGTTTCTTCTGGAGTGGAAATATAAAGAACGTTTTATCTACTTACCAAAACAAACACGGCTTGTGTGATTAGAAAGCCTGTTTTGAAAACATTCTGAGCCCCCACTATGGCCCCATCACTCATAAAATTGACTTTTTGACCAGAATGTGATTTTCATATTCTCTATGAAGGTTTTCTCTTGGCAATATTGGTAGAGGGTGCAAATCCTGGTTGTTTTCCCCAGTAAAAAACAATCACGTTCTGGCCAAAAAGTCCATTTTGTACATGTGGCGGGGGAGTGTTTCCACTAAGGAAAGTAGGCTTTCTATTCATACAAGCCGTGTATGTTTTGGTGAGTAGGTAAAACATTCATATTTCCACTCCAGAAGAGAGTCTGGTCGGAGGTGCATCCGAGAGATTACGTTCACAGAGCTCCACTACAAGACAGAAGCATAGAACCCTATGGACCAGAGCTAGGGTATCACAGGCCATCATATGTAATATTGTTATTGATCCTATATCAAAATATCTAGCTTCGCCTTGCGACACTAATACACCACTGCGCTGCCTGGGGGCAATGAATATGCAGTGCTGGCAGATGAAGTCTGTAGCCATAAACAAAATAATTAAAAGGCTGCCAATGCAATGAGTGCTTTCTGGTGACTCTCTCAAAGGGCCAAGTTGGAAAAAAAGTTTAATAATAGTAGATTGAATACTAAATTGAAAACTCTATGAATACGAAGTATGAAATGAGTGCTTGATGTTTGACTTTGCAGGGATTATGTTTGTGACTGATGAACCACAGGAACCTCCTGTGATAATTATACCCCTGAGGTAAAGTCCTGCACCTGCTTTGAGTCACGTTTTCCATCCCACACACTCTTGGACGGACATAATGTCTGGCTGGTACTACCATATACCATCCCTCCCTCTCCGCCTCCCTGCTTCCACTAAGCATATTCTGCCAGATCAGTGTATATATCCAGAGAAAGCTGCTAGTCAAAGTGGGGAAAAAAGGTTGCTTTTCAGTACTTTAACCTCCCTTTCTTCCTGTACATATAATTGCTTCATCTCGTATTGATCATGTACGGATGTGTTTTTCTTTTGTTTTGTTTGTGTGATTGCCTTGTTTTCTGTTGCCCTTTTTCTTTGTGAGTGAAAAGGTAATCTGTCTATTTCTCGTGGAGTTTATAAAGAGAAGCTATGACACTTTTTTTGTATGTTAACGCAACATTGTGAAAAATCCAATAAACATAATTTATTGGACGGATTTGACTTGAGTAAAGTAATATTGTGTACAAATCTGTTTGACAACAACAACAGGGTCATCTATGATGCATTACAAACCATTTAGGCAATATACAAAATCAAGCTTGTAAAAGTGATCCTCTCACTACTGGTTTTTGTTACACACTGTAATTGATCTTTTCCAGTGAAGTGGTCATTTTAAGCAATGCAATAACATGCAAGCGTGGATCCAAGGGTGGAGCGGTCGTGGACCCTGGCCAATGTATGGACTGCGTATAGAATTCAGCTCTAATATTTATTAGAGCTGAATTCAGACTCAGCTATTTCAGACTCAGCTCTAATAAGAATCTGCCTGTGCTCTTAAGTCATTTTGCATAAAAATAAAATCATTATAATAAAGTCAGTAAGTTTTGCTCCAATAATTACCTGAACTCATTCAGGGGTCACATGTACTTTGGTGTGTCTTAAAGTACGAGCCAAAGGCTTAACTGATTGCATTTCTAATGGCCTCATGCTGGCTCTGGGCTGATTGATGATTGATTGAATGAAGGGATGCTCTATGAGCAATCAAGCACAAGCGAGAGAGAGAGCATGTACGCAGAGAGAGAGAGAGAGAGAGAGAGAGAGAGAGAGAGAGCATGCACGTGCGCATGTGCACGAGAGAGAAACGGGAGCAGCTGTGTGAAAAGCTCTTGAGGATGTTGTCAATGCCACACACAGAAATCCTCAGTGCTAATTGAATGTAGACAGTGAAACAATTATAACCCTGTAATAAAATGGGGTACAGCCAGGGCCTATGTTTTGCTATAGAGTTACAGTAGAGGTGGGTAATGATGAGGGTTTTACTGTGTGAAAACCTGATAAGTAAGTGTGTTTAACAACACAACAGTACTAGTGAGAGTAAATGGTGCAGTTATACAGTATAGCGCCTTTATCCAAGGCGTATACATTGGCCCATCACACATACTGTATGACGGAAGAAAGCATGCAAGGCACAACGAACACATCGGGAGCACATTGGGGTCCAGTGTCTTGCCCAGGGACACTACGGTGGGTTAATACATGCACTCCACCAACCTGCTGCAAGGCAAGACCTGTCTGTCTGTGAGCAGCTAATCTCAAGCACGGCTGCTGGATTGATCTGCATGAATTCACTACGAGTTCGACCCGCACGTCTAGAGGCTGTAACAACGCCAATTATGGACTTTAATCTCCTGGTCGTTGTTATTTTATCGAGTTTATTGACTTTACCGCCCGCCCGTCCTTATTTATTCATCAAAAGCTAAACAAACAGTGAGGCTCAAAGAAACCGGTGATGTCGGTGATGTTCTTACACAGGGCAAGCTTTAATTCATTTGCCTGTTAACCCATAATATGAGTTGCAAATGAAACTGTTAAGTTCATGTGTAACCAGATGGGTGTATATTCTACTTGGTTACATTTGTGCTCTTGAGTTAACTTAATCACACAGGTTTTTAAAGTGTATTGTGATATGAGTTTTCTCCGACAGGGGGCTGGCATCTCCCTTAGAGGTAAGTTGAGAAGTTCAGTCACATGGGAGAGACCCGGAGTAGAGCCGCTGCTTCTTTGCCTGGAACGGAGACAGCTTGCGTGGTTTGGGCATCTGGTTAGGATGCCTCTTGAGCATCTCCCTAGGGATGGATGGATGGATGGATGGATGGATGGATGGAGCTAGCCTGCTCGGCACATGTCACTTCTTCATAACAACAGCTTCATAACAACAGCAAGTACAATGACCTGAGAAGAGACTGATAGGCCGAGCACCTCTTTGTGAGCTTTGTCGATGTTAAAATTGTTAAAAACTGTTTAAGGTAGAGGCTAATGGAGCCACGGCCTCAGACCTCTGCGTAAAGGACCCACAGAAATGTGCCCATTATGATGTGCCCTAACTTGGAGGACATCAATTTGACTAATGCACATTGTTCTATTCTTAGAATGGATGTCTCGCCGTTACTGTGTAGCAAAAGGGCATTCTGACTGTCTGTCTACATCTAAAGGCACACAGATCCAGGGGCATAAATGTACAAATACTCTGTTGCCTCAAAGACAAGGTCCCATTCATCCTCCTTGGTGCATCCATTCAGCTTGCCAACGTAGACAAAAGCACAAATCTGTATTAGCTGAGGACTGAATGTCCTCAGTCATCATGTCCATCAATTCTTTGTCAACCTTGTCGACATGCATACACACGCATACGGCACCACACACCTCTAAGAGACATCTTCATAATTTAAATAAGATTAAGGTTGTTTGTAATGGAAATTACGTTGGATCAAAGTCAACTGTAACATAATTAGGTATAACCTTCCTCCTTGAGAAGATCATTGTGACCAAGGCAATCTCTAAATAGTTGGATTTCTCTACAGGAATACAAGCCGCCAGTGCTGCCTTTGGTCCAGTGTCGTATCTATTTCGGCAATTGGGTTGCATATGTTGTTTTTTATTTCCTATAGTGATTTTAGATTTTCATGTCAAGACCCCAAGAATATGATATTAATAGACCTGGTACCTCCATAGCATGCGATTCTTGTGAGATTCAGAATTCTACATCTGACTTGACTGAATATTCTCTCATTGGATTAATTAATTGCTAGTAGGGACCCCCTGGAGGTCACAACCCACATGTTGAGAATGAGATCCACTGCTCTATAAGAGTTCTTCTCAGGTGCTCTTCACTTAGCTCCAGTGAAGTATATACTACTTGGAGCTCCTACATTCCAAGTGCTCAGTGATAATTTTGGGTGGTCCCCGGGTCAAATATGATTATTGTGGAGGGTCAAACCTGAAAATGTTGAGGACAACGCAGTAAGCACTATCAGGACTGTGACGAATTAGTGAGGCAATCCAAAACTGGTCAAATCTGGCCCAGAATAGCCTAGTTTTATCTTTATTATATCAATTTATCCTGGAAGTGACTCCAGCGATGTCCATTTTTAGTGGTCAGGATTTGTGTTGGTTGCTTTGATCTGGCCACAATCAAGACGTCACTAATTTGTCCCGATCCTGACCGTGTTTATTGGGCATTGTTACTCACATTGTTATACCACATTTTTACACCAATCAATCAATCAATGGGATCGATTGAGAAATTAAAATAAATGCCACCACAAAAAGTGAAGCAAGAAGTAACCTTTTCACTATAACTCATTACAGACGCAGAGTTTTGGAAATCAAAGGTGATTAATTAGCTGGCAGACAAATCTAGCCTGAATCAGATCTGAGCCACATCAAGATTGAAATCTGAGTGGTTTAAATTAGTCTAACGGGTCACGTGACTCATTTAAACAAATCAAATTCCAAATCTGGACGTGGCTTTTTGTTTTACGTCCTCGAGAGAACATTATCTCTCTGCTGCTGGCGCTCATTCAATCTGAATCTGTGAAGATTTAATGAATGTTAAATAAGCCTAGCTGGTCTAGGGTGTCGCTGAACGTATATTCTCTCTAACAGATGTGCAATCTGCCATTATTTGCAAATATAATCCAAATGTAATTAATTCTGCCAGTGTGCAGAGCAGAGCAGGCCTTATTAATGAGATTCCTATTTAATTAAAGCTCTGATGCTGGACACTCGCTCTATTTGAGGCTGTTCCGTTTCTCACACTCTTCTCTCTGCGTATTTTAATTTCCATCCTCTTCTTAACTATACGGCACGATCCTTGTGTTTTTAACATCACATTAATTACATAGAGATACGTTATCACATCCTCTGCTGCCCGTATTTCCTTTCATCTTAAATGTTTATCCCACCCGGTGCCAATCATCTAATGTGATCCTGGGTTCAACACACCCTCGCTGGCGGAAGGTGTCATCATTTATACGTTGTCTAGCTAATACATATCATTGTATTTATTTGTATTCTATTTTTTTTTTTTTTTTTTTTTTTTTAAGAAAAGGCAGTTTTCCAAAACTATTAAGGGGGAAACAGGTGTGGAGTTGCATCCGGATCCAACAGATCCATGGAATTCTATTGCGGCTCAAAATTTGCCATACATGAAGTGGTCTGTCATGGTGCCACCAAGGGGCCCTGTAACAGCGGTGGAAATTCTGTCTTGCCTTAAACTGGGAGTGTGCATGCAACGCTTCCCGCCAACTGGTCCCTGAATATTACTGCTCAGTGCTCACAGACAGAGATCGACACAACAGAAAGGCAACATTGAAGGTGATGCCTTGACCCCTAAGTGGTAGTCAGGGTGTGGCATGGAGCGTCTCACCACCCTGTTCAAATATGATTCTAATGGAGTGGGGGTGAGGGGGCACTGCTGTGGAGTGCAACAAAATCACTGCAAAAAGATGACACATCTGAAAATCTAACGCCAATGAAAACAACGGCTTGAAAATCCTGTCAGGTTGTCATTATTAGAAACAGCAAAGAACAGAAGAGAGAAGTGGACAAAGAAGAAACTGACCAACTCAAAGAATAAATCCATAAATCCAAATTAGATTGCACAGCAACCACCAACTTGTTTGTGCAGACAGTCTGGGTCTAGTGTATTGGAGTAATTATTCTAGTAATTTAATTTAATGTCTATGATTTGGTTATCATTTTATGAAAGCAATAGATCACTCCAGAGTCCAGATGGAGGTATTGTAAATACACACCGAATAAGGCTTTAAAAAAAAAATAAAAAAAAAGAGTACTTTATAAATGCATTACGGTGTCATGACATTTAGTTTTAATTGGCCCTTTTGAAAACAAATATAAACCACATCCGTGCAGATATCTTCTAAAACGTAACCCCACATTAACTCTGAATAACTAGATCGATGTATAACAGATGAGCTCATCGACAAGATTTGCAATTAACATGGTGCTTCTTCATGTTGGTGTTGATGGTGACATAGCATAGGAGGAGCAGCAGGAGGAGGGGACACCAGACAAGATCAAAGAAGGTTGCGTCACATCAACGGGCTGACACTGAGCCATAAAGTGACAGACGGGCAGGTCGGCACACTGGAGCTCCCATTAAATGAAACAAAACAGGTGATGTCTGACTCCTGCAGCGACTTTCAAGAGGTGACACCAGGCCTTTAGCAACAGCCAGACACACCTGGCACCCAAAGGCACAAGAAGATGGAGAGATTACAGAGATTTTAAACACACGATACAACGCTTGGGGAGAGACTGAGGGAGAGTGCGATTGAAAGACAGATGAACGGACAGACAGAGAGAGAGAGAGAGAGAGAGAGAGAGAGAGAGAGAGAGAGAGAGAGAGAGAGAGAGAGAGAGAAATCAGAAACAGAGGTAGAGAGGGATTGAGGTCTGTGTACGCCGTTATGCGCACTTGCACGCGCATACTGTAGGCAGGGTCTGCCTGCCATAGGGAGCGCTCACGGTGGTCACAACCGCATGGGGGCACCGTGTTCTTTTCCGTGTCCACCCTCGGGTGACTGAGAAGGTGGACAAGCAGGCGTTTGTTAGAAAGGTCATGCTATGAGTAACGCTTCATCTGCAACGATTAAGTGGATGAGTGGGTGCAGACAGTGCAGGGGTCACAATAGGACAGCGATGCAACAGTATTTGAATATGAGTAGAAAGATGTCACTGAACACAAAGAAACCCAACACAACCATGTATACACACTGTAGGTATTGTCACTATGACTCAGACATACAGTAACCATACCTGATATGACCATATATTGATAGGCTGTGGGCATGTCACTATTACTCATACATAGAAAACCCTGGCATAAGCAGGGCTGCGCAAAAACACGACTTTTCCACAATGCCGTCTGTAAGTTTCCTAGCTAAAGGAAGTAGTTTTACCCATCAGTGTTTTTTTCACCTGTCACGTGGCAGTGACCAGCCATTCAGAATCAAGTACTGGGACTAGCAGTTTTAGAATCTCCGTTTGAGGTTGAAACTTCAAATGAAATGCCCAAACTAACCATTTTGCTGCACCTTTGACCATATGTAGGTCAAGAAGCTGATTTACTTGCGCTGACACTTCAGCTTCAAGTATTCTTGCTAAGGCAGAAAGATTAGAGATTGCCCTGTTGACATCAAGAGAGATTGGCCTGTTGAGAAACAATAGGCAATCATAATAGGCAATCATATAAGGACTTTTAGCAAGTGACCATCGCATGTTTCTGTTGTGGATTAAGTCGGCCAGTGCCGTGGAGAACCGAGGACCATCTTCAGGGGTGTGTGTTTGTCTACCACAACAAGAACATCGTCAAAGAAAGAAAAACATAATTGGAATAAGGGAAATACGAGACAGAGAGACCCGTGCTGAATTTTGCAGAAAGGCCTGCTCCGAAAATTGTTTGAAGCAGGGTTTGGTTGTACATTATCTGTCCAGCACTGACGTCATAATTATAGGCAATCAGATAAAATGCTTGTTTGAAAGTGCTCACGCTATACCCAAATAATCCCATTTTACACACTTTACTGAATGACTGCATTTCTGTTACATAATGTCCACCTGCATTACATGAATAAGTTAAGAAAGGTGGCTGATGTACATGTAGATTCATGCCTGGTGATGCAGAGGACATCAAACATTGATGGTACATACTACTCACCATCATCTGAAGCACTAAACATAAAAGCACACACTTTCACCTGCATTATAATACCAATAACGCGTTCTGTGCAAAAAAACAACAACCCTAAACTGCTAGACACATTGATTGAAGAGTGAGTGCTAGGTTCAGATAATGAGGGACGCTTCTGGCTCCGCAATCTACTCAGTGACATCAGCCAAGGGACAGGTTGCACATGTAGCCGCTGCTTAAAAAAATACACTTTCAACCGATCCATGAAGCGTCCAGCTATAGAATCACATTATGGGAGGAGGGATTGCGGTAATGCGGCACGTGCACACACGCAGACAACCTAACATAACGTGCACACGTTGCAGTATTTGGACTACAGTGAGACAAGCTTTCAGCTACTGACAGCAAACTATGCAAGCACAGCAGTGGTCTTAATGCTTTTGAAATGAGTTTATACAGTATGTGTTGGGCTACTCTAAGAAGCCAGTATATGGTATCATCAAATAGGCATGATATCATGATACTGATTATCTTCTCTATCTCTCAATAACAGAATTCCACTTTTTTGTGTGGGTGTGTTTTCAGTGCTCCCATGTGTTTGTATCCCCACAAATAGCCAAGTTTGAACAATCATGGCTTTCACATCATATAGGAGATTTAATGGAAATTGCACTCAGGAACAGTTGGTTTGATTTTGGCCTCATAATGATGTCATCAATGCACCCGACTATGTATAATTTCTCTGCATCAGTCACCAGTACCAAATTTACATTTCCACTTTATTTACAATGTCCAACATTGTAGATTTTCCAAGCTACCTGGTTTTATCTAGCATTAGTATTATAATGACTCAAATATAAAATAATCTGCATATAAGCGTGCCCCACCATCTCAGGACATTTTGGTACTGGTTATATCAGTGGTGGTGACTAGGCTCAAACCATTAGAAATGAGGTACAGTACATGTGATATACAATGTGCTATTAAGTATTAAAACATTATGTTATTTGCGCTTTATTATAATACATAATGTAATATATCAAAGATTTGGTTTGTCAAACCGAAACTGAATACCAAATATATAGGAAACAATGGTCCAAAAACTGAATAGCCAATTATGATTATTATTCTATTCTATTTTGCTACTACCTATTTTGCTACTTTGCTACCATGACATAGAATTCCACAAGCTGGGCATGTATACCTGACAAAGAAGTCCATGTAGTTGTGTAGCAAAATCCAGCTTACAGAATATTTCGTGAAGATTCTTGTAAACCATATTTTTTCTGTTCTATGGACCCTAAAGGACACAAAAAAAGCGGTTTACATTTTTTTCCCCCACCCTAACATTATTTTATCACCATGGCAACATGGCGTTGTGTATCAATCTGTCTGTATTACTGTCAACATCATTTCTCCAAATCTGCCAGCCCAATTTATACCAAATTTGATCCAGGGGTGTATAATATGCTCTAGAAGACCCCATAAAAATGACACCATGATCGGCCCATAGGTGGCGCTACAGTACCAAATTAAAAATCATAAATCGCGATTATTCACAAACTAATTGTCTAATTCAAATGAAAATTGCTGGGTTTTTGCACAATGGGCTGAGACACAAGCCCTGCAAATTTGACCACAATCCACCAATGGGTGGCGCTACAGTAACCCATTTAGGAAGCAGATGCATGGTCTTCACATATTAATACAGTGATTTTCATGTAATTGCAATGTGATTCTTGTCACATTTAAGTAAATTTTAAAGCTCTGGGGGAGAAAGAGGCAATAGCCTTGGAATATTTTACACTAAATAAGACCACGCCCCATACCCCGCATCGAGGGACGTGGTGGTGGCATAGTCATAATACACAAACACCACATCAAATCAAAATCAGTCCAGTTAATTTTCCTGTTCCCTTCTCATTTGAACATTTCACCTTCAAACTGTCTGGCCCTAAACCATTGGTCGCAGCAGTCATAGACTGCCCAAACCTGCCCATCCATCTTCATCTACTTATCCTAGTTCGGGCCACGGGGGCAACAACTCCACCAGAGAGCTCCAGACTTCCCTCTCCCGAGCAACCGGGCGACCTCCTCCTGGGGGATCCTGAGGCGATCCAAGGCCAGAGAGTCAATGTAATCCCTCCATCTGGTCCTTGGTCTGCCCCGGCGTCTCCTCCCAGTGGGACGTGCCTCGAGGACCTTCCTAGGGAGTTGCTCAAGAGGCATCCTGATCCTAACCAGATGCCCAAACCACCTCAGCTGGCTCCTTTCCAGGCGAAGAGGCTCTCCCGAGTGACTGAACTTCTCACTCTATCTCTAAGGGAGATGCCAGCCACCCGCTGGAGAAAACTCTTTTCAACCTCTTGTATTCATGACCTTGTTCTTTCGGTCATGACCCACACTTCGTGACCATAAGTGAGGGTAGGGATGAAGATAGCTCGGTAGACAGAGAGCTTTGCCTTCTGGCTCAGCTCTCTTTTTGTCACAACAGTGTGGTATAGTGACTGCAATACCGCCCCTGCTCCTCCGATTCTCCGGCTGATCTCCCTCTCCATCCTCCCCTCACTCGTGAACAAGACCCCGAGATACTTAAACTCCTTCACCTGGGGTAATGCCTCATTCCTGGACTGTACAATCCACCGGTTTCCCTCTCAATTTTCTGTATTTCTCACACTGCTCACTGAGATGCATATCTCTGTCTGGAGATGTCAATATCCACGTGGACTCACCTGACTTCAAAGCGCCACTGAATTCCTTGACATTTTAAACGTTATCAATCTTACTCAGCATGTCCGTTTTCCCACCCACAGAAGGACACACTGTGGATCTCATCTGTACTACAGGAATAACCACTCATAATGTCACCAGCATGGACCTTGGCTCCACCATCTTGGACCACCTAGCCATCATCATGGACATTGACACCCCCACTCCCCTCAACAATGAAAAACGCTCCATAACTTTCCGGAACCTCAAATCTATTAACCCCTACTCCATGTCCTCATTATTGTCCTACACCATATCTGACCCTAGTCCACCCACCCCGAACACTAAATTGGTCAATGTTTACAATGACACACTCTCAACCTGTCTCAATCAACTTGCCCCCACAATGACCACGCACGTCTCCTACACCCACTCAGGCCCCTGGTACACGGATAATCTACATCAACTAAAAAAACAGGGTTGTCAACTGGAACGGCTTGTCAAGAAAACAGGTTCATTCCAAGGCTTACAAACCGCACCTGGAACAATACAAAAATGCTCTCAACAGTGCATGCACCTCGATAGCTCAAAATGTGCCAAATTTTGATCAGGCTATAATAGCCAAACCCAAAATGTAATCAGAGTAAAACTTTTTTAGTTGTCCCACTACTCATCTGTTATTCAGTCCGGCAGCAACTACTCAATCCTTTATTGCAATAACTGCATCCAACCTCTCCTCCATAACCTCTGGCATGAAAATCTCCACCTGTATCCTTGACCCGATACCCATCACCTTGGTCATTGCCAGTCTTCCTGTTCTCTCATTGCCAGTCTTCCTGTTCTCTCTCCACTTATCACCAATATCATAAACCTCCCTCTCCACTGGCCAGCTCCCCCTGCTCTCATCTTGCCACTTTTACCCCAATATTGGAAAAATATTGGGGCAACTACTGACCCATCTCCAACCTTCCTTTCCTCTCCAAAATCCTGGAACACACTGTTGCCTCTCAGCTCAAGTTTCACATAGACTCCAATAACCTCTACAAAACACTTCAATCTGTTTTCCATTCCCTAGCACAGTAACCATTCTCACAAAAGTCACCAACAATATCCTCCTCTCTGCTGATTCCGTTCACCTCTCCATCCTCGTCCTCCTCAACCTCAGTGCCGCTTTTGACACCATCAGTCGCTCCATTCTCATCACCTGTCTCCAATCTTCCATTGATTCAACAGGAACTGCTCTTTCCTGGTTCAAATCCTACCTCTCTGATCGACAACAATTCATCTCTGTCAAGAACTGCAACTCCTCCACTACCCCTGTTACCCATGGTGTCCCCACGGCTCTGTTTTTGGTCCCCTGCTCTTCATCTTAAACATCCTCCCACACTGTCAGATCCTCCATCACCATGGACCTCAGTTCCACTCATTTGCCGATGACACACAGTTGTATTTCTCCACCAAAGCCATCACTCCAACCAACCAATAACTGCAATAAATCAGAAATCATCATCACTGGTCCCAACTCCCTCACCAGTTCTATGCAGGATTTTTCACTCAGCATTGATGGTTCCATTGTTTTACTTTCCACCCACATCTGCAACCTTGGCATCTTTTTTGACCCACCCTCTCATTCCTTCCCCATGTCAACCATGTAACCAAAACTGACTTCTTCTACCTCAAGAACATTGCTCGTCTCCGACCCTTCTTGTCATTTTCTGCAGCTGAAACTCTCATCCACGCCTTCATCTCATCACGCCTTGATTATTGCAAGAGTATCCTCCACAGCACAACCTCCAAAGTCCTCAATAAACTTCAATATGTCCAGAACTCAGCTGCGCGTCTGCTCACCAGCACCCGGTCCAGAGATCATATCACACCTGTTCTCTGTGACCTTCACAGGCTACCAGTCAAACAAAGAATCCACTTCAAAACACTCCTGGCCCCATATAAATCACTGATCAACCTGACTCCCCTCAATTAAGTTGCTTCTTTTTATTTTACCTCTGTAGTCACCCCCCATGCAATGTGTCTTTGGGTACTCAAAAAAGCGCTATATAAGTTTCTCCTACACCCACTCAGATTATTATTATTAATAATAGACGGTGGGGGGTAGTATTATTAATGTCCAATTATCGTGGATGCAATTACTTTTGGTCAAAAGAGAAAGTCAAGTTATTCTTTTACATTTTAAACAAAACACTGTCTGCGCGCGATTATTTAAGGTTTTTGTAGCGAATTGGTCATTTTAAATATGTTATTGTAGCGCCACCTATTGGTGGATAGTGGTCAAATTTGCAGGGCTTGTGTCTCAGACCATTGTGCAAGAACCCAGCAATTTTCATTGAAATTAGACAAATTGTTTGTGAATAATCACGATTTTTGGTTTTGAATTTGGTACTGTAGCGCCACCTATGGGCCGATCATGGTGAAATTTTTATGGAGTGTTCTTGAGCACATTATACACCTCTGGACCAAATTTGGTGTAAATCGGGCTGGCAGATTTGGAGAAATGATGTTGACAGAAATACAGACAGATTGATACACAACGCCATGTTGCCATGGTGATAAAATAATGTTAGGGTGGAGGGAAAAAATGTAAACCACTTTTTTTGTGTCCTTTAGGGTCCATAGAACAGAAAAAATATGGTTTACAAGAATCTTCACGAAATATTCTGTAAAGTACACAATGACGTGGACTATGTATACCTGACAAAGAACTCCATGTATATGGGGCATAAAAGGGACACACACATAATGAGTGTGGCCCTGCATTTACAACTTGCATCGTTCCAAGTACAGTCAGCCAGTACGTGGCCCAACAGGCAATGCTGTCAAGGCCCCACAGCACCGCTCTCTTAATTACGACTTGCATTTGCGCTGTATACTTCACCTTCTTCCATTTTCTCCATTTAGTGCCTCACTGACAATAGCGCCTTTTAGTACAGTATACTGGTATGCTGCCAGTCTTCTAAAGGGTGATATTCTGTAGAGATTTACTGTGCCTCACTACCCACACACACACATACTGACAAATCACATGTACTATACCTGTGCATGCGCTGTAGTTCAGTAGTATTCAACACTGTTCACTTTAGCATAATTACTGCAGCTACTGCAGTGACTACCATGCAATTAATTCTCTCAATCACTCTCACACTCTTGCACGTACACGCACACACGCACGCACGCACGCACGCACGCACACGCGCACACACACACACACACACACACACACACACACACACACACACACACACACACACACACACACACACACACACACACACACACACACACACACACACACACACACACACACACACACACACACACACACAAATGCATGTAAACTGGCACAAATCGCATCTATAAGTTGTGTTATGATCTAAGGTGAACAATGTTGATTTTACCACAAAAAGTTAAAACTCAAATGGTTCGACATCCAGGTACACTGTGATATGCTGCATTCCTGTGTTGCATTTGCCATTTAAAATGTCATGTTAGATCAGTGTGAGAATGGTACTTCACATTAACAAAATTCTCTCATCCTTGAATCCACTCTTTTGTGGTTATGAGGACTGTTGATTAACATTCAAACAGACACGTACACTATTGTTCCATGTTATGAAAGAAAAGATGTCTCTCGCGCATACTCTATTAATTAACACATGCAGAGCAAAGCCGGTCCTTGAAAGGACAGATTAATTAATTTATTTATAAAGGTTCATGTTTTAGGTTATTTTAGAAATGCTTTTTTTTTAATGCCCCCCGCCCCTGACAAAAACTAGCAGAAATTGCAAAAACTAAAGAAAGCAGCAAATGAAACAAACGTAACACTCATGACTTTGTAATAAGAACGAAAACATGAACCTTTGTTGATGACCTGCGTTTAAAAAAAGAGTGCCGGTTGAATTGATTTTGTAACAGTCCACTTGCCTGACTTTGTTGCATGTCTGTCTGAGCATGAAGCAAGTTTAGCTTAATATCTGATCAATGCAGCACCGTGGACTTGAAAACACAAGTCCTAATAATTTGCTTATGCAGGTCGATGCTTCACATTTGCCAGTCCAGAATTGTGCACAGATTCGGTGGTGTCAATCTATCCCTAAATGCAAGGAGGTAAAATTGGGTATTTTATGTTTGAAAGATGATATATTAAACATCTAACCAGTGGCAGCGGGCAGACCCTTTTCTATTATCACTTACTGTAGTATGGTGCATTAAACAGTGGTTTTGCACAAGGAAATGCCCTTCAGCCAAGAATGAATGATGTTGTGATTGTTAATCTTCAATTCACCTCTTCACTATACGCCCAGAAGATCTAACAAGGTTAGGGACAGTGTGTGTAACTGTGTATCGGCAGTCTGTAGAGATTGTGACACATAGTACAGACATGTGACTCACTTATAGCCACACATCAAACACCCACATGGTTATCACATGTCCTATACATCCACAGTAGTTAAGTAATATTCAGCACTGTTCACTTTAGTGTTGATTACTGCAGCCACTTAAATTAATACTATGCAATTATTCTCTCGCTCTCTCTCCCCAGGGGCGGATGTAACATTTCCCAATGGGGGGGGGGGGGGGGTGGCAGGAGAAAATGGTATGGGTGCGACTTCATCCCCCCCGTCCCCCGTGGAGGGGCGCGGATGAAGCCGTGAAGCCGAATGAAGCCGATGAAGCCGGTTACAGGACTTTTATTAGGCAATTAAGCACCAATAATAACATCAGATGTTGTTGAAGTTGCAACAGACACACAGCATGCATAAAGCTAACCATTTCAATGATGAAATGGTGCTGGTTTAGTGGTGTGACAACTATAGTTAGTTAGTAACAGTGGAAGTGTTTCAAATCATTTTAAATATAGGCACTTTAATTTGAAATATCATGGGTTGTTTTGCATGCCATCGAGTTTGGTGGGGCAGTCAGGGCATTTAGCCCCCCCATGCCCATGCATAGATCCGCCTCTCTCTCTCTCTCTCTCTCTCTCTCTCTCTCTCTCTCTCTCTCTCTCTCTCTCTCTCTCTCTCTCTCTCTCTCTCTCTCTCTCTCTCTCTCTCTCTCTCTCTCTCTCTCTCTCTCTCTCTCTCTCTCTCTCTCTCTCTCTCTCTCTCTCTCTCTCTCTCTCTCTCTCTCACACATACACACACTCACTTCTTATTAGTTGGAAGTGTGTGCACAGTGTTCCTCAGTTTCCAGTACATAGCATCACCTTATGCCGAGGGGTATACTGTGACACCAGAAAGTAAGTGAGTGGTGATGGTGAGACAGTAAAGAGCATCAATGTCTTCCAAATTACCGGTAACGCAGATGGATACAGACAGAGGTTTTACTCCAAATATACTAGAGACAGTGGAGATGACAATTAGGGCTTGCTGTAACTTCACCCAAAATATACAGTATATACTGCAGAGCTATCCACAGATCTGGGCCAATTCTTACAGTTAAACTGACAGTTTGGGTCCCCAAAGGATCCAAGTGTATTTCAGGAAAGCGAGGAAACATTTTTTTTCATGATCTCAAGTGCAATAGATGCCTTTCTACTGCATAATCGCAGTCGCATGCACACCGGCGTAAAGAAAGCACAGGGTCTTCCCGTCGATCATGATTCGGTACATACCATATGGATCTCGGACAGCCCCTGTCTCTATAATTAACGCCGGCCATTTGAGTGAAGCCTGAGCACACTTAATGGCATATTGGCGACAGCGTTGTCTTGAGCGCGTCCTCTATTAAGCTAATTATGACCAGAAGGTAGCGTTTATAAGTGGTGGGGCCGTCGGAGGTGTGAATAGAATAAGAGAATGCATGCACTGTACTGCAATTATGTGCGATGGTGTATGATTATCATGCGTGACGCTCGACCTGCGGTTGTTGAAAAACAGTCAGCGATAAAAAAAAAAGAAGAAAAAAAAAACTTTTAAAATGTCTTTAAAGTTGTAGCGGGGAAGTTTCCTGCTGGTCACTGCCAGTGTCACAATTTTAGCCTGTTTGACAATGAAGCTTTTTCCACAAAATCAAGATATGGTGTTTTTAGACCATTATACTGCCTCCTTCACATCCTGATGATGTGGTTATACCCCTATTGTATACCCTTTGAGTGAGGAGTTATTTCTTTTTTTTTTCCAAGTTTAAAGGTAAAGGTATAGTAAGTGATTTGGGTGATTTGGAAAACCCTTCGGTCCCCCTCGGTAGCATGATGTGCACATGCACACGCTCTACAGTAAGAGGAAGTAAAACATGCCAACAGCACATACACCAAGGCCCACCCCCACTCGATCCTGATTGCAGGAAGGCCCCTCTCATCCTGATTGGACGAAAGGCTTTTATCCCAAAGCCCAAACTGAAACTATGTTTTTTTTTTTTACCCCAGGGGCTCACTCATTATATGGTCACCACCAGTAGGGAGGATTAGCCAAAAAAGAGGAACAAAAAAAACAACATTTGAATTAAGTGAAATAACTCACTATGGGCTCCATTTTCCTTACCATCTAAGCCCCTTATCCTAAATCCCTTATCATTTTTTTTTACTATTTTGAAAAACTTTTTGGAATAGTTCAACGTGTCAATCCATTGACACATAGTGGGCTTGTGGACTGTCCATTTAAACTGTTGATTTTTTTTCTTTTTTAATAGTTTAAAAGGGCAAAGAAGTTAAGGGAGAAGGGGTTTAGCGGTGACGAAAATGGAGCCCTATACCTTTAAGCCTTTTTCCACAAAAATGAGATATATCCCCATCACGTTTTGATAGAAGACATATTTAGAACAGGCTTTGCGGGATGAAATTCAGGAAGTGGATTGTAACAATGTATTAACAAATATGCCAGTCATAGTATATTTAAGATTTGTTTCAATAAAAATGTTACACATTATAGCTTTAAGAAGAAAAGCAGCGGCGCGCCCCCGCACACAGAGTATGGATTAATGACAGGTAAAAGCAGGGATCTAAAGTCACAGGACAGAAAGAAGGGGGACAGCCAGTGGCGCTCCTTCACACTGTGCTGAACACCTCATTAGCGCCTTGATTGCGTCTAATGTTCTATATAATCAAGTCAATAAAAACGACTTCCTGTCGGCCCCGTGAGGTATCCAAATGTCTCCCTTTAAAAGGTTCCTGGCGGGGTTCTGGAGAATACCTGACAAGTTAACCATGTCCTTGTGCAAAAATTACGGCTGTTATGTAATGTTTCGGTGTTCATCGAGTTGTGTGGGCTGATCTCGAGAGAAGAATGTGCCTGATGGACCGTAATTCTTAGAGGTTGCCATAGAAATAAAGACACAGGTAATAGACCAATTACAGCCTTCCATTATTGCCACAGATCGAAGAAATTGTCACGCGTCACACCCCTTAATTGCGGCCTGATGGCTGGTGGAGACGCACACTTACACTGTTGTAATCTTTATCCTGTATCCAGTCTTGTAGGTCAGTAACAGGAAGCAATAAAATATGTTTTTTTCTGTGTTGCTTTAAATGAGGGATTTTCTCACTTTTTTTTGCAACTGAATGCCTGAGAAATGGATGGAATTTAGAGTCTACATTGTACACAAAGTCCATGCATAAACATATTTATTATAGATTTTCTCTATTATTAAGGTTATTGTAGCGGTCAATTTGTATTGGCGGTGGGAGGAGGGCGGGGCGTGGGTCCCGAGACATGGCAAAGCATTCAAGGGGGTACCCTGCCAAAAACGCTGAAAACCCCCACTTTAGATGACCATGACATCATTTCGAGTACCGAAGCAAAGACTGGTTTTCTTGGGATTAAATCCTCTTAGCAGAGCAGGTATTGAAATTTGCTTTTCGCCAAACAAAAAAAAAAAAAAAAAAAAAAAAAAATTATGTTTATACAGTAAGTGAGCATCCATTTCTTATTTCATGCATTGTCGCATTTGAGGAACATAAATGGACCACAGTGCGTTTTGCGCCAGTCCGGTGTATTCATGGCACATACCATATACCCAGTGCCTACAAACACACACATTGATGGTTTATTTTCCTTAGGCTTGCTATTGGACTGTAGAGAGACAGCCAAGAAACAAAGATGAATGGCTGTTTAGGCAAGTTGCTGCCCCCATATGTGACTCATTTCGTCTGCTAATAGACATGCCTGTCAAGCGTGCCTGTCCATTATGGTTAGTTTGCTGATTCTGGCTGTGAACCAAAGTCTGCATCTCCACCTGAGGCGAATGGAGGCTGAAGCCAATACAGAAACAGCGATTCGAACCATAGAGCAAACTACAGTATATTCTATGGGTTTTGTTTGCAGCAATATGTCTTCCAGTAAAAGCACCAACCCAAATTCCCTGGAGTGTATTGATGAATTGCGTCTGACATTCAGTAGGTCAGTGTCTCAAAACATTGAAAATGGCAATGAGGCTTTAACCTTTAGCCTGTCCGGCCGGAATTGAATTTGATTACAATTCTGTGCAGCAATTCAGCACAGAGGCGTATTTTAGTGGTGGGCGAAGGCCAGGCTGACTTTCAATCTAACTGAATGAAAACGAGGTAATGTGAGGTCACAGAGTGGGTGTAAGGATCCCCTATGCACCACAATGACTTCTATCTCCTCTCTCGCAAAGCGTTGTGTGCTTATCTCTTATTAAGATCATTTCATTTTGAGGGGGTTTCAATCAAATCCAATTTTGATTGGTTGTGTTAAAAAAAAGCCCAAAACTATCACACTAGCCGATGACAGCTAGAGACTCATCAAGAGACTCATTATAGGCGGCTAGCCTTCAGCAATGCCAGGCAGTGAAAGTTCTGCAAAAAAAAAAAAACATGTGAATTCTGAGCTCTGTGTTAACCTATATGTCATTTCATTTTTATCTCTGTGCACCGCCTCAATGGGAGGGGTGGATGTAACATTTCCCAATTGGGGGGGGCAGGAGAAAATGGCATGGGGGCTAGTTAGTTAGTAACAGTAGTAGTGTTTCAAATCATTTTAAATATAAGCACTTTAATTTGAAATATCTTGGGTTGTTTCGCTTGCCATCGTGTTTGCAGGGGCAAATTGGGCATTTAGGGGGCCATTGCCCTCCCATGCCCATGCCTAGATCCGCCCCTGCTCAATGGTGATGCAGGGTCTGTTTTGATTTCAGAAACAGCCTGGAGGTTTAAGATGAATCTTCCCAGCCCCCAGGTGAGGAAACTGATTGGTTTGGTAGATAAGAGCAACATGAGCCCACAGAGGAAGGATCTGAAGGGAAGGGCAAATGGAGGAAGAGTGGAGAAGAGGGAAACATCTGCATCTGCTTGAACGCCACAAGAGCTCTACACGGAGGCAGCACAGGCGAGTTTGCGAGTGCAGTGCTGTGGTTGAATAGTGAGCACTTCAATGACATCTTCCCTTGTCAAGCAGTCCAGCCCTTAAGCCTTGTTTTTGCTGTTCCTCTCAAACCTATTTTAACTTGGTGCTAGGACGGCGTAACTCACAGTTAATGCCAACATCCTGGACAACACCCAAGACAAAGAAACAGACCTGCCTGGGGAGGAATAGCCTCGGTCTCCAGGCTTATCCCATCTGCACTGCAAAGAGAAAAGCCTGGGCATAAGCTAAGGCAGAGAGTCCATCATGTGTATTTCCTAGGGAGACGATATTTCCCTGACCAATCACAGCACTTGTTTCGTTTGCGAAAAATGCAAACGGATTCGTAAGGCATCATCATCAACGTCATTTCCTTGGACGATAGTGCCGACCGAAATACCGCAAAGGGCCTTCTCATGCAGTCACTCTCACTCTCACTCCCAGCTCATCACCCTCGTCACACTTAAAACTATACACTTCTCAAAATCCACATTTTCAGACTTGCATTCCCTATTTCTAATTCTTTACCTTTTCTATAGATTTTAAGTGGTGCAACAACTTCATTATGGTGCAGGTATGTGTGTCCGCCTGTCCGTCAATATTAGCCAGCAACTCTAGCCTACATCTCACCATTTTTTTCATTTCATAAGCAGGCATGGCCCTTAGGTCTAGTATGCACAGAAACCTTAGAGAAGTGTGGAAGACAAAAGGACCAATTCATACCAATTTTGAAGAAAAGATGTTTAGCACATCGTACAATAAATCCTCAAGATAAATGCTTGTGAGTGTGAATAAAATGAGCAAGTACGTGTTTCTATTAAATCACACTAATATACAGTATGTTGAGACATACAAAGGTACAAGTACTTAGAGATGAAGTAACATTTCCCCCTCATCCACACTTCAATAATAACAATAACACAAACGATAAAACAACAATTGACAGTAGGGCAGCATATTAAAGGCAATAGTGCTCGATAAACATATACATAAAAACCTAATTATATGACATTAATGGTATTTTACATGTGCAAGCGAGAGATAGCAGTTGGGTACGTACAGTACATACTACAGCGTCTCTCCTTTCTGTGAAAAAAGGTATTGCTAGGCCAGCCTATTGTACATGTGCAAAGAGCGAGAGAGCTACATACATACATACATACTACAGATGTAATGTAATGTAAAACATATTGATATATTTTGTAATTTAGATATAGACATGCACCCTTTCCTTTGAATATACATTTGATATGTACAGTGAAGCCCGCCATGCACACAGCATAACTTTGTTCTGCCTCATGAATGAGGATAAAAGGCTATTTTCCTGCCTACTCTCACAAATGCAAATGACGGGCAGAGCAATGGCCACACAATGTGCGTCGTTGGTGTGCCTCTGATTCTGAGCATTTGCATAGGCAGTGCAACATGGTCAGAACAACAACACTGAGAACGAATATCCCTGGATACATAAAAATCCACCTGGACCGAGAGAGAGAGAGAGAAATAAAAAAGTAAAGTAAGAGAGCTGCTATTGTCCCCCCATAATTTGACCAATACCTGGTTGGCTACTATGGCAGGACGTACAGTAAAACCATCTGTGCTCATTCTTGTGCTCCACCGTTGCATGCATTCATCTCATCTAATCTTCACCATGTCTGAACAACACCCAAACAAGTCCAAGTTTAGAGAACATCTTGAACGACACACAAACTGATATGTAGAACTCTGGTTTTCAACGTGGAGATAGCCCTTAACCCTATTTATACAGGGGTTGGCATGGTCTCAGAGGCATCGGACAAGTACAGGTCATCATGCTGTACTATCAAATATTGTAAATTAATTACCATTCATACTACTGTATATCTTAGAGCAGGGGAGCCCAACCAGTAGATCGGGATCTACCGGTAGATCTCGGCCTGATCTCAAGTAGATCTCGGGAGATGTGGGGGGAAAGAAAAAAAATGGGGTGGAAAAGAAAAAAGAGCGATTTTCGTCTGTGTGTGTGAGATGCATTTGCAATGGCAGTGTTTGTCCATGTCTGTTGTACTTATGTTGTACTGTTGTAGGCCTATTAAGACAAGTCTGTTGTACTTTATGCTTATATGGACATAAAGTAAAGTGGTAAAACAAAGTAGTCTTGTGTTGTTGTGAAGTTACTGCAGGCTGGCAACGATGCGTGTGGTTTTAAATGTATGTAATGATAATGTAAATGTAAATGTAATGATATTGGACTGGTAGATCCCGGAGGGGTTGGCTGCTGAAAAGTAGATCTTGGGTCAAAAAAGGTACCCCTGTCTTAGAGTTATATTTGTGTGTTTTAATGGATAAAAACAGCAGTGTAACATGACAGTAGCCTTGCAAGCTAATGCATGGTTGGGAAACCTTCTAATGACAAGGACGGTCCCCAACATTTTTGAAAAGATAAGATCATTTCAAGGACCCCCAGTTTGACGCCCACCTCAGAAAAGATGGACAGTCGCAACGGTGGCCCCAAACATACTTTTAAGTTGCACAGGTGCAATTTTGAGTCCTGGCTTGAGATAAACCTATTCTTCATGATTAGCATGTAAGCTGTATGGCGATTTACAATAATAATGTCCATGTGGTTGGGCAATAAGGTCAAACCCCGATGCGGATCCGCTATTTGATTTTAAAGAGCTTTTGAAAAAATAAATGGCTTTCCCTGAATAATGAAAATTTGCCTCATCGTCTTACTGCAGAGTATAAAGTAAAAAGTGTAGCCTTTAGTTTAATGGTGAAGCACAGAAACTAATGTGAGTGTCATGCGTATTAAAACTTGCGTGAGGGAGAAAAAAGGACAAAAATAAAAATGCGAGTTTGAGTTGTGAGGAGACGTGCAGGGAGTGTTTTTCACACATTCATTTCAAATATACACTAATTGCTCCCGCGCATGTGGGCGGTGTCATGTGATGCGATGTGCGTGTGTGTGTGCGTGTGCACGTGCCCAGGAGGAAAAAGCATGCACGCACGCACGCACGCACGCACGCACGCACGCACACACACACACACACACACACACACACACACACACACACACACACACACACACACACACACACACACACACACACACACACACACACACACACACACACACACACACACACACACACACACACACACACACACACACACACACACACACTATCTCTCTCTCTCTCTGGTAAGCTAGCACACACACGTACAGTACACACACAGAGCCAGGCTGTTGCAGCCATTAGCATGGTCTGTGTAGCATCTAACTTTCACAACACCTGCTATATTTGTCCACCAAAACTGTCAAAAGAGTGTTGGTCGCTTTTTCCCTATGCCCACTTCAAGGAGCTCCTGATTATTCTACAATGTGAAGCAAATTAATTAATACCGAGCCCAGCTGAGGCACGAGTGTAGCTGACGAGTGTGTTCATAACTGTCCCCTCAGCACATCACATGCATACACCCACCCACGCACGAAGAAAGTGTCTGTCAACATGCCCACACTACTGCATAGTGGATTAGGAAGGGCAAGCATAGAAATACATAAAAGCAAAAATCAGGAATGTGCCTAGGTTGCCGGCAGGCCACCCTGCATCCGAAATGGTTGAGAAATGACAGAGTTACTGTGTTGAGGTCCCTTATTACACTGTGTGCTACTGTGTACTGTCACTGTACTGTACCACCCCAAATCATGAGGTGGGCGGGGATAAGTGTTGAGGAGGACAGGGGGTGACAGTGCCCCTTAGGTGTGGACATTTGTGGTACTGCGGCAGAAATGGCTTGGAATAGCATCCCGAGAGAGGATAAAAATGAATGACCCAAGTAGTTGTTTAGGCTTCAGCGGGTATAAAGAGGCATTGAAAGGGCCAAATTCAAATAATAAATGTAAATGTTAAAAGTATGTTAGTGCCCCTTTAACACAGACAGACTGACACATGATTTGTTTGCCGGCGGTGTGCAATCTATCCAAATAAACCAGTGAGCTGGCACCCGTCTGACTGTGGCTGCGAGCAACTTTGTTCACAATGTTGAGCACGAGCGGATCAGGTGAATAATGATGCAACACACGCACACAAACAAATGCAAAACCCCTAGACAAGCACTTAACCTATACTTACAGAGACACACTCATGCTTACAGAAACACACATACCGGTACACTTAAGTGAGACAAATGGAAGGTAGTAAACAAGTCTGGATTTGGACGTGGGACAATCAATGAGACTATGTGAATTCCTGGACAGAAATTATAAGTGCCCTGCGTTAGCATAACTGCATAATTTGTTCACGTTGATTGAACAAAAAGGCTACAAAAGTAGTTGCACTTTCAGTCATATCGAAGCATAATCTAAAAGTCATGGTAATTGAGACAGTCCCTAAATTGTATAGGGGGACACACAGACTCCTCCAAAGAAGACTATATTAGTACTTGGTAGAGTGCAAACATGTGCATTGTGCATCACAAGTAGGCCATGGGCTAGTCGTGCATGAGCAGAGTGAGCTAATACTCATGACATTAGCTATAAGTCTTTTACTTACGTCACCATTACGTCATCACCTAAACCAGTCGATCAGAGTACCCTAAGGGACAGCAGACCACCCACCAACGAACACTGACCGTGTACCGATTGCTTAACTTGCGCCCACTCTGCTCATGCAAGTAAACATATTGGATAGTTACGATGGCGCTGACTTCTCTCCCTTCCTGTGAAGTTAAACATCCGATCCAGTCCAGTTAGTTCTCTAATTACCTTGTATAACTCACCAGCATTTTTTACACACATGCATTATGAAAAGCAACCCACCTCCCCCAGGATGCAGGATAAAATTTGCAGGATAAAATTTGTATAATGGTTGAGTGAGGAGACATACTTTCCTTTACTTGATATGTTTTTATTTTAAAATAAAAACACTCAGTGATGCCAGTGATCACCCTCCCCCTGTGCCAATGTTGCCTACAGGTGATGGGAAAAAAGTTGCCGAGAGTTATTCCCTGGCCTCAAACCTGCCATTTTCAAAATCTAATATACCAGTCTGCTAATCGCATGTCTGTGATTTCTGAGATGGTACTGTATTACGTTGATGCGCAGCGGTCTGGATATGGGAGAGGTGGTGTGTATTATAAACCCTGGATCTCTGTGGAAACAGCCTAAACAGGGAGATAAAAGGGAACGAGAGAAGAGGCAGGCGCAAAAGGCCCCGGAGTGTCGGTGCTCTGAGTGGCTGACCCTGTTTGGCTAATTAAATCACGTGTGTTCCATTCATCTTACGTAGCAACTCCGACCGTGAAACCCCTTCCCTCTGGCGCACCCCCCCCCCCTCCAGGGGCGGATGTAGGCATGGGCATTGGGAAGACAATGCCCCCCTAAATGCCCTGACAGCCCCACCAAACTAACTACAGCTGTGGGACCACTACCAACACCATTTCATCATTGAAAACAGAAAACTCTCTGAGTCAGACCTTTAGCTTTATGCATGCTGCATGTCTGTTGCAACTTATTGGCGCTTTACTTTTACATTTTCTCCTGCCCCCCCCATTGGGAAATGTTACAACCGCCCCTGCCCCCCTCCCCGGTCCACTGCATGCAAGCCAAAGGGGGAGAGCGTCGGTGCTTGCTATCTGGAGTTTAATTAAAGCACCAATCTCTCCGCTCATGAACCTGCGCGGCCACTCACACACTCATGGGGCTTCTGTTCAATCAACTCTGCTATCTCGTTGAACAGCTGCCTGCTGCAAACCCTGTTTGTTTTTGTTTGTCTATTGCGCATTAACCTTAATATAATGGATTTATGTTAAAAGTGTGTTTTCAGACCTTGAACCCTAGTGGTGTAGACGGCAAAGAGTTTCATTTTGAGTGGGCAACATTTAACATCATGAATGGGCAACAGTTTGCTTTTATTACAGGCTGACACAACGTGCAATATTTCACCTTAGAGACTTTCTTAGAAACAACATGTAGGCCATGTATGGCCTACTTGTGCAGAGCAGAGCCTGCCATGAGATGTGTTTTGAAATTAAAATCATTTTTTCAATACAGTTACTATATTGTTGCACCGCCACTATAACCAATGTCTTCTATAGGGTTTCTCAACATGTTTGGCTGGTGATCCGCCAAAATGATTTGGCCATGTCTCGGGACAATAACCTTAATCGAGAATAGGGGTCCTTCACTGGCCAGAGGAATGTCATACGGTACATATACAGTATATCCAGCAGATCACAGTACTTGCAGTAATTATCAAAGAAGCACAGTTGGTTAGATAACATTACATGCATATAAATGCAAAAAAAACTGTTTTTAGGACAAAAAAATGTGATTAGTACAATCCTTCTCTGTCAATACTACAGCAGGACATTAAAGAGGCTCACTTGAAATGTCTATAATTGAATAGTAGTGCGAACATTAAGTTAAATCTCTCTCGAACACTTGGCGAGACAGAACGGTTTTGGTGATTCATTTTGGTGACTCATCATTGCTTTTTTTGTTAAGCAATGAGCAAATTAATCATCACTAAACAGAAATTTGCATTCTGCTTGTGATGCTCCAGCAGTGTACATTTGTAGAGGTCCTGTTGGGGAAGGTGACTCGCTGCCCGAGTGCCCGTCCAACTATCACTGAAGGAGAAATCCACACCAAAACAGGAGAAATCCACATCAAAACACATGGCTGTGTCATCATTCATATTGCCCTTGATTTTCTTTTTGTCATAGATGCCCCCTGTTCTCCTCTCCCACAGTTTACAGTACTGCTGCAGGTTGTCTTTATTCTGAGAGTATTTTAGTAGCCCCATTTTTTTCACCCAGAGTAATGTCACAGGGATCAAGATAGATGGATGATCAATGGGTTTTGGTGTGGATTTCTCCTTTAAAGGTATAGTTCAGTTTTTGAAGTTAAGCTGTATGAAATACTTGCCATTAATATATGTCAACTGTATTAATTGACTCCCATGGTGGGAGTTCTGCTCTGTTTTTGGTGAATATTAAGTAGTTCCAGTCATTTTGTGGGAGTCACTATTAAAAGTAAATTAAAAAAACAAACGTAAATTGTACTGTTAAATTAATTCTACAATACATTTTCCACAATGGCCTGTTATAGCGCCACAAAGAGTCAGAGCTTTGCAAAACACATTTACGAAAGCGTGTGACGCAGAGCGTTATCTCACGTTTGTTGTGCGCACGTGCTCGTTTCGTGCAAATGCCCGCATCTGTTTTTAGACCTCAATTCTGAGCTTTTTATTCACACTGCGTGGTTATCGCCGGCCAGTCATCAGGTGAGGGGCACCTGTGATAATGTTGCCGCTTATCACTCCCTGTCTGTACGGCACGCATGGGAATCTTACTCAGTATTCCAGGTGATCTCTGTAGTCATGTGATCGCAATGGGTCTGGCAGTGCTTTTCAACCTTTTTCCATACCAGGGCCCACTATTTATTCAGCATTTGAGCCACAGACCACAATTTGGTGACATTTTATCCCCACAGACCCAAAACTAAAGATTCATTTTGTTTTTGTCTACAATACCAGGCTGGATTTCAGAAACAAAACAGTCAAACACAGATCGAAATGACCATTAATCTTCTACATACTCTAGTTGTGTAGACTTGGGCTAATTCAGATGGTGAATATTTTAACTCAAGAGTGGACCACTGTTGGTCCCCAGACCACCTGTTGAAAACCCCTGGTCTGTTGGATTTACTCCTAAACATTTTAACGAACATCACACGCACACTTTTTCTAGTTATTAGAATGTTTTGGCCTGTCTGTCACCGGTGAGGCAAGGGCTCAACTGTGTGGGCAGCTGCCAGCATCGCCTAGCAATGGGTATGCTTCTAATTGAACCAAGTGAACTCCAGTTTCTATATTCAGTGGGGGGCTGGGGGGTTGTGGCCAAAAATATACGAGCGTCTGGGTAGTTAATATTCCTATCGTCCAACAAATTGCGAAAGTGATCCAAAGGATCGTAAGCTATGTAACTCTAGGGCAGAGGTTATCAACCAGTGGTCCTTAAGAGGGTTTCAGGTGGTCCCCAGCTAAGTTGGTTAACCAGGTGAAAATCATAGTTATAATATTCACCATCTAAATTAGCACCACTTAATTAAGTAGTCTACACAATTATAGAATGTAGAAGATTAATGGTCATTTTGGTCTCTATGTTTGACTGTCTTGTTTCCCAAATCCAGCCTGAAATTGTGGACAAAACCAAAGGAAGGTTTTCGGTCTGTGGGGTGAGCATGTTGTCAAATGGTGGTCCGTGGCTCGAATGTTGAATAAATAGTGGGCCCTGGGATTTGACTTTTTTTTATGGGCGCTGCTTTATATCTCTATGCGTATGTATGGCTTTCCCAGGGTGGGTCATACCATCATAACTCAAAAGAGGGTCAAGTTAAATCGTTGCGTGGCGGCGCCAGCTGATTCCACTCAAGGCCTGTGAGTGCAATTACGCACTGGGGCTGTGATGCAGCAGGCATACGAGAGAAACTGCAGTACACATACAGTATAGGCATTCCTATCGGTGATGGTTTCTGCTACTTTTGGACATACAAGTATATATTTTTTTATATGGAGAAAGGCTTCAGAGTATACAATGGGAATCGATTTCAGTCTACGTTTCTGGTTGTGACCACTGTTCAGATTTCTAGAGGGAAATCCACTCAAAGTAACATCACAGAAAATGAAATCTGTCCCCAACCATAACCCTGCCAAGAATAAGTTATTTGTTTTTTCTACATCAGGGATAGCCTGGAATCTCATTATATCTCATTGAAACCTGTATAGGAGGTGTTTGGCAGCAGTCATTTTCTCCACAGGCTGTGCCAGCAAATATTGAATTCAAGGTGTCAATAATATGGTCCAGGTTATTTCTGTGTAATTTATTATTTAAAATGAAATATTAAGTTCTGATTAAAAAACAAAGTTTCTGTACTATTATTAGTTTAATAAAGAATTTGAGACACCAAATACTTTCGTCAATTTCAACTTATTTTACAGACATTTGGAGTTGTAAGCTTGCCAATATTTTCAGCCATGACGTTAGGTCAGTTGTGATTCTGTCCTGGTCTAGGCCACCACTAAAGTTGACCTACATGTTTTTCAAGAGGTCACCTATAGTGTGCATCCAGGCCCTGTAGTTGTGAAGTTATAGTTTCGACATGTAATATCAGGCGAGAATTCATCAAATTAATGAAAGTGACGGTGAAAAACAGACTCCACAAACACGTCTGTGCTGTATTAACTACTAGAACCCCCTGGGGCAGCCTAAGCCTGTACAATTCAAGGGCACTTGTCTAAACTAACACTACAATTAGTTTATAACTTGTAGTAATGCAGTGTCTTTGCAGATTTATGATTATGGAACATACATTAACTAAAAATGATGAGTCATTATAGATTGAGTTACCCTGCAGCAAATGAGGTGAACTAAAATCACCCCCATCTTTGCCAGATGCAACATTAAATCGATGAACACATTATGCAACTAATTGCAATCCAATAATGCATTCCGCTTTGGGCGTGTAATTAGTAAAAAACATGTATTGTCTTTTCTCAACAGAATGAAACAGAAAGTAAGTTCAGGTCAGAAAGACTTGAAGGTCATTAGGGTTTCGAGTCTCATGAACATCATACTCCTGACTCAGATGACCCAGCCGAAGTGGTCAAGTCCAGTCCCAGTAGCTACCCACGCTGAGACACACTAGGGCATACAGTATGTGTCCAACTCAAGGCCCACAGGCAAAATCAGGCCCATTAATAAATTATCTTTGGCCCGCAGGATGATATTTAATTACTAGTAGAACTGTCCCTCTGGTACTGCCTACGCCATGATAAGAAATTAATGCAAATGATTGTTTTACTTTCTCAACTCAATTGATTTACTTTCTCAATTTTTACTATGAAAGCAGTGCATGGAGAGGATCATATAATTGGAAACAGAGTTTTGATAATCCATTTTCCCGTTTTTAATGCATATACTTTCATTTATATTGTTATTAAAGGACAATTTCGTTTTTTTTTTTTTCAACCAAGGTTTATGTTTTAGGTTGTTATTAGTGAAAGTAAAAGATAGGTTCTATTTTTTCTTCATTCGCTGCTTTCTTTAGTTTTATGGATTTTAGATATTATTATTATTATTGTTATTATTAATAATATATACTATAACAGTTTATTTTTTCATTACCTACTATAGGTCATATTAAATTAAAGAAACTAGTAAATGTAAAACAATTAACACTAGGGCTGCAACGATTAATCGATGAGTTTTAATCAAATCGATAATTCTATTAGTTGTCAACCAATTTAGTCATCGATTAATCAAATCATCAGCTGATCACTGGAGCTTTTGATAATTTTTATGGGATTTTTCTTACTTAACAATAGCTTTTTCCAGTGTTAAGTGTAACTAAACTAAAGAGCAGGCATTCATCTCTCTACACTTACAATCTGATGATAGTTGCACAGTACATGCACAGTAACTGCCTATTTTAGAGCGGTTTCCATATATAAGGCGCACCGGAATATAAGGCGCATTTAATAGAAGATACTGCAGTCAACATAGAATAGAAGATACTGCATTCAAATGATCCATATATAAAGGCGAACCGGAGTATAAGGCGCACAGTTGTTGCTTTTAAGTGCACCTTATAGTCCAGAAAATACGGTAATTTAACTATAAGTTCAGCAGAGTACTGTTCCTTTAGTTTCGATGCATTCCTCTTAAAAACAGAGCAGAGGAATTAACCCCTGCATGGCACAGTCTGTTTGTTCACCCTATATACTAATGACTGTGTCAGCTCACAACCAAATCATTACGCTATTACCGGTAGGTTTTCTGATGATGCTGTCATTCTCTTTCTACTCACAAACGAAGGTAGCATTAGTAGCTACACTGATGGACTAAACAGGTTTGTGGGATGGTGTGACAACCATTACCTACAAATCAATACGAAAAAGACAGAAGAGATTGTTGTGGATCCTAGGTCCATAGCTGACCACACCATGATTAGGATACATGGCCTAAGATTATTTGGAGTAAGTAGGAACATAATGCTGATAATCTAAAAAGCTAGTATTGAGTCAATAGTGGGATATGGTATCCCCAATTGGTTTGGAAACCTGACGGTTAAGTTTAAGTCAGAGATCCTGAGACTGATAAAGATGGCAGATGGCCAATGTAATAGATTTATAATAGATTTAAATATAATAGTTTTAAATAAATGTCCATTTCACTCCACAATAACACTATTGCAGAGGGGGCAAGGGGAGGTAGGAGAAGACTGTGAATGTCATTATGATGCTGCTAGAATTCACTATAGATATTGGTATTGTTATCTATTCTATTTATATTCATATTTTCACATTTTTCTTCTTTATTACTATTTAACTAGCACTACTTATGGGAGGTGGTGTGTAAGCTTGGTGAGGTGTACGAGTCACTACCACTGTATTGTATTGTATTGTATTGTCCTGTATTGTCTTACATGTTGTCACGACAAGTCAAATTTCTCCCACAAGACGAAATGAAGTAACCTTGAACCTTGACCTAGACTGCCACATGTTGATATTCATGTTGATAGTCATAGTAAAGAGATAGTCATTTTAAGAGACAATGATTTTTGAAAGAAAATGAATTCTTTGATGTTTGCCTGGGATATCCTTGTAAACCGGTGTCTGTGTGTTGAAACACTGTCTGGTGCCTCGTTTTTTCATGAGAAAATGCTCAGTGGGTTGAGACAGTGGATTAAATGCATTCAAAAGTAACTCATTATTTTCGACAACCTTAAAAAAAGTAAAATAGTTGGAAAATAAAAATAAAATAAAAATAATAGATACATACTGGCAGTAATAGATAGGTACATACTGGCAGTGCTCAGTCTGTACATGCATGCATGCACATCCACACAAAAATCCTATCTGCTACTGCACTGGTAAAAGACATTTTAGACAGTCGTCAACAAGTCCTTCTCTGATAGTTTATTGTACGGACTGATCCGAGGAATTCTCGAGGTTCATACTGCTCAAAGTGAGAAAACACAGCCTGTTATACTCACGATAACATTAGGACAAGGGCCGAGGATTTATCTGTCGGGAGTCTCAAGTAATGACAGAGAGCCAAGTGATTTGCTGGGAGTATATATGGCTGTGATGATTAAACACAGTCAAAGTACAAGCAAGACTGACTCACATTTAATGGACTTGGATGATGCCCACGCTTCAGAACTTATACAAGTGAATGCTGAAGGGAGTGAGAAAGGACACCTCAAAGGGAATCTGAGAAGACAGTAATGCTCCCAAGGCCTATACTCAGAGATAACAATAACAAATATATCTCTAAGCAGCAATAACAAAAAGCTATATCCACTAAGCCATAGAAACACCTCAGTAAATCCCCAATAAAACCTCAGTAAAACTATACATGAACCAAACTTTAACCCTAACCCTGACCTCAGTAAAACTAAACTGGCCAACATAAGTTCGGAAACCTAATTTTAGTTATTTCCTCCGCCGTAATAATACCAATTGGTATTATCGTTTTAATCATTGATTAATCACGTTTACAACAAGGTATGGCATGTAGGGATCGGACATTCTTGGAATGAGTAACAATGCTAAACATGTGTAGTCCCCTGACTGGCACACACCTGTGACTGGCACACACCTGCCAGGACTTGAAGTCCAAGACAAGAGTGAATGCCAACAGAACAAACTTTTCATTTTGGCACTTTTTCTCAGTGAATTCCTGTGAAATTTCCCACTTGGGGTATAGAGAGTTGCTACCACTGTTGTTTGTTGGTGAGAGTAGTTTTGATTGTGTTTACTACAGCATGGAGCCCACACATGGCAGTGGAATTTTCTGCCTAGGAGCAGCAAAGGAATGCTAGGCAGAGAACTAGAGAGAACTTCATCCCTTTGTCCAAATTGCCAAGTATCAAAAAGAAAAAAAAAAAAGATTGCATGGTTGAGCCAGAACTGCAACATTTGGCAGAATAAGAAGAAACTAGTTGCCACCTGTGTCCTTATGGGCACACCCACGAAAAGTGGTAGGTTGTGTTTATTTCACTGTGCAGATAATTTTCATTGTTATCGTTATTTTCATGTAATATAGTTACCCAGATGCGTTAGGATACAGAGTACAGACTACATTTTCATGGTACTGCATCTGTTCGTTTACAGAACGTTGATGTTGAAGCACACTGAAGAACAGAGCAGTGATTGTCGTATTGTCCGTTTCACCAGAATAAATCAACTCACTGCTGATACTGGTCTGTGGTTAAATAGGACACAGCGCAAAGATCACCTCTGTTACACATACAACTGCAAAACGTGGAGCTTTTTATACCTGTATACCTTGTATATTGCAATCTCACAATTGGTAGATTTGGTGCATTTCCAGTACATAGCAACTTTATTCAAGGTACTGTACACAGATAGTGGATCTAATCCCATTCACACACCATGCAAGGTACTGACCAACACTTCAGGAGCAATTGGGCGTTAAGTGTCTTGCTCAGGGACACATTGACACTAACTCTGGGAGATCCAGCCACTCTATACCCCTTGAATGATTGGTGTACTAGGTAACTTGACTGCTGGTCACTGCCGGTACTGCAGTTTTTAGATCGACTCCCACATTTCCCAGCATCCCTTGCGTCTTTAAGTCGTATTCTGATTGGTCCTCAATTGTAATCAAGGACCAATCAGATGTGTGTGATGTTACGTCGAGAAACCGTACCCCCATTACTTTACGATAGAAATCGTATTTAGAACAGGCTTTAAGGGCTGAAATTCAGGGAATGGCTTATGTGAGAAAAATACCAGTCATAATGAATATCAAAATTAGGATTTGTTGTAATGAAAACAGTTACCTAGTGTACCTTTAATTGAACGCACCTCCAGTAAACAAGCAGCAATACATAAGCCAGGTGGCGACCGGAGAACGACCTCCACGCGTAAGCCACCTTATTGTCATTTCAAGCGAAGCTGAAGGAACACAATTTCACACATGTATTTTTTTTTCTCCCCACAGAGCCTGTCTATCATCACCCTGGTGGCAACCCACTGCCATTGTGGTGCCAGAGGCCAGGCGAAACCACCAGGGGTTGGATGGGCAGCGGAGGTGAATCCTGGAAATAGCCGGGTTGTGAGAGACCCTGACTCATCCATCAGAAGCATGTATACGGCAGCCGGGAGAAAGGTCAGCCTATCCTTTAATGGCTTGGCTGGAGGATTCGTAAGGTGCACTCGACGACAGGCTTCCATCATGCCTTATGACTGCTGCGCCCCCCCCCCCCCCACACACACACCCTCCGTGTAGGACTTTCTGAAGCTGCTACGGCTGCCCCTGGGGTCAGCGCTTTATACGTTGCATGGCATTTCCGATGTCCATTTCACACACGCCGGTTCTGTGTCATGAGGGTGAGGTCACAACCTTGCCCCAAACGGCAGTGCAATAAAGATGATGAACTGGGGGCAAGCACCCCTAGGCTGCAAGTGCACATGCGTGACTGCGCTTAAGGAATATTACACTCAAGGGTGTGCTTTCATGCATGCCCGTGGTGTTGTAGGAACTCGTCCGCAGTTACGCTTAAAACCGAGAGAATCTATGAAAAATAATATTGTCTCAATCTATGAAAAATAAAAAATAATATTTATATTCTCTCAGAGCACAGCAGTGGCTGTGCTCTGAGAGAGAAACACAGCTGAAATATTCGGTACTGATTAGACATTACTGAATGCTGCATGGTTTCAGTCACTGCATGGGACGGAATTCAACCAATCAGGTTAGTTCCTGCCCCGCTTCAATGAACACATATACCCATCCCCTAACACACGTGTGCACACTATCACAACACAAGGTACATAGCACCTTACATACACACACACACATGCACACGCAACCTTACACACGCACACACACACATTTACTTCAATGAATGGTGAATGCATATACCCACCCGCTCACACACGTGTGCACACTATCACAACACAAGGCACGTAGCAACACACACACACACGCACCCCCCCCCACACACACACACACACACACCCACACACACACACACGCTCACTTTAATGAATGCATATACCCACCACCTAACACACACACACACACACACACACACACACACACACACACACACACACACACACACACACACACGCTCACTTCAATGAACGCATATACCCACCACCTAACACACATGTGCGCACACAATCACAACACAAGGCACGTAGCAACTACACAAACGCGCGCGCGCGCACACACACACACACACACGCGCGCGCGCGCGCGGGCACACACACACGCAAGGGCACACACACACGCGCGGGCACACACACACACGCGCGCGGACACACACACACGCGCGGGCAGACACACACACACACGCGGGCACACACACATACGGATGCAGGCTTCAAACACCTGTATCCTTGCATTACAAGATCAGTCATGGGTCACATCACCTGCTGAGCACACAACCATTTTTAAACGTGTCAACTTGCACTGTCTTCAAACGCAGTTAAAGTGGACTGGTGTGAAATCACAACGTTTCGGTTTACACCTTCTCCCTTGCCACCACTGTTTGGTCTTCACTGCTACACACCTGACACCTGTGCAAGACACTTTTTTTCCTTTTCTATTTTTTAAACGTATCATGTGCCACCCCAATTTTGAGTGATGTAATGTTTGGAAAGTCAGCGTAAGAGTTATTGATGTGTGACAAGCGCTGAGAACACGAGGAGGGCTTTCAGCCAGTCACAGGGTTATAATTAAGTTAGTGAAAGGGAGATAATGGTGGCTGAGCGAGCAAGCAGCGAGCGACTGAGAGTGTGTGTGCGAGAGAGAGAGAGAGGGGCGGGGGGTGCATGTGAGCAGGAGACAGAGGAGAAAGAGAGAGGGAATGGCGAAGGGAGAGAGAGATCCGCTGGAGAGTTTGTGATCAGTGTGGTGGTCTCCCACCCTCTCTCTCTCTCTCTCTCTCTCTCTCTCTGCTCACAGAGGGGCTAGTGATGTATCACATGGATGATGAGTGATGCATAAAGGTGGCATAGAGGTGCTGCCTGCCTGCCTGCCTGCCTGTCTGCCTGCCTGCCGCTGCTGTGATGTGACATGATAGGCTGCCCTGCAAAATGTGGCAAAGGAACAGCAGCAGCAGCATGGCCGACTGCATGATGGATGGCATCTGTTTTTGTTTATTAACTTGTCATGCTTATATAATATTCCTTCGGGCGCCGATGGCAATCATAGAATCGATCTATAAAGGCGCTTGTTTATTTGATCAAGTTATGCACAGCTGTCATCTGTTGCCAGCTCTCTCTCTCCCTCTCTCATTATAACCTACTTTGCCTTTGAGCAGGCCTTGTTATGCCGCAGACCGCCGCGTCTACTTCTTTGTATTTGAAAAGGTGTTTTAAATGTAGCACACCTCTGTGTCTCTCTTGCTCTCTCCTCACTTCTATCGCTGAATTCTTGTTTGTGTCTAACTGGAGCAGGCTCTGTATGCTGCTCTCCTGAGTATTCTATGCCTGTGTAACACTGCATGTCGCTGGGTTACAGTATGCGTGCAACTGTCGCTGTCCGCGGTGCTGAAACCAATTCGGCAACTGCTGCACTGTAGGCTGAAAGGGTGACGTCCCGTGGTACGTCCATTGTGACCCGCAACCTGTGTCTGTCTTTCTTTTTTTTGTTAAGTGACAGTTTGTGTTTAGGATGGGGTTATTCGGTTACTCTACAGCCGTGAATTTTCAAACGGTTTTGCCTGAAGGGCCCCTCCAGACTGCTCTGCCCCCTCTGTGATCACGCGTCTAGCTCCACCCCCGCTGAGGATGAGTGGAGGCTGGCACTGATACCGTACAATTGCACAAGGAGAGGAAAGGAACGAGGACACGGCTGCTTTTGATGGACAGTTCCATGAGAGCACATAACATCAGGACTGGAAGAAGTATTATTTTTAATTTATTTTTTAAGGAATGGGAATCTGCCTGAGAGACAGAGCAAGGCATTGACCAGCTCTGGGAGTTTCCAAGCCAACACCTGCGAAACCAAGTGAGTGACCCTCTTTAACTTATTGCCCGTCCCACAGAAATACAGTAGAATGATAAATGTGACCTGTGCATGAATTTTCATGATGCTATGTAAAAAAAAAAAAAAAATCTCTTTTCAGTGATAAATAGGGAAACATGAATCACTAGAGGGTTTTTTGTGGATGGGATGAGTGAAATTCATCTTTGCCTAATTACCATAAACGCACGTCTCTCATTTGCAATTCTATCCCTATTTCCATTTTAGGACTGCTCGCTTGATGGATCACATTGTGTGTAACTCTCATGTGGCTTAAAGTGTAATGAAAATGACGTTCTCAAAACTGCTTGCACAGACTTGAGATGAAGTTCTGAACTGAAATGTCTTGCAACAAGACAGAAATGACTCACCAACTTGAACAATATGCTTGCTGCATGAATAGTGTCTGCTCTGTCGGGCAGAAACCTCTTATCTACATATTTCAACTTTTTTCCCCCACAAATGAGTGCCCTATACTTTGCCATACCACAGTCAAGCATTTGTAGATCAGCTATTTTCCTGGTGTTTGTTCTTTTACCTGAATCCTGAAAAGGATCAGTTTCCACACAAAAGCAATTATTTGGTAATCCAAGGAAGAAAGGTCATCTGTGATGCGCGCGTACATGTAGTATAAACTGTTCCAAGGGTGAATAAATATGAATAAACTAATAAATTGTTTAGCTAGAAAACATTTGAATTTCAGTATAAAATTAGTATTATAGTAATACTAATTTATAGCATTGCGGTTCCCATTCATTCAGCAGGTTTCTCTTCAGGTCTCATGGTACCTCCTACCTGCACTTGTTAAACAAGGCTCTGCCGCCACCCCGTTGCTTCGCTTAAAACCCCAGCAACCGCTCTTATAGGCAGCCGTCCACACAACTGCTCACGGCTAATTAACTTTGGGAGATGAACTCGTCTTAATTTGATTTTCCCTACACTCCAAGTCTCCCCTACACCCCCCAACCAGCGCTGCCTGGTGCGCTCTGGAGCCGTTCCAGGGTCGCCGTAATAACGATCTTGTCAGTCGCCAACCACGCAATCTGGGAGCCTATCGACAGTGTGTGCCGGAGCGATACTGGATTATTGGACAGGTGGCTGGCGTAAACAAGGGCTCAACGCTGTTAGCAATCTTTGTGAGTGACCAAGGTAATTGTCACAAAGATCAGGAGGCATTATATAAACTGGACATTACTGGCATTCGTATGTCAAATAGTAGAATAAGTATAATAATGAAATGCAGCTCTCAAATAACTCTAACTTGAAAATAAATAATTTTAATTTAAAATCTACTGAGCAATGCTCAATGAATCCTTCCTGTCTGTCATCTTATATGGGTCCCTGACAGAGCCCTGGATGGGGAATAACACTCAGATTAACGCTTTTAAATGTGTTTCGACTGTCTCGACGCAGGTCAGTTGCTATGGTTGCTGAGCTCAGAGTTGTCTGAAATGTCCACCTCCTCATTTGGGAACTGCGCTGGATGATGGTGATGATGATGAGTGCTATTATTTAACAATTGATAGGTGTGCAGCCATGCGTTTCCTGACATTCTTTGACTGTTCCCCAGTGGATAATCATGCAGTGGCAACACCTAGTGACCAATTTTAAACCGGCAATTTATTCTCGAGCTAACCGTCTCGTGTATGTAATTTTCTCCACCCTCTCACAGTGTGCGAAAAAAACGAACAGTATATAACAGGGAAGAAATGCTGTATGATTAGTGTCAGTGCTGCAATGTATAATTTAGAACACAAAGACTATCTGGGACTAGCCCAAGTCGCCCTTCATTAGGACTCTTTGTTTACGTAGCCCACACGTACGTGTGTCTACAATAGTGAATAAAATGGTCACTAACAGGTACATTGTGTTTTTACAAAGTAACACTGTTCTTTAAACTGTGCATGGTTACGGAGGCAGGAGCTGTAAAAGGGGGGGGGCGTGGCACAGTAGCAAGTGCTGTTGCCTCACAGCCAGAAGGTCCTGGGTTCGATTCCCGCTAGGGACGCCGCTATGAGTGCTGGCGGCGTGTCTCCTCCTCCGCGTCATCAGTGCCCATACCCGAGGCGGGGTTTGGGCCTTTCTGTATTACATCCGTGTCCCCTAGGGTAGGTACTGTACCCTCACACAAAATATGCAGGATGCAGCCTCTAGACCTGGCCAGCCGGAGCACCTGATGGAGGGGAGAGGAACTTGTTGGAATAGCATGTTCCTTACATGTGCCATGTCTAAACTGGGAAACTCTTCATGCATTGAAGGAAGCATGAAGCCAGTCTGCTGCCTCGCCAGGTTGACGGAGAGCGTGTAGAGCCCAGGATCACATTCGGAATTGGCACTGGGTGATAAAAATGGGTTACAAAGCTGGGGATTGCTGCAGCCAGCCTGGACACTGCCAATGGAACACATGCCTGTTAAAAGTGTCATCCATACTGTGTTGTGTTGGCCATTACTCGTCAAAATGAAGAACGGAACATGGATTTAAAACACAATCACAATGTTGGACAGCAAAGACAGGGACTTTGATTAGCATAGCAAATGTCACCGAATACTAGGAATGACTCACACAGAGAGAGCGGAAAGTGAAAGGTACAGATACGAGTGTCATAATCATAGCAAAAAGTCAAAGATAACGACAACTGGAAGAAGAAAGGGAGTCGAGTGCTGTTGTGCCACAGCCAGATGAGGCGAGCTCTGTGCGCCACAGGAGCAGGAATAACAGCAATTCACACTGCAGCTGCTCAACAAAATCTACTAAAGCCCTTTTTTAAAATCAAGGCACCAGTGCTACAAACACAGAGTGACAGACGTCTTGCTGCTACTGACTCTCCTTTAAACTCAGAGAGAAAACAGAAAGTCACGCATACTGTAGAAGTTAGAAGTAGGGCAGACACTCAGACAACACTCTTGAGCAGTGGTTTTCAACCAGTGGTCCAGGGACCACCAGTGGTCGCTGAGAGGATTCCAGGTGAATCCTCTCAGCTAAATGATTGACAGTTGGTAACCAAATGGACCCTTATAGATCTGTAACTCTTGAGAGTGTAAAATTTCACACTCTCAAGAGTTAAATTATATTTAAATTTTCTAGAACGTACACCTTTTTGTGGAGCAAAACTTGAAAATCCTTAGTTTTGGGCCAGAGAAAAGACACTCAACGTCAACTGGTCCGTGGCTAAAATGCAGAAAAAATAGTGGGCCCTGGTATGAACAAGGTTGAAAAATACTGCTCTTGAGGATTATGAGCCAGAATGTTGCTTTGCAAACACATTAATACTAGTGCATACAGCAGCATCAACGCATTCTTAACACAAAGCTGAAAGTCACAGACAGTGCTGGAACTGCACATGGAAGCGTAATACTGCATAATACTTTTTACTCTTTTCAACATGTTTAAAGGTGCAGGGAAATGGGTCATTTTATTTTGAAGCTTCAACCTCAAATGGAAGAATCTCAGTTTCAGAACCAATCAGAGCTTCACGTCACTCCAGGCTATGGGGCCGTTCAAGACCACCATAATTAGGCATCATGGGTATGCATGCTATGCAGTATTGTTTGTAAACAAAAGTAACAGAGTGGTATGCAGCGAAGCCAGGGGGTTATTTCTAAACTACACCCAACCAGATTGAGGTCAAACTGAGTAATACGCTGTCTGGGTGTCATGTAAATGAGATTAAAAACGGGACTTTGTTTGTAATGAAAAGCACCTGTGTTTGCAGGAGAAACAGGATTGAGAATCAAACTAATTATCACAATTTTGATTGGCTGTTATCGCTGTGATAGTCGAGACATCATGACGCAGCATGTTTTCATTTTCAGATTATTTTTTGGATGCTTGATATTAAAATATAGTACATAAATGTTTTGGGGCATCCATTGTTAGTGGTCAGAATGATTAGAATGATTAAGGCACCAGACACATGATTATGTCATCATAGCATCATAGTTTCTGAGATCTGGTGCAATCAAAATAGAGTGATGTAAAATGCATGCATGAGTATCAGAATACTATTAAAACATGATGTGTGGGGAAAAAAAAGTTTGGCGCTACAAAAATACACACATTATAATAAAGACAACCTGTACCAATGCCAACTTTTGGAAGGGAAGGGGACCTCAAGGGGTAAATGTAAAGCAGGGGGCATCTATGACAAAAATCAAGTGCATTATATAATATATAATGCACTTGATTTTTGTCATAGATGCCCCCTGCTTTACATATACCTTGATTACTGTGACATCATATTATGATGTCACATTAATTAGATGGATGCCAAATGTGTTTTGGTGTGGAGAATTCTCCTTTAAACATGCCCATTATTATGACCACAGATGCAGTTTAAAAGTGTGTGCAAAACATTTTTCCATTTCACTGCGACTTTAACCCATGCCATGTCCGCCCACCTACCCCACCACCTCCCGGGACAAGGCAGAGCACGAATCTCCATATGTGAATATTCCACGCGTGAATAGAACAGTCCAGGGTCCCAGCGCGGGAGGGAGGCAGGCAGGTAGCCAATTACTGTATTATACTTCCCATCTTGTGTCAACGTCTGTTTCCTGGGAACCTGTTGTCATGTGGCCATGACTGGCTAATTGAGCGTTAAGGTTGAGTGTGACGGACGGGTTGTAACGGGCAGCTGTTAATGCATCCTGGCAGGCTCTGTTGGCTCCGCGAGGCCGCGCTCATTTCCACTGTGTAAATGCTTTGATGAAATTCCACATTGCGAAGCAACAACCAGCACCTGTGTGCCATGCCATTCATTGCGCCATTCTCATTTTAAGTGGCAGTGCAGCATATGGGAACAGATATTATTGTGTTTGCTCTGGAGGGAGGGGGTCTTGTGTATTCCAAAGTCCCTCTCGTCCTCTCTGGTGGGATGTTGATGAACAGACAACAATCGAGATGTCTCCTGTTCCACCGGGGCATTGAAATGACTCGTGCATTTGCGTGAGACGGGAGAGATCGAGTGAGAGTGCATATCAATGACAAATTACGTTGACAGACAGCTTGATGTTGCCCTCGGGGGCATTCAATAATACAGCAGTGGATTCCAGCTTTCTATTAACCACAGGGGAGGATTTTATACTATTGGCAAACATTTTTTATTCTTAAAAACACAACAAGGCACTGTATCTTCATAACTGAACCCATGCTGTACAGCATGGGTCGTGGCCCACCGTCAAACTCTGGCCCGCGGGCCAAATTTGGCCTGCCGTGTAATTTCATTTGCCCCTTGAGACATTATAAATTAAAGGGGAAGACCACCCATTTTCAACATTTTAATATGTCATTAATATACCTTAGAGATGTTGTGTGGACATGATAAAAAAGTTCCCCCAATTCTGTATTTCCTAAAAATGGAGGTCTGCAAAAAAAATCATTAACATGGTGAAATACATCTGATGACATCACCAAGATGTATTTCACCATGTTAATGATTTTTCTTTCAGACCCATTTTTCCTGAGAGGGTACAAATGGAACCAAATGGACCCGCTAGGGTCCATTTGGTTCACATTTGTACCCTCTCAGGAAAATTTTGAAGATGAGTGGAATTACACTTTAAAAGATGAGTTTGTTCAAACTTGGCCCGCGGCTTTGTTCAATTTTACATTTTGGCCCACTCTGTATCTGAGTTTTACACCCCTGCTGTACAGGGTTAGGGTCAAGCTGCAACTGCACAAGTCTGTAGATCTGCTATTTGTAGGTCTGCTATTAAAAAGCCTAATATGCATAATATATGTTATGTAGTATTGTGTAAACAAAAGTAACAGAGTGGTGTGCAGCAAAGCCAGGCGGTTAGTTCTTAACTACACACATATACATACATCTATATGCAGATTAAGTTCAGTAATACACTGTCTGGGTGTCTCATGAATGAGATTAAAAACGGGATGTTTGTTATCAAAAGCAACTGTGTTTGGAGGACAAACACATGGGAATCAAACTGATGAGCACGATTTGGATGCATGTTTGATATTAACTCATTGACCGCGATCGGATCTTCTTTGTTTCCTCTCCATTGCCGCGGCTCAAACCAGTTCGATCGGTAAAAAAGCCCTTATTTTGAAGCTCAGATCTCCTAAACAGGATGTGCTGTTTCTGTTATGCTGTGTCTGTTGTCTTGCCTAATCGATCATCTGGCGATGTACCCAAAAACATCCGGGTCACAAGTCAGGAAGAGCTGTGTAGCCCTGGCTGCTTAACCCATGCGCCAGCGACATTGAGGGGGCAAACCGGAGGAGAGCCGTTTGAATGCATTGGGTTGAATGCATGTCAATGGGACGGAAAAAAAAAAAAGTTGTCCCCAATTCTGTCCCAAATGAAAGTCAGCAACAGGATGATCATCAGACGATGCGCACGGACTAATAGTTGGATTAAAGAATGAAATCTACATCTCGTCGTGATACGAGCCGTCGTCGTGACCGGCGGGAGTAATCTACCGGGAAGTCCATGAGCAGCTCGAGAACGGCGCTTTAAGAATTAAACTCAACTGCTCCACCAAACATGACGGCATGCAATCAACCCAAATTCCAAAGCTATTTCAAATGAAAGTGCTTATATTCTAAATGATTTAAATCTCATCATTCAAAAAAGAAAGATCTGGGAGTTTTGGGAGTTGCAACTTCAACAACTGATGTTATTATCTAGGCTTACTTGCCTAATATACTGTGAGTCCTGTACAAGATATATGAGAGTATATATAATGGAAGATACCATGCCAAAATACATAGTTATCTATTCAATGTAGGGGGTTGGGGAAAATGTAAATGACCCCCCCCCCCCCCCCCCCCCCCAGAACTATAACTATATACTATGTAGCTAAACATTTTTAGATGGGGCTTGGCGGCCATATATAAATGATCTTGGGGGGGTCCTTGACATGAAATATTGAGGACCACTGATATGTCAGGATTTAGAAGACATGTTGTAGGCTCAGTTTTCAAATCAAAATGGGCTAAATTAGGCAGAACGGTGAATAGCAGTGCAGTTCATTGTTCATGGCGCCACTCAGCTAAGACCTCTTGTGCGGAATATCTGTACGAGAGCACACATGCGGAATACATCTGACCTCATCATGTCTTCTCTCATTCATCATTATTCCAACAGCTCCTTGTGCTGTCTACCTTTGTCATTCCTCCCTTTCACTTAGTACCTTTGTCATTTCTAACGCGTCTTTTGCCCTGCCACTGATGCTCCTGTCACCCCGCGGAGAGGAAACAATAAATCTGTGAAACGACAGCATCGCAAAGGGGAAATGTCACCAGCAGCATTCTCTCTTCAGCCCTGCCGAGGCTTCATACCCGTATGGCTCAAAACGGCGGTACTAATTTGATTATGTTTAAAACACGATATTGAACATCTCTACAGGAATTGAGGATGTACAATATACGTTAAATTAGGTCCTCTGTTTGACAGAGGTCCACGCTGTGCCGCTATTCACAAAGTCGAATGCTGTTAAGCAGGGGGGTGAAGTAGTCAGCCAATGTTAATGCTGTCAGTCGCACCAATGGTGATTTTCACACACTTATTTGACAGAACTTGCAGGATGGGGCGAAATCATTTTGCGACCGTGGCACAGGTCGCGACCCTACTTAAAAAAAAGCTTGCAAGTGTTTTTTTAAAACAACCTTTCCGACCTTTTCCCACCTGCCCCGACCTTTTTGTGTCGGGGGAAGTATCCCACTGCTTTTAAAACAGTAAAACTTTTTTTTTATTTGCAACCGATAAAAAAATGGGGAGGAAAGGGGAAAACCTTTTCAAAAACGTCCGTGACCTAGGTCAAGGCTGCAATATGATCTCCCTGTCTCTTGTTTCTCGTCTCTAACCACCTGACCTTCCAACCTACGTGTATTTGGATTTCAGTATTGTTTATTATTAAAACATCACACCTGTGTGACGTTCTCAACCTGCAGGCTGCATGCGGCCCGTGCAACATGTAGCATTTCTAATCACGGATGAAACACCACACCGGAGCGCACTTCCATCCACTTCCGTCTATTAGTTTGCATGGAGCTGTCATCACAAGTGTGGGTGTGTTGCATTCATGTCAACTGACACGTCCACGCATTTCAGGAGACTATCTTAAGCAGGTCTTGACACTAACACTTGCCCGCTTGCCCGGGGCAAGTAAAAAAAAATGGTAGGGCAAGTGAATACTGTTACCTGGTTGCCCGATCGGGCAAGTGTGCAACATAGTGCACTACAACACAACACAAGATAAATTTGTCTTGAAGGCAGTCATTGCCCTCTGCCTCTGTGTCCTTTCCCTGCTTTCTAGCTATCCAACAATTCCAGGCTGGATTTGGGAAACAAAACAGACAAATTAACATACACATCAAAATGACCATTAATCTTCTACATTCTCTAGTTGCGTAGACGTGGGCTAATTAAGATGATGAATATTTTAACTCTTGAGAGCGTAAAAATGAAACCAAATGGACCCGCAAGGGTCCATTTGGTTTCATTTTTACGCTCTCAAGAGTTACATCTGGTTAACCAGCTTAACTGGGGACCACCTGGAACCCTCTCAGGGACCACTGGTTTAAAGCACCCAAGTAGAAAGTATACTTAAATGTAAAATTTACAATATATTTTTGGGGGGCAAGTGATCATGACCTGAGGGCAAGTAGAACCTGACTTGCACTTGCCCGATGGGCAAGTGCCTCAAAGACCTTAGTGTCAACCCCTGTTGAGTCCTTCTCACACCAAAGGGTCACCTTGCAACTCCTTGGGTCCAAGCGGACCCAAGGAATTCACACCAAAACGGCCTTTTCCCTTTGGTGTGATGTGGTCTGTTCTTGACTTACATTCGTTGAATCGCTCGGGACAGCGCGCGTCAGCTAACTTGCAACAAAACATATCGCACCGCAGGGACATGTGTCAAGACCATCTTGACCCTTTGGTGTGAAAAGGGAGAACTTGCCTTCCATCTTTCAAAGTAGAATGGGATATCATGAGAAGTCGAAGACCTTTCACTGAAGGGAAACTGATTAAAACACAGCAGGACGCTATGACTCAACGGCTAGCTGGACACTAGCCAGTGAGTCACCTTTGGCTGATTTTAAACACAAAGACCCGATCAGCCTGCGCCTCTCTGATGCAAGCAACGCTCTGCCGTATGTCATTTTCACTCCCTTCCTGATGCTCTCTCTCTCCCTCTTCATCTCTCTCTCTCGCCCCTAAGCCATCTTAAAGGGATATTCCACTTCAAAAAAAAAAAAAAAAAAAAAAAACATTGGTCATTTTATGGTCTACTTTTCCAAAACAATATTTTGAAAATAAATGAAAACTGTAAAAGAAATTCCACGGCTCTCTCACGTATTAGGAGGACAATAACAGTCACCAGAAAAAAGATGGGTTGTTTTAGAATAATCTGTCACGGTTAAAATGGAGTTTTAAGTTACAATGTGTTTGTATAAGAAGGAGGTAGATGCGCTAAAATGATCATAAAATATCGAAATACTGAATGGAGTAATTTATAAACTGTCTGGTGTGTTCACATGAGACTGAGTAGACCATAAAATGACCAAAAGTTTTTTTGAAAGTGGAATATCCCTTTAAGTTGACTAGGATTGATATCGCAGGATAGATATAGCATAGTTGACCGTCAATATTGTTAAAAAAAAAAAATGAAAACATTGAAAAAAAGGAAAAACTAATCATATCACATAATGACATCTGACCTGTGACGATGGCAACAAATTTGAATGACGTGTTTAGTGCAACTTCAAATTCACTTCTGCCCCAGGAGAAAAGTGAACGCTTTCACCGCCTGTTCTCTTCACACTTGGGTGTCCTCGCGGCTGCACCCCACGCCTGACACAGCCCCGTTGTCAGTAGACACCTGCAAAATGCCCCGGCACCCAGGGTAACCCGTCACACAAAGGGTGAGGGGCTGTCATTTCCAGGTGATCATCACGGCCATCATTTTTCTTTGACAGACCACCTTCACACTGCTGCACTCCCCTTGGGGTGTCAGACAGTTTGTTCTCTGGAGCCGTGAAGGGCAGCCATTCTCACTCAGAGATTTGTGGGATATTTTAGGATTTAGGAGCTTTTGCGACTGCGGGTTGCATTGATATGTGTGTGTTCCCACTGTTTGATCTGTTTAGGTTGTTAATATGTATCCAAATAGGTGATCTACAAGCCCCCAATGCTTGCAGAGCCCTCAGGCTAAACGCTATGGCTCTGGTTACAGGGACCGCGGTCTACCGTATTGCTTTGTTGTTGCTGTTTTTTTTTTTTTTTTCTTTTTTCAACGAAAAATGCTCAGTGGATTGAGTCTTTGTCTACTCAGGTTGTATTCATCTGGCTTTGTTATTTCGTAGCAATGCCATGATGTAAATCCTGATGAAATGCAGGTGAATATCACACAATTGCTATGCACCTCGGCAGAAAGAAAAAAGGTTCAGTCGGTGGGGAGGGAGGTGCCCTTTGGGTGGCGGGCCTGACAGCGGCTCACAGCCACATAATTTCTAGATCCGCCTAATGCACAGAGCAACTAAGTGCAGTGTCGTCGAATGCCAATCGCAGCTAATGCTCCAACGTTCTCTCAATCAACTCTGATTGAAGGGAACAGCATGACAACGCTGTGATTGCATTCATGGGCAGTGGCAACATAAAGGGTATAAAAACGCACCAGCAGAGCTGCACGCATGGCCACTGGCCAGCAATATAAGACTATGACGGTACTTTGCAGTATCTCCAAGGTTACGATTGGTGTGTATTCACCATGAGCTCTGATTCAAGAGAAAGAGATGGCATTGGCAGGGTATCCGCTGGTCTAGTGACCCAGTGCATACCACACATAGGCATGACAGCGTTTCGCCTGTTCGAATCCCGGTCATGACACCTCTTTCCTGTCAGTCTTCACTTGTGTCAATAAATAAAGGACACTGTTCCCATACACATGCAAAAATATATAACGCCTTTGCGTTCAGGTTTTAACGCTTCGATTATGTGTTGCTTCCCGAGCACCCCGTCGCACGCACGCACGCACGCACACGCGCGCGCACACACACACACACACGCGCGCGCGCACACACGCACACGCACACGCACACGCACACACACACACACACACACACACACACACACACACACACACACACACACACACACACACACACACACACACACACACCGACAACAGTCAGGGGTGAGAGAGGGCGGGGAGGTCGAATTTATATTTTAGCCTGGTTAGTTTGTAATTCCTGCATACACTTCTGGATTACAAACAAACAGCCATGCCTGAAATGATATTACCAGTTAGTCCCAGTGAATTTAAAAATATGAAAATACACACTTTTAGACCACACCCTTGGTCATTATTTGGCCTTAGTCAAAAATGGGACATTTTCATTTTGGGCCCATGAAGTGAACAGAGTTTACTTATCTCTGTCTGTAGGCTATGCTAAGTAAAATAAGCTGACGCAAGGATGGGGAGATAGTGTTATTATGGGGTCTCTTTTTGTTGTGGCCTGGAAAGGGCAGTTGTTTTACAGACAGGCAAATGGGCAGAGTCGAAATCCTCCTTTAATATCAATGTGTTCATGTGCTCCCAGCAGAAAGCTGACGAAATAGAGAAGCGACTCCACACTGATTATGACAACAGGGCTTGTTGCTAATGCCTCGCCACTCGTCACAATCTTTAAAAAAGAAAATACGACGTAACGAGCCGTCACTCATTCATGCAATGCAGCCATGCGTCACACACACACGCACACACCGTGCAGGGAGGACAAACTACTTCGGAAGTACACTGGAAAAGTTACATTAGTTAGATGTAAACAGCCCAGCTTTGGCTAAAAAAAACAACAACAATGCAAGCTGCAGGCTGTTTTGCTGTGATTGCGCTGGGATTGCGAGGAAAAACAGCATGCCATAACCTATCACAATCATGTATACATATTGCTGAGTTGTCGTCTCAACCCACAAAAGGACGGAATCTTAGCGAAAATAACTTGCTACTTTGGCAAATAAATACACACATTTAATTTCTCCAAATCTGATGAAAACCTCCCTCAACCTTCGAACTGTCTTAATGTGAACAAAACGAAATTAGGCAAAAAAAACGAAAAAAAGAACTTTGATGGTCCCCCAGGGAAAATACATTTCTCTGACAGAGCACAGAGCACCAGACCTGGACACATTTGTTTATTTAAACTCCCTGAAAATCTATTCTAATTACTTCCTGAAAACAAAAACGTGCTGGTTGATGATGTGTCGAGGCCTGCGTCAATAAAAGCTAATAGAAATTAAGCTGACCTGTTTTTATTCCCATTTCTGAATAGTCCTCCATGAACACATTTGTATTTAATTACAGTTGGAAGTACTCTATTTCTAATCCCATCCAGACAGTGTATTACTCAGTTCAAACCTAATCAGCACATTAAAATACACAGTATACAGTATCTGAAACTATATGTTAGAAATAATCACACATAGCAATACAGTGACAGAGCTGAGTGACTATTGTAAATAAACAGTTATGGCTGTAATGTGCCGCGCGTAGCAAAACTCAGAGTAGAACCGTCTTTCTCTCTTTGACCTCCCATCGCCTGAAGGGTTGCATGCTGCTCTGGTTGGTTCATAAAATCCCTCTGTTCCAATTTCATTACAGTTTTAAAAGACTGGATTGTTATTGGCTTGGAATAATTTATCGCTTCCATTATTTTTGCAGGCATAAATATTCACTCTCACTTTTCGGGCTGTAAACGGCATGCCGACGACTTTGACCATGACCGCCTCTGCGACCAGTGAATGCACACCGTTGGCCGGTACGCACAAATGCTACCCTCCAGCCCTGGCTGATGATGCACCCGGTGAGCTGGAACAGTCTCAAGACCTCAGGTCAACAAGGTAATACTGTCACACACACGTGCACGCACACACACGCACACACACACACTGAGGCGAGTGTAGTGACATGCACACATTTGTGCTTACAGTATTTCTGCGGTGTTTTGCGCGTAGTGCGCATAAATGTAAAAAAAAAAATAATAATAACGTGCAGTGCGCTTAAATGCCCAGGCACCTTATGCGTACTACGCGTAACACATATAATTATTGAGAATGAACAGAGAGGGGCATGATGCGTGCATCGTGTGCACGCGGAAATTACATATCACATGCACACGCTCTACATTGGAAAATGCTTTACATAACAGGGCACCACCAGTGGTCCTTGAGAGGGTTCCAGGTGGTTCCCCGGGTAAATGATGGAAAGTTGGTTAACCAGATGTAACTCTTTGAGGGCGTAAAAATGAAACAACCCTTGCGGGTCCATTTGGTTTCATGTTTACACTCAAGAGTTAAAATTTTCATCATCTGAAATAGCACCACTTAATTAGGAAGTCTACACAATTAGAGAATGTAGAAGATCTGTATGTTTGCCTGTTTTGTTTCTGAAATCCAGTCTGGAATTGTGGATGGAAGCAAACAAAATCTTTAGTTTCGGGGACTGTAGGGATAAAATGTTATGAAATGGTCATCCGTGGCTCAAATGCTGAATAAATAGTGGGCCCTGGTATGAAAAAGGTTGAAAACCAGTGTACTATACTGATAATAATAATAATAATGGATTGCATTTTATAGCGCTTTTCCAAGTGCTCAAAGCGCTTTACAATGGTCCATTCATTCATGCTATAATAAATTGGGCGTACATGCACTTTTTCTGTCTGATCCGCAGATGTTAAGTGTAGTTTGTGAGTACAGCTCGGGGCCAGCTCCACCATGGAAAATGTGACACCTGGCAGCATTCCCGACGGGCCGAACCTGAGGGATTACAACTACCCGGCGCTGATCCTGGGCGTGCCTCTGATTCTCATCATCATCCTGGGAAACGTTCTGGTGTGTCTGAGCGTGCTCACGGAGCGCTCACTGAAGACAGCCACAAACTACTTCATCATTAGCCTGGCCGTCGCAGACCTGCTGCTGGCAGTGCTGGTGCTCCCCCTCTATGTCTACTCTGAGGCAAGGAGCACACGCTGTGTGTGTGTGTGTGTGTGTGTGTGTGTGTGTGTGTGTGTGTGTGTGTGTGTGTGTGTGTGTGTGTGTGTGTGTGTGTGTGTCTGTGTGTCTGTGTGTGTCTGTGTATGAACAAAGGTTCATGTTTTAGATCGTTAAAAAAATCAAAATATATATAAGCTATATTTTTGCATTTTTCCCCTCTACGTTCCCCTCTACGTGCAGCTGTTTCCCTGCAGGCAGACACTTGTTTCAAACTGCAGATTATCTACAACTTTGTTATTGTCAACGAATCATGAAAACAAAACATTCGTCTGGCTCAGGACAGGAGTGGCTAATGTGTGAGGGGAGGGGGGTCTGTGCGGTGAGGCAGCGTTTAAGCCAATCACAACCAATAGAGTGGAGGTGAGGTGGAGTTCGATTGTGTTTTTAAACAAATCTGTCTACAGGGTTTGTAGATAATAAAGTTGCCTTTATTACCTTGAAATAGCTACTTTTATAATCCAATCGCTCACTGCTAAAGTACGTAATTTCTACTACTTTCATAACCCAATTGCTCCCTGATAAAGTATTTTTATGTATTACTCCTTTTCCATTTGCTGCCTTCTTGTTCTTGTTCGATTTTTAGCTATTTTTGGTGCAATTTGGTGTGCTTTAAAAGAGAAACAGTTAATTTGTACAGTACGTGTCTAACTATTTGTGTTTTCCATCCAGTTTCTGGGAGGCATCTGGACCTTGAGCACCAACATATGTGATGCACTGATGACCATGGATGTCATGCTGTGCACAGCCTCCATCCTGAACTTGTGCGCGATCAGTGTTGACAGGTGCAGTAGTAAACACTCTCACACTACACACAACTCTCAGGCTGGACATTATGTGCTGTTCTATGTGAAACTAAAATTGACTGTATTAAAGGGGTTCCACTAGGATTACCACCAGGATTTTTGGTATTTTTACCATCCCCAGTGTATTTTTATACACCCCAAAACGTTGGGAATGTGACCGTGACATACTGTGGGACCGCTTGAAATGTATATTGCACTTGTGAATCTCTGTTGGAGTATATTAAATTACAATGATTTTATAATAATTCTATAATAATTCTAGGAAGCATGTCTGTCTGTCTGTCTGTTACCTGTGCAATGTACTGTCCCATGTGGATCAATCACACATGCCACGGGGCACAAATAGACTCAATGAACCTCGCGTAGCACAGCCCTGTCATCCAGCATCATTTGTGCACTACTTACAAACACCAAACATTATACCAATAATTTTAATTTAATAGATTATATAAAAAATAGAATAAAAACTCATCACTGCGCAGATCATGTGTCACGGACACACGTTATTTTGTGGTCACAGTTTGTCGTATAACACGGGATCACCTCCCTTTGCCACGCCAGTTATTTGCGAGTTTCAACTGCTCAGAAGGACTGTGTGTTCGTATTTCCCCGTATACGCCCGCCGGTGTGTGTGTGTGTGTGTGTGTGTGGTGTGGTGTATGTGCAAGCGCGTTTGGACTAGGAATGCAACAATCTTCAGCTCGCTATCAACACAACATAACGCCCCCACCCACACACACAGACACCACATAAACGCACACTCAGACACACATCAAGTTGACACAGCACGCTCCAGCCAAAATAGCCAATCTTCAAGCTCAAAAACTGCTACAGCCACGCATTTCCTCAAACCAGAGCTAAAAACTGCACATTGTAGCCTACACGCAAATTGGCCTAGCCTTTGATCTGTGCTACTCACAAAATATATTAAAATATATAACAGGCTGTCGACCGTCATGTGATTCATGTCTACTTTATATGGTGCATGTCAAACTGGATTTCCTTCAGGTATTTAATAACAGAATTATTAAACGGTTTTAAAGCACAAAGTGCTTTAAAACCAGGCTGTGTTCACTCCCGAGACACGTCATCACATCTCCATCAGGGGCTTGACAGTCAATTTGAACAATGCCATTAGGAGAGATTGCAGGCCGTGTAGCTGGGCTGTGCAAGGCTAATGGAACCAGGGAAGATCAAGACCTCTGCCTCTAATAGCATCACTCGGGGAAGGGTACACACAGCAAAATAATAGTTGTTCATTTATCTTGACATTTGTGCACTCTCAGGGGTAAATTATCAGACTCGAGAGTACTGCATACATTACTGCTTTGGGTCATTATTACATGGCCATACAGTTGAGAGACACTCTGTCTACCTGATTTGAGCCTATGTAAATTGTGTACCCTTTTTTTTTTGGCAATAACCAATTCCCCCTCCTGATTATGTTGGTTACATCCAGGTTAGAGCAGTTAGATATTGTCTATGGCAAGTCATCAAAGCTTGGATTACTCAGTTGATTTGACCTAAGGTCTCAGCAATATTAAAAATACACTTTAAGTTATTGGTATGCATTGGTATTGCCCTTTTTCATTGGTATGCATGGAATCCTTCTCTCAAAGAAGCCCAATGAAACTACGTACAGTTAAGTACACCTGTACAGTATTAACATATAAATAGTTACATCTATAAAAAACTAACTTAAAACAGACAGATCATGCACATTTTAAGGGGACAGGGAATGAGATGGGCAGTGATGAAGGGTGCTGTTTTTGTGAACATTTCTGGTTGTTTAGGCTACAGTTGAGTGTATAAAAGGCTATTAAAAGGCAACATTTATATGATACATTTCAAATTCATGGTAGAGCCCCAGTAATTAACACTATACGCTGCATAAACAAAGAACTCTGTTCAAGTACCAATAAAGAGTCCCGCAGGGAGTGTAAACAAAGAGACAGAGATTAATTAATCCACATCGGAGCTCCGTAGGCTACTGTATGATCTTGCCTTGTTTGCGACAGTCTTGCGGTAAATTGGCAGGTCCCTCATCCAAATTCACCAGGTCCATTATAACCGAAGTTTAGAAAAATCTTTGAGCGCGAATAACTCCTGATCTAAAGTATATATGACTTCCCTTTTTCCCCATCGTTGGTTCTTTGTCTTGGCAAATCTTAGCCACCTCTAAGATGAATCCCATCAACATCATGTGCGTCTGAAACCTGGCCCAGATGGAAACGACCATGGGTGCACAGATTGAATGGGTGCCAATGGTTCTGGGTGCTTATCATGTTTTTACCCATAACGGTAACATTATATCATGCTAATGTTCTAATTCTCTGGGACCATTCCTCCAGGTACATCGCGGTGGTGGTCCCTCTGAAGTACAACCGGAACCAGTTCAGCGTGCGGCAGCTGGCCCTCATCGCCGCCACCTGGGTCCTGTCCCTGGGCGTGGCCAGCCCCGTCATCTTCGGCCTGAACCGCGTGCCGGGCCGCGACCCCAGCGTGTGCAAGCTGGAGAACGACCACTTCGTGGTCTACTCCTCACTCTGCTCCTTCTTCGTGCCTTGTCCCGTCATGCTCTTCTTGTACTACTGGATGTTCCGGGGCTTGCGGCGCTGGAGCACGGGCAGGAGCCGCTCGCAGGTGGGGCGGGGCGGAGGAGGCGGCGGCGTCCGGCGCCACACCCTCTCCCTTCGCCTCGGCTCAGCCCTGTGTGGCCAGAAGGCCGCAGTGGCGACTACGGGCGATGGCAGTGGCCAGGACAAAGCGGCGGTGGACCTCTTGCCCGTGGGCCTGAGCCCCACGTCTCCGTCCACCATCACCATGCTGACGCCCGTGGCCACCACCCCCGCCACGGACGAGCAGCAGGACGAGCTCCGGGTGGCGGCTGAGAGCGACCCCATGACCACACAGCTGGACAGCATATCGGACGGGGACCCCGGCGAGAAGCCGGCCCCGGAAGAGGCGGCGGCCCGGGGCCGAGAGAACGGCGTGCCGAAGGCGAGCCGGGGCGGCAGGAGGGGACGGCGGAACAGCAAGAGCAGCCGAGTGAGCGGAAGAGAACGAAAGGCCATGAAGGTCCTACCGGTGGTCGTAGGTGAGTGTTGTTCACTAGTGACTAGTTGAGGATCACTGTTTTACTTTCCAAGTTCCCTCCCCCCACCCGCAAAGGAATAGAGAAGTACAACACAATCTGTTTAGCGACAGCTCGTAGTGTACGTCTTGTGTCCAGAATGCTGCAGTGGATTAGGATCTACAAACTTGATGATGCCCAGATACAGGGCACTTTGGTGCGCAGTGAGCATACAAAAGACATAACTAGCCTATGCATCTGGCAAGGTACTAGCCATAATATCAACAATACACACCAGCCCACACTTCAGAACGTGAAGACAAAACATAGCAGGCACATTATCAGAATAAAATCTATGACCTTGAATTCACATTTATGACATGTATGTATGTATTTACAATACATGTATTCCTCCTCCTCCTGCTCCTCGTCACATTCATATCATTCTCCAGCCGTTTTTTATTTTATTTTCTGTGGCATTCAGCAAATAAACAGAATCCACACTGACTCCATGCGTCCTGCACATCATACGAAACCACAAACAAGACAGGGGGTGGTGGGGGATTAAGTTGGGAGATAACGTCTGGGCGATTCTGTATATCTCCGATACTGCAATCCAACCAAACAGCCAGACTTCTGCCTGTGACAATCTGTACACACGCACACATAGAGCAAGAATAATTGGGAAGACAAAGGTAAATACTGTATTTAATTTTTCCCCTTTTCTCCTTTTCCAAGAGGAAATAAAAAAAACAACAACTTATCAACTTGGGCTGGTGGGAGTTGGCTTGTGTTACAATGCATCGATAAGTCGACTTTTTTGGTTAATGCCGTACTGTACAGTATCCCTCAAGGTTGCTCACTAAGGTTTCACAGGGGTAAAGCTAACCTTAGGCCTTCCTTTCGGCCATTTGTAGTACATGCCAGGCTAAATTTGACCAAAGCAGAGAAGGAGCTAGCTTTCCCTTTCTACAGTACGTAAAAAAACAAAACAAAAACAAAACAAAAACAAAAAACGCTGTTACAGCTCAGTCACAGAGGCCCTTGACTGTGTGTGAAGATGTTTTTTCCTCAGATCTCAAATTGGGTTCTTATGAAGTCCTGAATGTCCTATTTTGACTAGATTATAATGCACATGAAGACGACCCCTGAATCTTGGATGTTATTAGGTGGAAATAAAGTACTGTTAGGTGAAAATGATTATTCGTTATTGCCAAAAATGTGTACTGCACTCTTAGAGTATATGTTTTGGTATATGGTTATATGTACATGATACAATAGCACTACTGTATCTGTATAATCGGAACAACGATGGCTCCCATTTTCAGGAACAGAAAGCCTTCCAGATCGATGATGTCACTGGAAAACGGGTTTCTGTACTGTGCACAGCCCTCTTGTGAAAAATAGTGATATTTTATCATGTGCATTAGTGAAGACCTATTATATGAAGATATGTTGAAAATTGGTGAAGTGGTCATTTTATCCTGATGTCAAGATAACGCTCGGGGGTATCGGTCCGTGTCAGTCAAATGATGTCATGTGTCCTCAAACCGTCAAATTCTGAGCATGTTGAAGCAAGCCTGTATCAGTCCAGGAGACATTGTGCAATAATAAAATACCATCACACGTCTCATTGTACTTAAGGTCATGAAAAAAAAATCCATTTTAAACATCCACTGCAGGCACTTTGAAGGATATTATTATTGATGATAACTGCATCTTAAGAGGCCACGACAACAAGAACATATGGAAAGGCTCACTTTTACATTGTAATAGCCATCAGTCAGGGAAGGAATAAACATAGCACAGAGTTAGAATATGGTCTGTTTGATAAGACAATGCATTTTCCGGATTATGAGGCACGCTTAAAGGCCTTTAATTTCCATAGCACTTTATATATGGATTGTTTGACTGCAGTAGCTTTTATTCTTTGTTGACTGCAATAGCTTCTATTCTGTATTGACTGTAGTAGCTTCTATTCTGTGTTGACTGCAGAAGCTTCTATTCCGTGTTGACTGCAGTAGCTTCTATCCTGTGTTGACTGCAGTAGCTTCTATTCTATGTTGACTGCAGTAGCTTCTATTCTACGTTGACGGCAATAGCTTCTATTCTATGTTGACTGCAGTAGCTTCTATACTGTGTTGACTGGAGTAGCTTCTATTCTATGCACCTTATAATCCCGTGCGCATTGGAGTATTTTCAATTAAGAAACATAATTAATACAAATTAGTAAAAGCCACCTGTCGCCAAAAATACAAGCTGGTACAAGCCGGAAGTGTCCACTGACACCCATAAAAAAAACAAAAAACGTCACAGTTTGTTCAAAACCACGGACTGTACACAAGCCAAGAGTAGACACACATATACCAAATTCATGACAGGAAGTATGTCATAACAGGTCTATGGTGGATTTTTATGAAACAAACACTCCGCAGATAGTAAGAGCATTCCGTAGAGCTGCAATTTTGGTGAGTGGGATGTTATTTAATACATTTAGATAGGACTCTTCTGTTTCAATGAAGTTGCACCTTGTTAGCACCGTCAAGATGGCTGCGGTCTGAATATCGCCAAATTGAATGCACTTTAGTTTTACCATACTTGCAGTGGGCTACACTACATGGGCCGTTCTGAATGCAACACTACAAACTAGACTTGCACACAACAACACTTGGCACGTGCATCAAATCTGACTGATTGGTCATTATAGCACTGTGAAAAAAATAAATCGTATCTCCCGTCTCTCACAGGTGTGTTCCTGGCCTGCTGGACACCTTTCTTTGTGGTACACGTCACAAAGGTGCTGTGCGAGTCCTGTGCCATCGGCCCTACGTTGATCTCGGTGGTGACATGGCTGGGCTACGTCAACAGTGCCGTTAACCCCATCATCTACACTGCCTTCAATGCAGAGTTTCGGATGGTCTTTCACAAACTACTCTGCTGTAGGACATGAGTGCCCTTGGCTCTGTTACTCCTTAAAACATTCTTGACTTGACACGGCGGGTCGCCCGCGGTGACAGCTTCATAAAAGCTGGACGAACATGTTGCAATCTCCAAGATGACTCCTTTCACAAATGGCTTATCGTTGCATTCAATTCGTGATTGAGATGAAGATATCGTGTGACAACGACTTAGTATATAACACTGACCAATGCCTTAGTTCGCAGCTGGACTGGAAGAAAGACAATTTCACCATGTTTCTACTATCATCTTATCTCATGAAAGATTTTCCTCTTGTAAATATGGACACCATAGACATTAATGCTGTTAAGATAATGGCCCAGAGGCATAAAATATGTGAAGTTTTAAATTCTGTATGTACTGTGGGCATATGCTATATGCTATAGCAGACTATTTTCCATCCAGATTTATTTACATGTTGGTGTTGTAATTCAAGTCCTTTCAAAAATAACGTGCAGGTCCGCAATGAAATTTAATGTTGTTGTTCTTCTTTTCTTTGTACAGAATTATCAAAGGAATATTTTTGTGATATAAAGTGTTATGAATGAACCTGCCCAATCCTGAGAAAACAATTCAGGTATCTGCAAATTTAATGTGAAAAAGATATGACTGGCATTCATGTTAAGGGTTTTACATGTAAGAAGGTGTTCCTGAATTAACAATTGATGTTTCTGTTTTTACATCATGTGAAGATAGGAGAAGAGCAGTGTGCCCGCTTTGGTTGTTTAGTGCTTTGAGAATGTGGAGCCAACCATAACTCGGGAATTGTCTCTCAGAAGGACAATAAGATGTCTGTTCCAGAAAACCAAAAATAAATGATATTATGATTGTTTACAAAAAGTGTCCTCAAAGGGATATTTTACTTTTAAAAAACTTTGGTCATTTTATCATCTACTGTGGAGGCCCCCTTCCTATACAAACCCAGGATAACTTAAGACTTCATTTTAACCATGATAGATTAATCAAAAACATCCTTTTTTCCTGGTGACTGGGCTGAAACTTCATTTACTGTTTTAATGTATTCTTAAAATGTTAAAATGCACAGGTGAGCGGGAAAGAAAAAAAAAAACACTAAATGAAAAGGCGCGCCACATACTAAGAGGACAATACAAAATCAGTCACCAGAAAAAAAGACAGATGTTTTTATGCATCCATCATTTTAAAATGGAGTTATAAATTATGATGGGTTTGTATGGGAAAGAGATGGGGCCTGTAAAATGAATATCAAATATATAAATACTGAATCAAGCAACTTACCGTATAAACTGGCTGGGGTGTTTATATGAACCTCAGTAGATGCTAAGATAACCATTTTTTAAAAGTGAAATATCCCTTCAAGACAAAGAATGAGAATATCGTGGAAGATATAACAAGAGAATATCATTATTTTTTAATGTTAATATCTGTGAAGTACTATGAAAGTGCTGTGATGAGGTGAATGTGACAAAATGTAGCTTAAACAATCTTTGTCATTGATGGAAAATTAATAAACTGATTCCAGAGCTAGAAAAGCCCAGTTTTTGTACAGGGGAAATGGCTGCATTCATTGAGAGATCGCTGTCATTAAATTCAACATTATTTTGATCAAATAATTTAGTCAGAGGTTAAGGTTAGGTTTAGGCATAGGTTTGGGCATCTTACTGAGGTTACTGAAGTTTAGAGCTACGTTTAGACCTTTTAAAAAAAGTCTCAGGGCCTATGTCACGGTCCCAAAATGATCTCTCCAAAAATGTTTCTCCATTTAGGACACATGCACATCTCTCCCAACTCTCCCCATTGCATCTGCCAGGCAGCAGCACAGCATCACCAGAGCTCTGCGTAAAGATCACATCACCCAGAGGGGACAAAATCCTTGTTTGAACTCATCCTTGCATCCAAAACACAGCGTGACAGGCCAGAATATTGTGTTATTTACATCAAGGACCCACAGAATTATCGGTGACCTCCATTTGAAAATATGTAGCTCCAGGGACTATAAGCTTGTAGATCTGCTAAAGTATAACATAACAACCTGTATGTCCAAAGTAGGTTAACAAGATGTCTTTGCTACCTAGGGGCACATCTGTCATCCAGCTTCAATGCGTCTACTGAAGCCCAGTGACCAATTATGTAGTGACCCCCTGACTGTGGGCACAACCCACGCAATTCCACATGGGGCCACACTGACAGTACAGCAGAGCCATCTAGGAGAAGAGTTGCAATATTAAGGGGTTAGAAAGTGAGTGCTCGAGCTACTGTTCATGCAGCCATGCATCGCATGACACTCGTACTTCACAAGCGTCATGCATTGACTTAATCCAGTTTTACGGGGATCGCTAAATTTACATTAATAACGTGCACATAAACACTCCGATTTCAAATATCAAGTACTCGCACATGTTTCTACGGCTGTTACACTTCGCGGTTGGGATTGCAACGTGCCGCATTGTTTAATAAAGAGCATTTTTATCAGTGGTATCCAGCCAAGCTATTTATTGGTAAATGTGCCTTTTTCATGAGTCACTCCACTGTACATGATATGGACATATCAACAAAACACAGACACCTGACATCAGCCACAGCATGAATAAAAGCGAGGGTGCAGAGCTCCTGGAGTCCAAAGTGCAGAATCACCAACCAACCAAACAGCAAGAAGCAGCGTCTGAAGCCACACCCTGATCCTACAGTACGTCTATGATGGAGAGCAGTCAACCAACAGAGAACACACAGCCTTCTGAGTCTCTTCACTCATCCTCTGGAGAAGCATCTGGTCCTACAGGTCTTCTCCAGACCTCCACCAGCCCCCATGAACACACTGTTGGTGGTCCAGGTCTTCTCCAGACCTCCACCAGCCCCCATGAACACACTGTTGGTGGTCCAGGTCTTCTCCAGACCTCCACCAGCCCCCATGAACACACTGTTGGTGGTCCCATGCAGCTGCTGTACCTCATGCCACCCGACCGGATGGCATATCCAGGTGTCCCCTGGCTTCCAGGCCTTCCTGAGACGTCCACCATGATGCCGAGTGCTGCTGGTGCACAGCATCTGTGATCTTGTGCCACTGGAAAGGCAAAGAGGAGCAGAGTAATGGGACGATACGAGCAGGCATGAGATTCATGTTCTTTCCAAATAAAGACAAGCTCAATGGTATTATAAGCAAGATATATATATATATATATATATATATATATATATATATATATATATATATATATATATATATATATATATATATATATATATATATATATATATATATATATATATATATATATATATATATATATATATACCCTCTGCACTGATTCTACTTTGTTTCCCTGCAGACAGACGCTTGCTTTGCCCGCGGGCGGTCCAGAACTGTTGTTGTTGTCAACAAATATTTTTCTCCAGGCTCATGACAAGGTGGTGCTAGTGTGGGGGGAGGAGGGTTTGTTGGGGGGCAAAGCAGTGTTTTAGCCAATCACAGAAAAATCCAGCAGTTTCATAATGAGCCAATAGAGTGGAGGCGAGGTGGACTTAGATTCAAATCTGTTTACAAACACAGATTTTGTACACACTAAAGTTGCCCATACTACCTTTAGTGGACACTATTGGCGACAATGCACTAGCTAATGGACAGGAATTGCAACCTATACGTTATAGAACTAGTTTTGGCAGCAGAGGCAATCATTCAGTGAAGCAACACAAGCTATGCGACAGATCACTGTTTGACATTTTAATTCCCTCTTCCTGGCCCTATACCACAAAGGAGAAGTGATCTCAGGACATCACGGCCGATGTGACAAACTGGGACAGAAATAGTACAAAAGGCTTTTATTTTCACAAGGACAATGCGCACAGAAACGCTCAAGGTAGCCAAAAGGTAACCACGGTAACTAAACCTCGACTGAACTGATCGCAGCGGTGGTTCTGAGATTTGGTCTGGTGGACAATTTTGAAATCATTCAGTGTTCGGTGCCATTTTGTCCCACAATAGGTCCTAATACAGCATATTGTGTGCAAAACAGGACTGAATCTAGGCATGGGCGTGGGGGGCCCCCTAAAGAGCCTGACTGCCCCACCAAACATGATGCCATGCAGGCAAAACAGCCCATATTCCAACGATATTTCAAATTAAAGTGCTTATAATTAAAATGATTTGAAACACTAGTGCTCCAAGAAGAAATGAAGATGGCATGGGCACGGCTTCATCGCCCATGGCGCGAAGCGTCACAGGTGATGAAGCCGCCCTCATGCCATTTTCGCCTGCACCCCAATTGTGAAATGTTACATCCGGGCCTGGTGCAAAAAAAAAACATACTATTTCTACCATATAGAAAATATTTGTACAATATTATTTCAATGCTACAAATCATGTCCCTGACTTAATCCCCACTGCATGTTATGCTTAAAAAGAGAGGACATTTATACTTTTTATAATTCTGAAAATAGGGTTGTGTGTTCACAATGCCCTTCTTCATTGCATAATGAAGGAAATGCTATTCTACACCATAAAATATCCACGCCTGCTATGACTAAAATGCAGTATGTGTGCAAATGGATATGGAACAAATGAAATAATGCATTAAGCTGGTCAAATGTGTTTTTCTAAATGCTGAACAAGCCCTCATCATTTTTTTTAACTGATCCAAATAAAAAAATCTTGCAGGCTCTATTAGCTCAAAGGTAAACATTTCAAGAAACCAGGTTTGAATCTTGGGTAGAAGAATGAAAGTGAGAGGTAGAGCTGCCATTTTTAACATTTTTCTATGTCATTAATGTTAGGTTACCAGTATGTGAACAGGATGAAAAAAAAAGGTTCTCCCCATTATGTGTTTTCTAGAAATGGAGGTCTAAAACAATCACTAACATGGTGGAAATAAATCCTTAACAAGGTGAAACACTACTTGATGTAATCTTAAAGTTATGTTTTTCTGGGAATGTGCACATGGACATATACAGTAGACCCGTTAGGGATCATTTGAAAACGGGTGGAATTCCCCATACCATTTTGAAAGATATTAGTGGATGAACTAAATAGTAACCATTTACTCAGTGATGGGCGGTAGCTTGTTACAAGTAGTTAAACCTCATAGCTTAACTACATTTTCTTGTAGCTTTGTTTTTGTTTGGGTGATTCTCATCTTAATCTGTAAATAGCTTGTCTGAAAAGAATCAGCTAACAGTTATGAATTTAAAAATACACAAGCTGTGGAGAACTACTGAGTAATGAGCGAAACACCAGAATGATTTCAATCTAAGGCTTTGGAGAATCAAGAACATGGACCACAAAACATAATTTATCAAATATTATTTCCTCAGACAAAAGTTTTTATATTCAATTTCTATTCTTCCTGAAAAATTCCCACAATAGGCCACTAGAGAATATGTATCTCTGCAGAACTTTTCTTCACTTGTCCTTTATGCAAAAGGTTAAACAACAAAGTGTTGTTTAACCTTTTGCAAAAAGGGCTCTCTGTTTTGACTCTGTCAAACCAGAACCATTGGACTATTGTGAAAAAATAGTGCATAGCCAAAGGAAGGCACGATCACAGACAGAAATGCTGGGCTCTGGGTGCCTGGTGGCTCTGCCAGTAGACTAACAGCGTTATGAAGGAACACGTCAGTCCCAATAGCAGAAAAGGTGCATGCCTGCCTGCAGCATGCTGTAGCCTGCAACAGCACAGGGATATTGCCATACAGTACTTGAGGCATGCCTATGTATAATTGAGCATCCCTCATGCTAAATACTCCATGAGTTCCAACGCCTTGGCTTGAGTCCTTGAGCAACAACCTCCAGAGACACGGACACAGGCTAGTCGTTGAAGTCCCAAACCAGACCAGGGTCGGACTGCCTGCTGTACTCTTTCCGTGTTTGGGTTTTTAATTTCCCTCATGTCTAGGCACGCACGCACGCACGCACGCGCGCGCACGCACACGCACACGCACGCACACGCACACGCACACGCACACGCACACGCACACGCACACGCACACACACACGCACACACACACACACACACACACACACACACACACACACACACACACACACACACAACTAGCCCTTCCAGCTCACTCGCTCTCCCTCAAAATCTGAAATGATGGATTATATTATTTTGCATTTTAAATGCTTGGAGCATATCCATGAAAACCCTGAACCTGTTTTGGATTTATCATCATAATAATAATAGTAATAATAATTGAAAAATGTATAAGCACAGTAGAACATCAGAATGAAAAATTACCACAGCACAGTCCTACAGAGAGAACCTTCAGAACTAACATACTGGGAAATAAATCAAAATCTACAGCAAGCTTCTAGCTACTGTAGCTCCAACAGTGTCTATGATTCTGACCTGCACTAGAGTTATGTATCGTATGTTGATGTATGTATATTGGACCTGAAACGCAGGCCAGCCTCTCTTCTGTTGTGGAAATCGCAAGAACTTCTCATCCTATAGTAGTGATGTTCTCTATGAGGTTTTCTCTTGGAAATATTGGTCGAGGGTGGAAAAATCCTTGTCGTTTTCCGGTTAAAAACGCATTCTTTCTGTAATTAATCAACTGGGGAAGTTTCATGGTGATTACGAATGTAATACAGGTATGTTTTTTCCCCCACACACCTATTTGCAGACACGATGTGCGTAATCTGCACCTATACTGCCTGTAATAGGTGTCTCTTTGCGCTCGTCTCTGTGTGAGGTGGGTCTGTACAAACACGCACATGTTCATCATGAGTCATAGCCACGCAGTCTCACCGTGTTTCTCTCTAACAAACCGCGAAACGGTGGAAGGAGTTGGATTATCCACCCTCTCACTCACTACAGCAAGTGTTGGCATCAATGGTGCGAGCGCGTGTGCGTGTGTGTGTGTGTGTGTATGCATGCATGTAAGCCAAGTTATTGCAGCCAGCCTCTAGAGATGGCATTGTGTGCTGGTCTGAAAACCTGACCACAATGACAGATCCCACAGCCTGAACTTCTGAATTGAGGTCACATCATGCTGTCAATCAGCCAATCATTGAAAGGTCATGCAAACGCCAGGTTCCCTTCCCGTTTTTTCAGCTGTTTCACAGCCCGTGTGGCAAAAAAAAAAATCTAGGTTACTTCAGGTTACTAACTACAAAGTCACAGACACAGAGTTCACCACCAGTTCACCACCGTGAGTTTTTTCCTCTTCTTACAATTACAATTGAGAATTTACGTAATACAGAGCAACTTAAAGGGGAACTCCACCCATTTATTCGCATTAATATGCCTAAGATATGTTGTGTAAATAAAAATACCCCCCCCCATTCTGTGTTTCCTAGAAATGGAAAAATGAAAATAATCATTACCATAGTCAAACAAAACTGAGAGCGTAGTGTACAAATGTAAACCAAATTGACCCGGTTCCATTTGTACACTACGTTCTCAGGAATATGTTGAAAATGGGTGGAATTCCCCTTTAAGCAATGAACAGAAGAAAAAGCATAGCAATAACTCATACATACAAAGTAGGGCAAGTACTACTGCAAGTGCTACAGGCTAAAATTGAGTCTGAAGAGGTGAGTTTTCAGATTTGTGGCAGAAGACCGGGAGTGAAATCTGCAGTTCTTATAGCAATGGTTCATTCCAGTTCATTCCATAGTTTTGGGGCCAGTGAAAACATAATTTCCACCCCCAACTATTTTAGCCAATGTATTAATCATACAACCATAACAATGTTTGGAATATATGGTATGGTATGTCCTATTCTATGCATTGTGGAGAAAAAAAACATCAATATTCTTCAAAAAGAGATCCTATCTAGTCACTCCTCCTCGGTCCTGAAATAAATAGTGAGAGATGGACGTAGATCTGTGCCTATTCTCTCTGACAGGCAGAGACGAAAGAGATTAATGTTCCACATAGCGCTAAACTCAACCCCAACAGGCATTTTTGGGTCAATAGCCAGCAGTAACAAAAACTCTAACCAAGTTTTCAGCTTTTAGATGCCAGGAAATCTCAGAATCATTCAATTTTCAAAATGTTATGTACTTTCATCTAATGGAATTTATGGGAATCGTGTTCTTAATCCAGACCCATTCATCATGTACTTCATTTTTGGGACAGAAGTTCTTATTGTGATAAATGTCTTTATTTCAGACCAAACAGACCAGTAAGGGTTTTATTTGTGCTCTCTTGGAGATATGTTAATTCACATAATTCAATGACAATGAAAAGTTAATCCTTCTAGACGTGAGTGCTCATGAAACTAAGACATTCATCATGCCAGCCCAAACAAAGTTGACCATGGAGGCAGATAGGGACAACACTTATCTTAATATCTACTTCCAATCACTTGTTGATGCAAGCATAACATTCTAGATCCCTATACAGAGTTTAAAACAACAACTTCACCAGAGGTTGGGGAATTTAGATAAGAGTTAGCATTTCAAATAAATAACACAACCAACCCTAGAGAGCCAATTAAATATGGCAAGAAAACAATAATACATTTGTGTATGCTTGGACCAAGGATTTGTGGCTTGCTTAACAGCAGAGGGAATTGCAATGCCTTCTGCTGATGCCAAGCTAGGCATTGATGATCTGTTTGCGCAGTACATTGCTGATGCCACACACACAGTTCTTAATTATGAAATGTTTAATTTCCGAGTATGATTCTAAAGATAGCAACGGTTTTAATTGAGTGCAACAGGTTTGCAAGGATATTTCTTGTTGTTTCTTCCTCTACAAGGCTAGTGTGCAATCGTGATTTCAAAACAAATAACATTATCATGCAATGCATGACCTTTTGATTGGGAACATTTAATCCGATCTTCACCATTACCATGTAGTAGAGAGTAGTGATGTTCTGCACTGTACTTTTTGCTTGCCCTTTTAGCCCTTATTTTCTTTTGCCTTTTCTGCAGGTTCCACAATAATAATATGGCCAAAATTGGCCATGCTCTGGGGGAGAATATATGCATGGTACTTTCATATCAAGACATTGAACATTTGAAACTAGCACCAAACACCCCACACCTGAAACTTTTGAAGAAACAACTGTTATATTGTTTGCAGATTATTCTTTATATCCTCAGCTAAACTTATCCAGTTTAGCTCCAAACTGGTCAGCAATGCAAATATGCAACCATAATCCAGTAGAATGTGGACGGCTATTTTGGGGATTTCTGAAAAATAAAAATGTCAAAACCTTCGCCTATAACCTTGTGCCCAAAACCTTGGACACTAGGTTGAAAGTGCTTGTAGAGCACCACTCTTTATTAAATGTTCTCCTTTTTTCAGAAGTCATTCATATTTAGAGAGAGTATGGGAACAGCTATATCAGGAATCTGAAGGGCAGGCGGTATTAGTCAATGGTTCAGCATGTTCCAGCAGTGGAAGCAAAACAGACATAAGGGTTCCGTCTTCGTATTTGCTCTATCAAATAATGCCACCGGGGCTTAAACTAAGCCCTCGGCCTCGAGTGGAAAATGCTGTCATCTGAACTGTGATTACAGAGTGCTGCACCGGCGCACTGAAGTCCCATAATAAGGCCATCGTCCACCAAGAGTGACACCTCCGAGACTGGTTATTACTAGGGATGTCCCCATATCATTTTTTTCCATGTCCGATCCCGATACCACAGTTTCTGTTAGCCGATAACGATCAGCGATGGGCATCGTTACCTTCTAAAGTAGTTTTGTTACGTTATTGGACTGCTGCCCATAAAAGTAATCTTGTTAAGTTACTAATTACTTTCAAAAAAATGTAATGATAATAAATTAGTTTCTGTTATTTTGGGTTACTCGACAACTCTGTTACCAATAAATGTAATCTTGTTATATAACATCACTGTTATACCCAACTCTGCTCCCGATACCAGAGATTAACATACTGTATAAATATTTGGGCATGCGTGACACACTCACTCCCTCACTCACTCACTCACTCACTCACTCACTCACTCACTCACTCACTCACTCACAGACATTTATGCCTGGTTTTCATAGTATATGGCTCAATATGTTCGCAATAATAATGCAAAAAGGAAAAGATCTTATATGAAGTCCACCAACGGGGAACACCATTTAGGCAACTCCAAAGAAAATTCCACATGTCCCAATATTTTACTTAAGGGGGAACAATACCCATTAGCCCCATTCTAAGCTTATTTTGTGGTAGGGGAAACAGCCATTAAGGAGTGTTTTCACAAAATAACAACTGGAACACTTTTTTTTAATTAACTGCAAATAAACCTTTGGTGTGGAATTATCCTTTAACTGGAATATGGTTAGACTGGAATATAGCAATATGACTGGATAAAAACAAAGGGGCGATAGCGATACAGTAATCCACCCCCCAATACCAATAGAACTCTCATTATTACAGTTCAGAAAACATTGCTCTGGTACTGCAAATATGTACCATTCATCAACCATTGATAGTGAACGAATCTAAAAGAGGCACACACAAAAGTTCAGGGCATCATACTGTAAAGATGTGTAGATAACAAGAGCCTTAAAGATATTTGTTTAGGCGCTCATCTAAAGTCAGTGTTGAAGGTGACGTAGCTTTTGTTTGACATAATTTACACTGATGTAACGGTTCCTTTTATTCATGCCGAGGATCTATTTGTGGAGTGTTAATGATGCTCTCCACCCAGTGTGCCAAGAAACCTAAGGTGATAATCTGCAGGCAGGCACAAGGTGGGAAAAAAGTAGAAAAAAAAACATAGCCGTGAAAATGAGAGCGAGGAAACCGTATGACTGTTGGTGAAAGATAGGCAGAAGGGAATAAGTGAAAACAACTTCACCAGCAAACTGAAAACTTTGGTGTGCGAAAGCGCTGAATGACAAATGTCACACAAAACACACAAGCACACACACACACACAGAGGCGGATCTAGGCATGGGCATGGGGGCGAAATGCCTTCCTAAATGCGCTGACTGCCCCGCCAAACATCAAAGATATTTCAAATTAAAGTGCTTACAGTATATTTAAAATGATTTTAAACACTACTGCTACAAATAACTAACTGCAATTGTGGCACCACTAAACCAAAACCATTTCATCATTGAAAACAGAAAACTCTGAGTCAGACCTTTAGCTTTATGCATGCTGCGTGTCTGTTGCAACTTCAACAACAACTGATGTTATTATTGATGCTTGCCTAATACCTAAGTCCTGTAATCGAAAATGGTATGGGTGCGACTTCATACCATTTTCTCCTGCCCCCCCCCCCCCCCAATTGGGAAATGTTACATCCGCCCCAGTGCGCCCAGCCACACACACGAGCGTGCACACGCACGCACACACACACACACACACACACACACACAAACTGCAGGATGTCGACCCGAGGATAGTAAGTAAAACTTATGAAGTATTTATTTAAATATCAGGTTTGAACTCCTTTTACCCCCTTCTCAAAGAAGCCTAATGAAACCGACTGACACCAGGCAGATCATGGATATTCTATTGAGACAGAGGATAACAATGAAGTGAGCGGGGGGAAGCAGTGAGGAAGTATAGGAGTGGGGTGGACACTGGACATTTCTGGTACTGCAGCCAAAATGGCTTGGAATAGCACCCTGAGAGAATATGAAAAATAATTATCTGAGTGGTTGTTTAGCCCACAGAGTGTATAAAAAGGTATTACAGCATTTGCAACATTTATATGATACATTGGATTTTGAATTCATGGTGGAGCTCCTTTAAAGGTGTAGGTTTAAAGGTGACAATGACATTGACTGGTGGTCGCTGACGGTACTGCCAATATTTAGAACAGGCTTTGAGGTCTGAAATTCAGGGAATAGCTTATGCGACAAATATGCCATAATGGATCAAATTTAAGATTTGTTTAATGAAAATGTTACCCAATATACCTTTAGGGAACGTACGGACTGCCATGAATTTCTTAACAAAAGGGGAAAGAAAATCTTAACGAGGGGGTAAGCACAATATAACATTGTGTCCCTTACATACAGTACATACTGTAATTTACACTCCCTGGACAGTGAACGCAGGAATGCTAGACGCGTAAAACGAACAGAACAGACAGAACAGTGGATCCTCTGGTGATATGTTCAGTTCAGTGCTGGCTGAGTATGGTGGGATTCATTATAAAAATATTCCAGTCTCTCGCCCCACGAACCCGCTTTAATTGTGCTGCCGCGAGAAAAGGCTGTTGGAAAAAGGTCAGTGGATGAGAACAATGGCAGAATGGTTACCAGCAACAGGTGAAGTGGAGAAATTGGCCTTTAAAAGAAAAGGTGAGCACACAGGGCAGGGGGAGGGGGGTGAAAAAAAAAAAACAGATGTGTAAAAAGCGGCACGTGTCGCGGACATGTCAGACACAGAAAACAGACGCAAAAGGTGGGGGCGGAGAGTGAGAGACAGACCGACAACCCGACCGACAGCCAGACCGACAGACGCAGTGATGTCTATAGAGACACAATTCCAAGAGTGTGAGCTACAGACAGAATCACAGGAGAGAGACAGATGTTAGGAGTCGATCGATAGAAACAGACCAGATTGAGAGAGAGAGAGGGTGTGAGAGTGTGAGTGTGAGAGATGGAAGCGGACAGAGAGAGAGAGAGAGAGAGAGGAGGGAATGAAATAAAGTCAGACTGTGTCACGATGAAGCGCGGGACTAGAGAGAGAGCAGGATTCACACCTGAGTGGTGTCCGGGAGGTCAGGTTACCACCCTGCTGCTGGTTTGTTCCGGCCTGCTGGTTGTGAAAGTGACCCTTTCACAACCAGCAGATTTGCAGGATGCACACGTATTGTGGACAAAAAGGGACGGTTGAAAGTAAAAGGCATCAAAAACGCGGGTGGTGTGGTGAAGATAAGAAATGTGCCAATGCATTTGCATACCAGTCTCTCCTCACTCTCGAGTCTTTCCTAAAGACTGAGGTATTTTGTAAAGGTAAAGCCTCAGAACATGTAATAGGGCATGAATGTTGTATACAGAGACATTGTCGGCCCTTTTTTATATGTACTGTATATTTTCTTGCTGCCTTGAAAAAACTAATAAAATGTATGTGATAAAACAAGTTCAAATAGGAACCAGTAAAATACATACATAGTATAACCAATAAAAAACAACACACATTACCATTAGTGTCATCAACACAGCAGCATGGCACTTTAAAACCTTCCAAAGATGAAAATCTCAAATTCACAGATATGAGCCGTAACATCAAACTATTTATCCACCTGTGTAGTCCACGTCATTGTGTACTTTACAGAATATTTCGTGAAGATTCTTGTAAACCATATTTTTTCTGTTCTATGGACCCTAAAGGACACAAAAAAAGTGGTTTACATTTTTTCCCTCCACCCTAACATTATTTTATCACCATGGCAACATGGCGTTGTGTATCAATCTGTCTGTATTTCTGTCAACATCATTTCTCCAAATCTGCCAGCCCGATTTACACCAAATTTGGTCCAGAGGTGTATAATGTGCTCAAGAACACTCCATAAAAATTTCACCATGATCGGCCCATAGGTGGCGCTACAGTACCAAATTCAAAACCAAAAATCGTGATTATTCACAAACAATTTGTCTAATTTCAATGAAAATTGCTGGGTTCTTGCACAATGGTCTGAGACACAAGCCCTGCAAATTTGACCACTATCCACCAATAGGTGGCGCTACAATAACATATTTAAAATGACCAATTCGCTACAAAAACCTTAAATAATCGCGCGCAGACAGTGTTTTGTTTAAAATGTAAAAGAATAACTTGACTTTCTCTTTTGACCAAAAGTAATTGCATCCACGATAATTGGACATTAATAATACTACCCCCCACCGTCTATTATTAATAATAATAATCTGAGTGGGTGTAGGAGAAACTTATATAGCGCTTTTTTGAGTACCCAAAGACACATTGCATGGGGGGTGACTACAGAGGTAAAATAAAAAGAAGCAACTTAATTGAGGGGAGTCAGGTTGATCAGTGATTTATATGGGGCCAGGAGTGTTTTGAAGTGGATTCTTTGTTTGACTGGTAGCCTGTGAAGGTCACAGAGAACAGGTGTGATATGATCTCTGGACCGGGTGCTGGTGAGCAGACGCGCAGCTGAGTTCTGGACATATTGAAGTTTATTGAGGACTTTGGAGGTTGTGCTGTGGAGGATACTCTTGCAATAATCAAGGCGTGATGAGATGAAGGCGTGGATGAGAGTTTCAGCTGCAGAAAATGACAAGAAGGGTCGGAGACGAGCAATGTTCTTGAGGTAGAAGAAGTCAGTTTTGGTTACATGGTTGACATGGGGAAGGAATGAGAGGGTGGGTCAAAAAAGATGCCAAGGTTGCAGATGTGGGTGGAAAGTAAAACAATGGAACCATCAATGCTGAGTGAAAAATCCTGCATAGAACTGGTGAGGGAGTTGGGACCAGTGATGATGATTTCTGATTTATTGCAGTTATTGGTTGGTTGGAGTGATGGCTTTGGTGGAGAAATACAACTGTGTGTCATCGGCAAATGAGTGGAACTGAGGTCCATGGTGATGGAGGATCTGACAGTGTGGGAGGATGTTTAAGATGAAGAGCAGGGGACCAAAAACAGAGCCGTGGGGACACCATGGGTAACAGGGGTAGTGGAGGAGTTGCAGTTCTTGACAGAGATGAATTGTTGTCGATCAGAGAGGTAGGATTTGAACCAGGAAAGAGCAGTTCCTGTTGAATCAATGGAAGATTGGAGACAGGTGATGAGAATGGAGCGACTGATGGTGTCAAAAGCGGCACTGAGGTTGAGGAGGACGAGGATGGAGAGGTGAACGGAATCAGCAGAGAGGAGGATATTGTTGGTGACTTTTGTGAGAATGGTTACTGTGCTAGGGAATGGAAAACAGATTGAAGTGTTTTGTAGAGGTTATTGGAGTCTATGTGAAACTTGAGCTGAGAGGCAACAGTGTGTTCCAGGATTTTGGAGAGGAAAGGAAGGTTGGAGATGGGTCAGTAGTTGCCCCAATATTTTTCCAATATTGGGGTAAAAGTGGCAAGATGAGAGCAGGGGGAGCTGGCCAGTGGAGAGGGAGGTTTATGATATTGGTGATAAGTGGAGAGAGAACAGGAAGACTGGCAATGAGAGAACAGGAAGACTGGCAATGACCAAGGTGATGGGTATCGGGTCAAGGATACAGGTGGAGATTTTCATGCCAGAGGTTATGGAGGAGAGGTTGGATGCAGTTATTGCAATAAAGGATTGAGTAGTTGCTGCCGGACTGAATAACAGATGAGTAGTGGGACAACTAAAAAAGTTTTACTCTGATTACATTTTGGGTTTGGCTATTATAGCCTGATCAAAATTTGGCACATTTTGAGCTATCGAGGTGCATGCACTGTTGAGAGCATTTTTGTATTGTTCCAGGTGCGGTTTGTAAGCCTTGGAATGAACCTGTTTTCTTGACAAGCCGTTCCAGTTGACAACCCTGTTTTTTTAGTTGATGTAGATTATCCGTGTACCAGGGGCCTGAGTGGGTGTAGGAGACGTGCGTGGTCATTGTGGGGGCAAGTTGATTGAGACAGGTTGAGAGTGTGTCATTGTAAACATTGACCAATTTAGTGTTCGGGGTGGGTGGACTAGGGTCAGATATGGTGTAGGACAATAATGAGGACATGGAGTAGGGGTTAATAGATTTGAGGTTCCGGAAAGTTATGGAGCGTTTTTCATTGTTGAGGGGAGTGGGGGTGTCAATGTCCATGATGATGGCTAGGTGGTCCAAGATGGTGGAGCCAAGGTCCATGCTGGTGACATTATGAGTGGTTATTCCTGTAGTACAGATGAGATCCACAGTGTGTCCTTCTGTGGGTGGGAAAACGGACATGCTGAGTAAGATTGATAACGTTTAAAATGTCAAGGAATTCAGTGGCGCTTTGAAGTCAGGTGAGTCCACGTGGATATTGACATCTCCAGACAGAGATATGCATCTCAGTGAGCAGTGTGAGAAATACAGAAAATTGAGAGGGAAACCGGTGGATTGTACAGTCCAGGAATGAGGCATTACCCCAGGTGAAGGAGTTTAAGTATCTCGGGGTCTTGTTCACGAGTGAGGGGAGGATGGAGAGGGAGATCAGCCGGAGAATCGGAGGAGCAGGGGCGGTATTGCAGTCACTATACCACACTGTTGTGACAAAAAGAGAGCTGAGCCAGAAGGCAAAGCTCTCTGTCTACCGAGCTATCTTCATCCCTACCCTCACTTATGGTCACGAAGTGTGGGTCATGACCGAAAGAACAAGGTCATGAATACAAGAGGTTGAAAAGAGTTTTCTCCAGCGGGTGGCTGGCATCTCCCTTAGAGATAGAGTGAGAAGTTCAGTCACTCGGGAGAGCCTCTTCGCCTGGAAAGGAGCCAGCTGAGGTGGTTTGGGCATCTGGTTAGGATCAGGATGCCTCTTGAGCAACTCCCTAGGAAGGTCCTCGAGGCACGTCCCACTGGGAGGAGACGCCGGGGCAGACCAAGGACCAGATGGAGGGATTACATTGACTCTCTGGCCTTGGATCGCCTCAGGATCCCCCAGGAGGAGGTCGCCCGGTTGCTCGGGAGAGGGAAGTCTGGAGCTCTCTGGTGGAGTTGTTGCCCCCGTGGCCCGAACTAGGATAAGTAGATGAAGATGGATGGGCAGGTTTGGGCAGTCTATGACTGCTGCGACCAATGGTTTAGGGCCAGACAGTTTGAAGGTGAAATGTTCAAATGAGAAGGGAACAGGAAAATTAACTGGACTGATTTTGATTTGATGTGGTGTTTGTGTATTATGACTATGCCACCACCACGTCCCTCGATGCGGGGTATGGGGCGTGGTCTTATTTAGTGTAAAATATTCCAAGGCTATTGCCTCTTTCTCCCCCAGAGCTTTAAAATTTACTTAAATGTGACAAGAATCACATTGCAATTACATGAAAATCACTGTATTAATATGTGAAGACCATGCATCTGCTTCCTAAATGGGTTACTGTAGCGCCACCCATTGGTGGATTGTGGTCAAATTTGCAGGGCTTGTGTCTCAGCCCATTGTGCAAAAACCCAGCAATTTTCATTTGAATTAGACAATTAGTTTGTGAATAATCGCGATTTATGATTTTTAATTTGGTACTGTAGCGCCACCTATGGGCCGATCATGGTGTCATTTTTATGGGGTCTTCTAGAGCATATTATACACCCCTGGATCAAATTTGGTATAAATTGGGCTGGCAGATTTGGAGAAATGATGTTGACAGTAATACAGACAGATTGATACACAACGCCATGTTGCCATGGTGATAAAATAATGTTAGGGTGGGGGAAAAAAATGTAAACCGCTTTTTTTGTGTCCTTTAGGGTCCATAGAACAGAAAAAATATGGTTTACAAGAATCTTCACGAAATATTCTGTAAGCTGGATTTTGCTACACAACTACATGGACTATGTGTGTGTGTGTGTGTGTGTGTGTGTGTTCACACACGCACACAACTGCCACATCAATAAAAGCCAATGGAAATTAAGCTGACCTGTTTTCCTCCAATTTCTGAATCGTCCTACATTTCATGATTACTCTCATCAATGCGACCTTCAGTATACTTGGTTTAAACTTAGTCATTACATGCAATATGTGAAAACATTACAGGTTAGAAATAAGCCACAAAGAAGTAAACTATGTGAGCTCACTGGACTGCCTGTCTTCTTGTAAATAGACACACCATGTGTCTTGGTCCCAATGCCTGAAGGCATGCGACACTCTGGTGGTTCAGAAACTTCACAGCGTTTCAGGTGGGATTCATAATAAAATGCCCATCTGTTTCCATTTCACTGCAGCTTTAATGCCACTGACAATAAAGAAAGTAGTTATGTGACGTGCTAGGCGTTCTGGACAAATTGCCTCTTTCGGTCCTATGCAAAGAACAATTAAATTCCCATTAACTAAGTAGCAATAGATAATGAGAGCGCCCATCGCTTCACACAGGTATGTGTGTGTGTGTTTTTTAGGTTACAATGGTGCTGAATGAATTTGAAGCCATCATGATAATGAGGTGAGACTAGCAGCACGGCAGAAGGGCGCACAGAGGGGCCCGTGGCGTTACCGACATGCGTGTATGGGCGTGCTGCTAAAAGGTGTTGGCACCACTCAACAGTAAGAGATGCAGCACAGTCAAAAAGGATGACGAGTCGACGTCAGTTCTCACAGCGGGCTCCTGAGACACTTCCAGCCTCACCCACACTGCCCCCCCCCCACACACACACACACACACACACACACAAATACGACTCAGAGGGTTTTATATAGAGTATGCATGTGACATTACCACACCTGTAAGATATCCGGGAACGCCCACTAAACTCTGGTCTTGAAAGTTTACACCAACCTACATCCAAAAATAAGTTTTCTGTACACTGCAGCTGTACAGAAAAGTGTGAATTATTAAGGGACCAAACATTCCACTTGGTAGATGATGTGAAGCCAAACGGTGATGATGTGAGCCCATGACCATTGGCCAAATGGTGGAGCTATTAAGCACTCAACTGAAAATGCAATCTTTGAATGCTCATAGATCATGAACTTGTGCTGGAAACGAGACCATGGGAAGGTTTAATCATAACAGCGATGTGAGTAGTACTGTAAATGATTCTGATTTTCTTCTTGAAACTTGCTGATCGGTGAGGTGCGCAGTTGCCATTGATTTAAGAGGAAGGGAGACCGGATTAATAGTCTATTATGATTCATTCTTCTGTGTATTTTTTTATTTTGGGTCGGGTGCACCGTATTTCAGGCAGCCTTTAGAGCCGTGACGGCGTCATAAATATTTAAAATTAAAGACTGTGTGTGTGTGTGTGTGTGTTTTACACACTTCGCTTCAATCATTATGCACGGCTGTGCTGACTGCCTGACTTTTCCATGCTCTTTGAGTGTAATGTGTAATGTTTTTGTTTGAGGAGATGAGAGTTATTGATTAAAATAGCCTAGTAGTATATGATATGGATCTATCATGGTATCGACATCATTGTTGGTTTGTTGTGTCCTGACTCCCGTTATGTGAAAAATAAGTTGGGAAGGGCACATTGTTGGGATGCGGCCTAGTACACCAATTCCTTATGGGACAGCCCTGTTAACTCCACCTTCATTTATAAAGACAAACCAAATCCTACTGACTGTCTGCCTTCCTGTCTCTCAATGTCTATGCTATCTTCGATTATGTATTTTGTTCAAAATTCGATTATGTGTTTTGTTCAAATTTCTCTGAAATTCTGTGTGTTAATTCACTTTTATCCAAGCCCTGCCCTCTCCCGCTTAAACACGCAGGGGCTGAACTCTAGATGTGAGCGTGACACAGCAAAATTGTTGTTGACTGATATGAAAGATACTCAAGAGATTGAGGTCCTTGGCCTGCCCGCAGCATGCACGAGGAATATGACACTTATCACCCCAGTAGTATACATGATTATCTGCAGATAGAAAATGACGAAAGCCATAATTGGAGTGGATTACAGTTAGAGCCTAGAGATTCGACAACTATAACACTAGGCTGTCAAGAGTGTGACCAACGCCTCCGGAGTCCGTACACAGTGGAATTAGGATAATCAAAAATGACTTTTAGCCAATTTCAGGTTCAAGAGGATATTTTGGTCTCCATAATTCAGCTAATTTGTCAGTAATGGCCTCTGAAATAAGCGGTGTCATTGCCATTGGAAAAAAAAAGTGAGTTGGAGTCCAAAAGGCATAGAAGACATTTCAGAGACAAGTATCCATTGATAAAAAGTGTGTGATGATTGCAAAGAGTTGACAAAACAACATCTACTAACTAGTTAGTTAGACAGGGATCGTACCGTGGGACGAACGAAGGGCCTTCTGATTCCCAGGCCCTGCCCATGTCACCCCAGTGGTGACAGCCAGAGTAAATAATCTAAGAACTATGAGGCCTATGTAGGGCTAGGAGCATATCTCCCGTTTGAGGCGGCTTGATGTACAAGTACACCCCCGGGTGATGATGACAGGTCTAATCATGAAGTGACTGCAAAGGTTGAACTGTCATGTTTTCACAAAAAGACTAGAACGTTTTTAAAATGAAAAGCATTTGCAGCCAGTGTAAAAAAAAGAAGGACAAATTATACCATGTTCTATTCAACTTGAGTTGAAGAGGAAATTCAACTTTTTTATTTTTTTGTGTATTTTTGGTGCTCCCATGTGTGTTTTCTATCCCCACAAATAACCAAACAACCAACAATCAGGCTTTCATATCATATAGGAGCTTTAATGGAAATTGCTCTCACGAACAGCTTCGAGTTTGGCCTCATAAAGATGCCATCAATGCACCCTACTATGTATATTTCCTTCTCTGTTAAGTCTTCAATTCCAAATTTGCCTTTACAGTACACTTTGTTTACAATGTCCACCACTGTTATTTTCCAAGCTGGCATGGAATGATCAATCGTGTTATCTAGCATGCGTATCATAATGACTCAAATATTAAATAACTTGCATATTAGTGTAGGACACCACTTCAGTCAGGTGGTACTGCAGCTAAACGATCCATAAAGAAATGACAAGGATTGGTTCTATCAGTGTGGATTGAGGCTCAAACCATTAGAAATAAGCTTGTGGGACATATAAAATATGATATTAAGTATTAAAACAATTTTAGGAATGTATGTTATTTGCACTTTAATTATACTCAGAGGAGGAGAGCATATTATAATTGACTTGACTTCTTTCAAAGCTTCTATATGTACGCTAGCATGGACAACAGTGATAATCGGAATCTCCAATATGTGATAGATGATGTTTATGCAAAACTCTCTCTGCCAAATTAGGATCGCTGACCTCAATTATTATAGAAGAGAATTAACAAAATGAAGCCGTCTTCCTTCTGTGTAAATTAGGCATCTTTACAACTTGACAAAAGCTAGCACGGACTGCCAAAAGGAGAGATCACAGTATGCCACAAAGTGTGTTTATGAGTTGCTTGGCAACTGGAGTAAAATACTTGCAGTGCAAGAGTACAGCTAAATAATGTGGTGGTAATAATGAGTGACAACATGAATGTTAGTATATCATTAACTGGAAATAGTTTATGAACAAAACCGGAACCCAGAACCTTGAAAACTGCCAACAAATGAGGCAGTTTAATATGTTCCATGTCACTATGAATTAGATGCCGTTGTCAAAGGCTGATTAATGCAACCCACACAGCAGGCAGAGCACTCTTAGGCTACCTGCTGTGACACTGGCACTCAGTAACAAGATAATGATCATCATGGGGGCTCTAAGAGAAATGGCTAAGAAGAATAAGGACGGGAAAGAGATGCTACCCATCCATTTTTATTGCCGAAGGAAAAGATTTTGTGAGCTTGAGTACAAAGCTTACACACACAAAATAGAACAACTAGTGCACTCCTCTCAAAACACAATGGAAATTGCGCAAACAGGCCAACTGTGATAAACTTAGTTTGATCAACCATGATTACTTACTTTATTACCATGCTTTTAGGCATGTCATCATAGGCATACAACTAGAGGCGGAACATTTAATCAGACAAACTAATAGATTTTTTGCTCTCAACGAAGAATATCGGGCTTCTTTAAGATCTCTAAGTCTGTTTCATCATACCGACACACTACACCGCAAATGAAGTCTTTGCAGCATCATTAAACATGTGCTAGTGTGAAAGATTGTGACTCCATCCCAGCATTATGTCCTTATATTAAGCATGTGATGCAGTGCACACACGGTTACATATTAGACAATGGGTGTAATGGTGTGTGTTCTTTCCCGTTAGGCTTGTGAATGGGCAAGGTGTCTTATCCATAATAGCTCTTAATCCCAAACACCATACTCTGAGCCAATTACCTGCTGCTGCTGCAGTCTGGTAGCACAGTTGAATTCCAACGTGAGAACATGCGATGAACAGTAACAGTAGAAAGAAAATGATGTTCAGTGAATCTGACTCTTGGACTATGAATACGATCTCCATTGTGGACAGCAGGTGGACCGCCGAGGGAATCTAAGGAGGGTGAGCCATACGTAGAGTGGTAATGTTTTGTAAGCGTGTGAGAGTGACAGGTATACAGTAGGTTAATCCTTTGTCACTAAGAATGTGTACGGTGAGAGTTCGCATCCAGGCTAATGTATGGTATTGGTCGACAAAAAAAGTTACTTTCAGTTAAGGCATGTGATGATAGCACGTAGGCCCCTGTTCGATGGCTAGGCGGACCCTTGTTGCATGTTACTCTAAAGGTCTTTTCACATGGGGGACTATGTATAAAATGCACCTTTAGTTCAATTGCCTAATTTTGTTTCTCAACTGATTCTCTCAGGACTATAGTACTACTAGCCAGCATAAAAATGTACCCTCTCTGCTTTACTCTGAATTTCAGTAGCATGTGACATGTCAGACTAGGGGTTTCTCATGATTCTAAAAACGATACAATAATCGATACGTTAGAGGTACACAACCACTGATAACTGATTTGCAACCAATATAGTTTTTTTTAGCTGGAATGAAATAGAAATTTTTCTTTGTGAATTGTGCAGGTATTTTGTATCGATATGATTATGCAGTGGTACAGTCACACTGACCGCTGTACAAACAAACTTCTTTCTTAAGCCAGTGTCTTTATTCTTTCGTTTTTTAACTTGTTCAGTCATGCTGTCAAAGAACAAATCAAGTAAGGGAAAAGTGACACAGACAAACAAATACCAGTCCAACTCTTCAGCCCCATTGGCATCACTTTGCCACATAAAATAAAAAAACACAGGAGGAGCTAGTAGTGCGCCCTGTGCACTTTTTTTTAAAATTATCATATTGTGCATCGTATCATTGACAATTTCACTGATACGATATGACCACCAATAGAAGCTAGATAGATATTTTTTCTCAGGAACCACCTACAATACCACCACGGACCACCAAGGATCCATGGACTATCGGCTGAAAACCAATGCGATAGACTGATTCTATCGGTCGGGTTTCACTTGCAATGGTTTCAGAATCATGAAAAATCAAGTTTGACATGTCACATGCTACTTAAAGTATAATGCAATTTAGAAAATATTGCCAGTTGTCAATGGTGGCATTTTAGATTAAGGCAAATGCAGAGTGTTTGCATTGAGTAGATTAGGGTAGATTTCCTGTCAGAATCAGTTGAGAATTTATTCTGAACCCAATGGATATATATTTTTTTTGTTTATGATGAGAAAAATAAATCTTTTGATTGACACGGTTTGTGCTACAAAGCATAAGTCTGGTTTCCTAGTAGACCTTTAAGAGTTTTCATTAGAAGTAGGTTGAAGTGGCTTATTGTTGGTATGAGCCCACGCGATGAGGGCGTCAGTCCAGACCATGTATCCATCTTAAAAGGCACTAGAGCATGGGAGAAGTGGAGGAGGAGGCTCCACGCCTACCTACCCCAAGCTGAAGCAAACTATTCTACCCACACGCTGAGTGCCCACACTGAGGTGCCCACCGTATCAAGCCCAGAAACTTCACAATTCAAAAGCCAACGCCATCTGACCAAAATAAGCCGCACCGGGTTTTGCTACAGTGCTGACCAACTGTGATGTCTTTTAGCAGTTTGTAAATGTGTGGATCTAACAGCGTGCAGCCATTAGCCCCCGACAGCGCCTCAGATGCCGGCACCAATAAACCCCCGAGTATTTCCACCCGGCATGGAAGCTTGACATTCCGGGGCTTGATTGAACTAATGATCCATCAAACGGACCTACCCGCGGGGGTTTTCAAAAGAGACAGCGATACGGGAGCGAGTGCTCTTAGTAGTCGGTATAGAGTTCTATCTTTAAGCTCACTTGGCGGCTGCTGGCCTGGCCATGGCCATATCTTGTTCTGTAAATGCCCTCTAAGCCCTTTGTGGACAACGTGTGGGAGCTTTTAATGCTCTCAGCAAACCGCGAAGACGCAAGTGTGCGAGTGCGGGCGCACAGCACACACACAAACACACACAAAGGGGGGGATCAGAGCGATGCATGCCATCTCTGGCAGTGTGACAGGACAGCTCTGCGTAGAGAAATGTGGGGTGAAAAACTGAGGACATGTGGAGCCCATGACTGAGACAACATTTCAACTGTGGTTGAAAATGGCCAGGCAGGCAAGGGGGTGAGTGATTTTAGGATTAATTTATGCAAACATGTGTGTGTGTGTGTGTGTGTGTGTGTGTGTGTGTGTGTGTGTGTGTGTGTGTGTGTGTGTGTGTGTGTGTGTGTGTGTGTGTGTGTGTGTGTGTGTGTGTGTGCGCGCGCGTGCATGTGCATGCAGCGTGCTTGTGCCTTCTTGAGTTTGTTAGGCCAAGCATAAACTCTACAGCTGATAGCCAATGCTATTACAGAATGCTCCCTTTGGGTAATGTAATTTGACAGTTGAATCAATACGAGTAGCGACCTCCATTATCGCCTGGTGTCAACGGTTGATAGGATTGCAGACCTCTCCGACAGAAGACAGTGTGAATTACCCAGTATTCGTTTAACTCCAAGTGTACAAATGTAGTACACAGGACTTAGCCAGGTCAGGTTGGGCAATATTACATAGTAATATTAGTTATTATTTATTACCCAATAAGGAAATTAATATTACATTACTTTTTACTTGGGCTCAAGAGTAATGTAATATATACTTTTGCGCCCCCATCCGTGAAAAAAGCTGCACAAACAGTAGAGGGGTCAGTTTCTGACCCCTTAATGTTGCAACTCTGACACTAGATGGCTTTGTACGTCTGATTGTAATAATAATAGGTTGCAGCTTGTTCATCACACTTTTTTGGCAGCTGCAGGCTGCCTAGTAAACAAGCTTGGAGGGATTGGAGATGGAGGAGATGGAATGGTCCCAGCGTCTAAGAGGTTAGCAAAAAGGTTGCATGAGGATTACCCATTATGGCACAAGTCGACCTCTGAGGCATGGGATGAACTTTGTACCGGCGATCTGTTTGGCTATCTCGTATCTCTTGTTAGCTCAAAGTAAAGTGGCGTTACATCTCCCTTCACCAACGCAATACTGTTTTACAGAAAGAGGTAATATAATATCACTATAATATTATTTTATATTACTATTATATTATTTGATTACACCGACCTCTGAATAGAAGCAGTCACTTCCCCCATTTCACAGGGGGAAGATTTTTTGGACTCCCACCTTTGCTTATTGCCTGCAAGGTTAATATCAAAATACCATACTTATTTTTTGCTGTTTCAGCTGTTACAATTCCAAATGGGCTCCTGGCCGACACATGTGGCATAAATAGAAAATCTACGAACAACACATCACAGTCTGAGCTTGTAGATCTAGTTCTGATATTTTTCATCAGGATATATGCATTGTTTCCCTCTCTCCAACATCAAAGTTGCCCCCCCCTGCCCTAGTTATTACTTCAAATATGCAATAAAGATTGCACACATGGCACAACAGAATAATATCATAATATAAATGCAGGCAGTCGAATGCAAGTTGCATATTGCATTATGCAATCCACCTGCGACTCACTGGTTTGCAGTTGGTTGATTGCCTGGCTCCAGCCCAGAATCACCACTTTAAATTATTTTCCCTGGAGATTCAGGTCTGGTGATCTATGGGGCTGTCAGTATCGGTTGAAAACGACGACTACAGCAACTGATTTGGCGACATCCCTGTCACTCAAAAGCAACAAACAACAAACATGGCAGCCCCCACCACTTGAATCAAACTATGGCAAATAGTTTCTTTAAAGAAGTGTGACATATTTTACTTCTTTTGATCACATGCTAGTAGCACTCGTTGGCTCTGTTTGTTTGGTTAGCAACCGGGTTAGCCACATTAGACACAACATTGAAAACAACGTTGTCTGCTTTCCCAATATTGTGATATTGTTGGTGTGAACCAACCACCAAGAGACTGCTGCCCAACCCATAAACTGCTGTGGTGGGGAGGGATTTAACAGTTTAAGTGAAACAAAAGTGAAACTGATTGACTGGTTGGCTGAATTGTTGGCAATAGCACAGAAAATGATAATAATATGTTTGTATTAGACCAAGCCTCTTAATTTGTATCTTAAAGTACACCTGATTGAAGCATTTTTAGTGTGAATTTGCAGCTTGCTTTTTCTGGATCCCCATGGCAGTGTGTGTCACCTAGAACTGGCACTGGATTTAGTCCATTTGGTTATTAAATTAAGATGAAAATGGTCGAGCATGCCTTTCATTACTTCAAGTAATGTAGTCATAATGGGGAAAAAAACTAATTTATCCTGCATTATTCCTAATTGATTTTGTCAGGTTTCCCATCTATATGAGTCTGTAGAGTCATTGTGTAGAATGTCAGGGGCCTCATTGCCCCAGTTAATTGCTTTTGTGGGTTTACCAAATGTACGGTAATGAGTCCAATTAGCTGGAAAGAATGTCAACCTGACAGCATACAGTGATCGTATTTAATCCAAAACATAGTGCTTTTGAGGGGCATCATTAAGGGAGTCCATGGCAAACCAAGAGCAGCTGCAAACTATATAGTAAAGCTTATGTTGTCAGTGGATCATACAAGCAGTCAAGCACATCAATATTGTGTGGCCATAATCTAGTCGAAGCCAAATGACCACACGCACACGCACACAGGCACACACACACACACAGAGACACCAGGCATCTGTTGGTAGCAGGTGTGTCAGCATGCTAGCATACTGAACGATATTTAGTTATTATATTGTCAATCCCTTCATAAGCTGCCTAGTATTAGTATGCACAGACTTCTCAGCAGTGGCTACCCCTGAGCCACTGCCGCCAGGAAAAGACCTACACTCCACCTGGTTGGCTGAATGTTGTTATGTGGGCCAATGTTATGAACTTCAGGCATACGCTTTCTTGTTGTTCTGGACTGCTTTTGACCTCCCGGAAAAAGCACATTTCCATACAATTGTGACTAAAATCAGTGAAGATTAAAGCACATCTGGGTTCTACTTCACAAAAATAGCCTCCTCATTTGCAAATTTAGGTGCCTCATGTGCATCTTTATTGTCCTGCCTCTTTAATGATCTAATGTTTGTATTTAGATTCATTCATCTTATGTTATTTTTGTTATTTTGTTTTCTTCCAATCTTTCCTCTATTGCTATGTAAACCACTTTGAGCTGCATTTTATACATGTTATTATTATTATTATTATTATTTTAATGGCTTATATAAGTTACAGGTATGGTAGGTGTGATATGAAGTGTGCAATTATCATAATTGCACACTTCACTCCTTAATCATATTGCAGTGCTTTTGGCACCTTTAGAACCATGAAATTTAATTGGGGAACCCTGAACTACAGGCCAACTAACTTCATGGTTTTCAGGTGTGGCTGTGGAACTGGAGGTGGCAGAAGACAGTGGAAGATGCTGAGCCCATCCAGGCTGCTAATCTGGCAGCTGGCAGTGAAAATATGCTATCATGCTGTTACAGGTAGGTTATAACTGCAACTAAATAACACAATTCGGGTATTCTGAAGGCATGCGTGTTGAATTATTAATGCTGCATAAGGTACTGTATGTGTTGTCACTCAGTTTCATCTTGTTGAAATAGCACAGCCTGACACACAGACTCTCCATTTATAGAGTTGTAGTAGGAGTCCGTTCATATCATACTAAAGTCCTCACCATTGAAATAGGCACCCTAAGTCTGTTTATATATTACTCCTGAATGACAGAGGCGTGGCTTTCATAAATGTCACGAGCGCAAAGGTTTCCAGGCTGGATGCTTTTTTACTATTCTGTTCCAATCACATTGTAACTTGGACATGAGTGAGTCAACTCAAACGAAGTTCGCCACGCTCAGCATAGCAACGCCGGCTAGCACCTCCCTCGGCAGTGCTTTGTGTGGCTCGAGTTCGGCAGGGACGGGTGGCGTTCCATCAGTATGATATGAACGGATTGTTTGGTTCTATTCGTAGATCATCTACAGAATGTCAATTCCATGCTGTTGTTTGAAGCAGTCGGGTGAAACTGGGTTGGTGTTAGTCTTGGGCAATATAGGCTACTGGTATTACCGTTTATCGCGATATTGGAAATCAATACCCAGTAATATCGTTGGGTCTATAAAAAAATATTGAATATTGAATATTGAATATCGTCAAATACCGACATTATACTATGAGCAATGAGTCTTTTAATTGTAACTATACAAACAATTTTCATGTTACACATATGCCTAAAATAGCCCTTATTTGGGCAAGGCTTTTTGGAAACGGAAATGTATTTCCAACTCCAGTTTGTCCATATTTAGGCAGCTGGAACAGCAGAGCACTCAGTTTCTGACCCTTCAATGTCACAATTCTGAGAACTAGGTGACTGGTGGAATGTGTCCGACTGATTGCACGCTATTGCCATCTAGTGGTCAATACCGGTAATATCGAATATCGAGATAATTAACATGTTATCAATACCGATTAAAAAATCAATACAGCCCAAGACTAGTTGGTGTAGTTAACAGACGTGTGTTAATATTTTTGACCAGCCAGCAGGTGCCTGGGTGGGTCAGACATCTTTGCGACAGTCAGAGAGAACAGCCCCTTTGGTCAGTTTGTGGCCAACTTCAGTGTCAATGGAGACCACGGGGCTAACACGATTCGCCTGTGCCTCGCCGGAGAGAACGCCAGCTGGCTGTACTTAGAGGGTCAAACGATACGACTAAATTCTTCTTCCGGACTTTTGGACCGAGAGGTACAGTACCGTCCACCCCGGCAACAACTTGAAAAGCTGTGGCTGGAAAAAAATGCTTACTGCTGTTTGGGGCGGTCACATTAACAATTCTCCCAATTGTGCTTTTGCCCTGAAAGGTTCTAGGGTCTATCCTTATGGCAGAGTTGAAATGCTATGAAGATGACATATTACAGGTAGAGCATGTTGTCCAAGCAGTACAGAGAGACAGCGAGATCCAGTAGCGACGTGGCCAGGTCGTGACGATTTGCTTGTGGTCGTGACGAGTGGGCAACTACGTACAACCTGGTCGTGACGAGTGGGCAACTAGGTGCAACCTGGTCGTGACGAGTGGGCAACTAGTTGCAACCTGGTTGTGACGAGTGGGCAACTAGTTGCAACCTGGTTGTGACGAGTGGGCAACTAGTTGCAACCTGGTCTTGACTAGATTAGGGGAGAAGAGAGTGTCCAACAAGGACACTCTAACCACTATAACCAAAACCCTTAATCTTACCCAGGGGGCCCAAAAGGTAGATTGTGATCTACAAGTAGATCACATACTGTAGGCTGTGCAGGTAGATCAAACGACAGTCCCCTAAATATATACAGGATATAGCTGTCAACTCAAACCACAAATACTTTGTTTTCAAATGTCGGTAGTAGCATATACAGTACAAAAAACCCGTCCAATTCTCCCACTCTATTTCTCCTTTTATGTGTGTTTTCACTGTATAACACTAACAGTAACACCATTGTCGCTATTTCAAAACTTCCACTTTCTAGGGGGTCTTGGAATGGATTTTAAACTATTTTCAGCAATGGGATAGTCACATTTTTAAAGTGGGGCCAGTCATTTTGAAAGTAGCTCTGAAGTCAAAAAGTGTGTGGATACCTGATTAATCTAACCCTAACCAAACCAAATTACTGACCCTGTATCTCTAACCCTAAACATAATCGCAAGTAGGCCTATGGAGCAGTGCATGTTCGCTACTGGATCTCGCCTTTCCTGCATTATCATTATTATTATTGTTGAAAGTGCTACTGAGAAGAGTTGAACTTTACACAAAATCACGTCTATTTCTGCCACCCAAGAGTCGATACAGGGTCATGATCGAGATCCTAAACGAAAATGACAACGAACCGAGATTCCTGGAGGAGACGATACAGCCGTTTCACATCAGTGAGGTATAATAATAACATGCAGGCATGCTGCAGGACAAACTTGACCAACAGCAACAATATACTGTAAGGCCTGACGTGGCTGTTCTGGATCAGCATCCAAGAATAGCAGCACCAATGAATGTTTTACTCTCTGCAGCTCGCGGCAGTGAACTCCGTCGTCTTCGGAGTCAAGGCAATTGATGCAGATGGAGACACCATTACCTACATCATTGACAAGTCACTGGTATGAGACTACATTTCCAGCCGTTGTACCAAGATAACCGTGATGGCTTGATTAAAAAAATCCTATAAGCCATGCTAATAGTGGTGTACAAACTGAATATGTTAATATTCTCCGATTTAGCCCGATGCCAGCTACTTCAGGATAGATCTGCCCAACAGTGGGAATATCATCTTGGACAAGCCTCTGGACTATGAGACCAAAACACAGCTGCAGTTGGTCATCTACGCCATGGTAATACAATGTACATTGTTAAATATTTCTTTCTGGGGGGCACTATTTTTTATTTTTGTTTTATATTATGTTGTGGCAATGTCAGAGGGATCTAATTACAGTTATCAAAATATAATTTGCTCGTCTCGGCTGTTTTTGTATCGTAAAACGACAATGTTACAGGAGACCAACACCAGGGAGAAGCACAACGTGACCGCCACGGTCACTGTGAACATCATCGATGGCGACGACCAGTACCCGCAGTTCGTTCCCTGCACCCCGGCCTCTACAAATGTGAACCTCCCTGTGTGCACAAACCCCATATACACAGCCAACATCACAGAACAGCAACAGGTGATAGTGTCCTTTCTGAACGATGGTGGTGAACCACCGTGGTGTGATAAAAATATTTTTTTTGGTTCATATTTAGATGCAACAAACTCTCTTTACAGGATGTGGTTCTAGAATTCTCTCCTGGACCGATACATGCAGAAGACGGAGACAGAAGCCTGGACACTCCTCTGGCCTACACAATTCTCTCAGGTGAAGGCATTATGCAAAATGTACAGGCGTATGCCTTTGTCCAACAAGTGTCAAATTGGCTATTTGAGGTGTGTCTGTGTGCTGGACCCATTAGGTGCCGACAGCGGCAGGTTCATGATCAACAGCGAGACTGGAGAAATCACCTTAACTAAACGGGTGGAAAACAGAGATATGACATCAACATTCAGACTGCGCATCATGGTAGTAATGTCCTATTCTTATTTTCTGTTTCAAATGTACTGCATAAACGTGTGGAAAAACAGGATACAATCGGGACGTTCGGAAATACCACACCGGAGCGCACTCACCTATTAGTTTGCATTGCTCAGTCTGTGCGCAATTTCCGAACGCGCCCAATAATTCTGGCCTGTGACACATTGTCCTCCACCTTGCAGGCTTCACAGCTGAATGACCCAAACAAGTATGCTGTGACAACAGCGTTGGTAAATGTCGTGGCGGAGAACAGCTTTCCGCCGGTCTTCAACCAAAACATTTACAAAGGCTTTGTGATCCAGAGCTCCAACCCGGCCACTATCGTGAAGACTTACAGAAACCAAGTGCTCATCGTCCAGACCGCAGACAATGACTTCACAGATGTAAGGGGGTTGAGCGAGATGCAGCGCGCATCAAAAATACATGAAACATAGTACTGTATACACAATCACATGTTATATTTTTTTTCCTAGGGGGTTAATCCCAAGGTGCACTACTCCATCCACCCCATGCAGGCCAGTGAGATGGGATTGTATCATATCACCCAGGAGGGTGTTCTGATCGTTAGGACGGACCGCTTGCAAGCTTCTGACAGGCGCCATGTTCTTCAGGTGTTTATGATGTAATCATTGCATCAACCAATCTTCAAAGGATCCGTGTCTCGTGAGACTTGTATGACTTAAAACAGGGAAGTCACACTCAAATCCACAGCGGGACCAAAAAAAAAAAAGATACAAGTCAAGGATTGTGTTTCAACACACCAGTTAAGAGGAAATCAGAAAGAAGTAACTTTCCTTGCAAAGATAAAACTGCATGTATTAAATTAAGGAAAAATGCATTATTAAAGCCCGGTTTACTGTTCTAGACTGTGACCCTCACCAAGCACTGCTTACATAGTAAAATGAGAACGTAAATCAAATGATTTGCAGTAATGTCTTATTATGGTGCCTCAAATATACCAGAGGGCCACTTCTAATACTAATTCAATAGCATCCCGCGGGCCGAAGATAATTCATTCACAGGCCTGATTTGGCCCCCGGGCCTTGACATTGACATCTGTCCTTAAAAAATAAAAATCACAACAATAGTTGTTGCAATAAAATACGGCATGTCTTGAAAATAGCAGTGGTTATTGGTTATAAATTTGCAAATCTTTTTTATCTTCTATAGTCCACAGCTACTATCTCCATTGCAAGTAAATCAGTTTCTCCTGTCAGATAAAAAAAAATACTGATTACATTTGCATGTTGCATGGTATGCACTATGGTACTATGGTTGCATGGTATGCACTATGGTATGCACCAACAGTTGACAGAAAATGCTTGTCCAGTTCCAGTTTTACATTCCATTGCGTGATCCTCATTCTACAGGTGGTGGCTATGGACCAGGACTCTGGGGAAGTGGCAACAGCTTCTGTGGAGATTGAGGTTCTACAGGAAAGCCAACCAGGTGAGAGCTCCGTACTTTAAAAACAAAGTCCCGACTCCCACACAAATAAACTTGCATGTGCTCTCCTATTGATGTACGCATTATGCTTGTATCCATTCCTTACACAACCTTATCGTTCACTGTCTCTCTCTCATCTCACTCACGTGCACTAGCCTTGATCTTCAGGCTTTCATCCGCGCTGCGAGATGAGAGCCTGGAATCACGGTACCCCAAAACAGCTGAAAAAGTGGGGACTTCGGGTTAGTTAACTTCCGCTGGATGTTGTCATTTTTCAGCCAATCACGGCACGGTGCTCCAGAAAATTAACAGAAACATTTTATTTCTCCCTTTGTGCTCGCAAAGCTGTTGTAAATGTTTAACAGATTAAATTGTGTGCACTTTGCACACTTCTGTAACTGCTTTGTTTGTTGGAATCATTTTTTTCTGAAAATAACAGTGAACAAGTCAAGTCGCTAGTGAGGACTGAACAGGATTGTTTCTCTGGGGACTGTAAATACAGTCACAGTCTGTTCACAGTCTCAATAGCGCAATGTTTGCCCAGGGTGCACACGCACAGTTTCATAGCCTGGCTAAAGCCAGACCAAATCAGCGGCCAAAAATGCCTGTCACCAGATTGTTATGGAATAGCTCTATTGTACGCCCATTTGCTACTCTAGAAAATTGGGGTGGCCAGTCAGGACACAGTATGCAAACATATTTACTGTGTTCTGATTGGCCACTCAGGGCTATGCTTGAGCTATTCCAGATCAATCTGCTGACACACACGTATTCATATAATCATAGAAGTCCTAATCTTTACAAGGTGGCATAACCTGTTTTTCCTATGGCTTTTGAAACACTTTGGAAAGTGTCATGTGTGTCACAATTTCACAAACAAAGAGGATCACAATCTATGAGGGACAGCTAAGTAAAGATAAATAAAACCTAGTGAAGTAGTCCTGCATGTGATATTAAGAAAAGGGTGGGGGGAGCTTTCATTTTCACCATGGGCTGATCTGTCAAATTGAAGGGGCCTTAATCTTCCCTTGAGCCCCTTGTCTGCTAAGATAAACCTCCATTATCTCCCTGTCCATCCTCATGCCTCTGTGCTGGCCAGCCAATGAACATAATGTCAATGCTGTCATTTGGAGCTATTTGAACCGAAATGGCCGACACTCCTCCTCTCATCTCATAAGCCTGGAAGGCAACAGGAAATTAGGTAAACGACAGTGCAGGTTCAAAGCCACGTAGGGGTTCCCGAGGTTAAACTGATGGGGTCAATGCTGCCCGGTTGGAGCAACGTGTAGCATAACTAACGTGTTTGAACCCTTTGCACAGTACCCTGGAGTCCATGGACAGAGGAGCAGCAGCTGTTTGGTGATATGGATAACAGGCTGGTTGGAGGGGTTGCAACTGTGATCTTGCTGCTGCTCGTGTCGGCGTTGTTTCCTCTGCTTGGAGCGGCCAGGAGGAGGAGGAGAGATAGGCAAAACCCAGCAGACCGAGGGGGTGTTGTTCTGGGGCAGCACCAGAATGTGGTAAGGGGTTAACTGTCTCGATTGATGTAGCACTTCGGCACATGCGAGCCCCCCCTTTACTTATTTCATAGTGATTCATGATGTGACCGAAAAAGCAAGAACAATGTAGGTATTTTGTAAGGCTGTTGAAAATCAATTTATGGGATTAAATTAATTTAGTTGATTTTTTTAACGCAATTAACTCATGTGCACAACTGCACAATTGCACATTAAGCATTTCTTAGCAAAAATGGATACAGTGCGATTTTACACAGACATACAGCATAGCCATGTGTCTCCCGCAGAGCCATAGAGTATAGCTCAAGAAATCTACAAGAGTTGGGGGCTTGCAGATCACCTATTTGGATTTATTTATTTAAGAAACAGATATGTATATATATTTTCCCCAGATTCTGGTTCTTTTCTAAATGTTCAAATCCTGTACAGGAAAACATGGCATTTTGGACATACTTCGAGAGGAGATTAATCATGATTAAATTAATTTTGAGGCTGTGATTAACCTGATTAAAATTTAATTAAAATCATTCAACAGCCCTAATATTTTGACATAGTATTCTTATTCTACAACTGTAACAAAGCACATAAATATACACAAATGCAGGAAGCAAGATCACTATGTAAACCAGGCAGAAATGTGCGTCACACATGGGCATGCCTACCCAAATATGGAGAACTCAATCCGCATGCAGTGTCTTACTGGTTGTAGTAGTAGAAGTGTTAATGTATTATCCGGTAGATTTGAGCGAAATACAAACAGTGCTCCAAGGAACACCAATTAATTTAGATCTTCGTTAATTTTTGCCCTTGAAAGGGTGAGACGCATCGTTGAACTCATCTCATGTTTAACGAAGTAAAGGGTGCTTAGGGGCATCAGGCAGATGCAATTAGAATTTACAATTTTGAGCAGTTAGCAGACACTTTTGTCCAGAGTGACCTTTATGTGCAAGAAGCATGCTAAGAATGAACCCTATAGAAAGTGCAGAAAATAGTTATACAGCGCAGAGAAAAAGAGAGAGAGAGAGCAGTGCAATGCCTCAAAGAAACTACAGTAAAACAATGAATCTGTCATCTGTCTAAATAATTTGCCACTTGCCACCTTAAAGGTATGATCAACTTGTCTCTACGTCTTTGCACATTACTTTGATTGACGCTGCTCATCTAGAGGTTGAAGAGGTATAAGATGGTGAGTTTCTTCCTCTGTGTTTATCAGAGATGCCTGATTGTGTCTCAGTGGAGTAATGTGGATAAGATCGTGTTTGCTTTGTGCATATACATGTGCAGCATTTCCACTGTGCCGTTCGTTATTATTTTGTTGTTTGCCCCGTGTGTTGCTTGATTATATTGTGGATCAGTGGTAGTTCATGGTGAAGGTCATACTGTGTCTAGTTGTGGAGATGTTGAACATACTTTTAGGTGGCTTTCACAACGCAGCGATCCGTATCCGAGTACACTTCAATCGGTCCCCATGTGCTCCCGGCTGGGAAGGGTTGGGTGATCCGCTTTCCCTGGAATGGTGTACAGAGAATTCACCCTCCCACAACATCTGCCAAATGGTCCCGAGTACACACCCGGGACCATAGTGTATCTGCACACACACACACACACACACACACACATCATCATCTACCTGGTAGATTGAAGCAAAACCCCAATGTGCTGTAATTCCACATGGACCCTAAATGCTCTCTCTTTCCATAATCAACAGGTAGATTCAAGTCGACCAGTCTACTTCATGGAGGAGCTGACAGCCAGGAATGAAGCCCTCACCGGTGAATACCAGCCCTCGCGTAATGAAATTCTGCACGGAAAACAGGGTGTCTATACCAGGAGGCAGTCATTACCTCCTCCTCCAACGATCGTTGTAAATAGCGACCAGAAAAGCGACGCGGGTCAACTGCTGTCCGTTTCAACGATTCCAGGGCCCAATGGCCATACACATGGTGGGACCAATATCAGTGACAGCAGCATGCTAGAGAAAGAAGCGGAGGGAAAAGCCATGAAGACTGAACACACCCCTGCTGTCAATGAACTAACACCTTCCGAAAAGAGACAGACGGGAGTTACATTAACACATAATGATGCCGAAGACCATGGTGACCATAGCAGTGGAAGAACAAATACAGATGAGCAGAATGAAGGGAAACCAACGCAAGAATCAGAAGTCCATGTTAAAATGCAGGATGCAGACACCCCGTACAAGAATATGCATGATATAACCTGTGATGAGGACAGCACCAAGCACGAACTTAAACTTTAAGTATTCAAAAATAACAAGGCAACTGTTGAACGTCTTTCGCTCTGAATGATCGGACATCTCAGAGAGAGAAGACGATGTGAGTCCAAACATCAATATGTCCCATACTTTACATTCCTAAACAAACACTTATCGGTCTTAACCAACAGATACCTCACAAAGTATTCACTTTGAACAAGACTCCAGTTTCAATTCACACCTTGAAACACTAAGCCAACAAAACATTTGCAGACTTTTCTTGTTTCTCTTACATTCTTTTTTTTCTGCAAATGCAATGGGTCAAACCCCATTACAGTCCAGCATATCCATTGCAATTTCAACATGATATCTACATCTTGGAAGGTGAAATGGAGGCTTATATGTCAGCCAAAATGTTTGGCCTTACCCTACTAACTCTGTGACGCATAATAGACATACTATTATGTACTGAACACATCTGCATTGTTGCAGAGGTCATTGACTGTTTTGTATTGCTGTTTTTTTTTCTTTTTTCTTATTTTTTTTTACCCATGAAGTATAGTTGGGTCGTTTCCGACCGTTCCGTGACCGTGGAGAGCGAAGGTCCGTTTCTCAATGGAATTATCATCTAAGAGGGTTATTAAACAAATTTGGCCGGGGTGCCCTTTCTGAAAGTGCGGGCAATTTTTTTTAGAGCCCATAATCCAAAATGTCCGCCCCCAAAAATGTGTTTTTTCCTTCATAACTTGAAATGCATTGATTTTACACCCCATAAATGTATTGAACATTAATACAAAGTTGGGGACTACGGACGATTTGGTACCAAGCACATGTCTGTATCTCCTATGGTTCTCGAGATACAGCATATAGGTACTTTCACAGATTGAGTAGAGCAAGACATTATTAACATTGATTTTTAAGTCAATCAAATGGTGATACAGGCATAGGAATTGGTACACACACTCTTCAAACCCAACTATTTCTAAAAGTACTGCATGCTCTGCAAAATTCCAAGATGGCAGCCCCCAAAATCCAAGATATCCGTCCAAAAATGTGGTTTTTCATTCATAACTCAAAATACAAAGATTTTAAGCCCCATAAATGTATTGAACGTTAATATAAAGTTGGGCATTACGGACATTTTGATACCAAGTACATGTCTGTATGTACTACGGTTCTTGAGTTACAATATATAGGTAGTTATGAGGCACCATAAGGGTAACATTTTGGCACGTTTCACTCATTTACTCAAAGATCCCTTTATCACCATGTCTATTATGTTCAGGAAACGGACCTACATGGGTCTGCTATCATAAACCACTTCAAGTTTTTCAATTGATGAAACGGGTCGGGAGTTATTAAACCGAAGGTGAATGCTGTTCCAGTGTTATATTTGCTGCGCACGTTTTGCGAATATAAGCCAGGCAGAATTGTCCTGTCTGTGCATCACACTGAGTCTGTGTTTCACAATAAGAGTATATGTGAAGTGGACGCACCAAGTGTAGCATGTGTCAGAATGTCAGGGTATAATATGCTAATAAGTGCAATAGGCTAATACGTGCAATATCATAATATACTGTATGTACAATAGGCTAATAGTGTAATAGTGCAATATATGCAATAGTGTCATAGGGTAATATGTGTAATAGTAGAATATATGTGCATTAGCGTAATATGTGTAATAGTGCAATATATGTGCATTAGGGTAATATGTGTAATAGTGCAATATTTGTGCATTAGGGTAATAGTGTAATATATGCAATAGTGTAGTATATGTGCAATAGGCTAATAGTATATTATATACAGTAGTGTCATAGTTTAATAGGGTATTATGTGTAATAGTGTAATAAGTGCAATAGTGGTATGGTGTAATAGGGTAATATGTATAATAGTGTAATAGTGAAATTACTGTAATAAGTAAAATAGGCTAATAAGTGTAATAGTGCAATATTTGTGCATTAGGGTAATAGTGTAATATATGCAATAGTGTAATAGTGTAATACGGCAATAGTGTAGTATATGTGCAATAGGCTAATAGTATATTATATACAGTAGTGTCATAGTTTAATAGGGTATTATGTGTAATAGTGTAATAAGTGCAATAGTCTAATAAATGTAATAGTGTAATATTTGTGCATTAGGATAATAGTGTAATAGTGGAATATATGCAATAGTGGTATGATGTAATAGGGTAATATGTATAATAGTGCAATAGTGTAATTACTGTAATAAGTAAAATAGGCTAATAAGTGTAATAGTGCAATATTTGTGCATTAGGGTAATAGTAATATATGCATTAGCGTAATTGTGTAATAGGGTAATAGTGTATTATATAAAATAGTGTCATAGTGTAATAGGGTAATATGTGTAATTGTGTAATAGTGTAATAAGTACAATAGGCTTATAACTGTAATAGTGTGATATCTGTGCATTAGGGTAATGGTGTAATATATGCAATAGTGGCATAGTGTAATTGTCCTATTACACTATACCACTATTGCATATATTACACTATTACCTTAATGCACATGTTACACTATTACACATACTAGCCTATTGCACTTATTACAGATATTACACATATTACACTATTACCCTAATGCACACATATTACACTATTACACTTAATGCACTATTACACATAATACCCCATTACACTACTGTATATAATATAATATTAGCCTATTGCACATATATTACACTATTACACTATTAGCCCTATTACACTATTGCATCTATTACACTATTACGATAATGCACAAAATTTGACTATTACACTTATCAGCCTATTCTACTTGTACTACACTATTACATATATTACCCTATTACACTATTGCATATCTTACACTACTACCCTAATGCACACATATTGCACTATTACACATATTACCCTAATTCACATATATTGCACTATTACACACTATTAGCCTATTGTACATACAGTATATTATGCTATTGCACGTATTAGCCTATTGCACTTATTAGCATATTAAACCGTGACACTATGACACATGCTACACTTGGTGTGTCCGCTTCACATACTCATACTTCACACACTCTTATTGTGAAGCACAGACTCAGTGTAATGCACAGATAGGACAATTCTGCCTGGCTTATATTCGCAAAATGTGCACAGCAAATTTAGCACTGGAACAGCATTCACGTTCGGTTTAATAACTCCCGACCCGTTTCATCAATTGAAAAACTTGAAGTGGTTTATGATAGCAGACCCATGTAGGTCCGTTTCCTGAACATAGTAGACATGGTGATAAAGAGAACTTTGAGTAAATGAGTGAAACGTGCCAAAATGTTACCCTTATGGTGCCCCATAACTACCTATATATTGTAACTCAAGAACCGTAGTACATACAGACATGTACTTGGTATCAAAATGTCCGTAATGCCCAACTTTATATTAACGTTCAATACATTTATGGGGCTTAAAATCTTCGTATTTTGAGTTATGAATGAAAAACCACATTTTTGGACAGACATCTTGGATTTTGGGGGCTGCCATCTTGGAATTTTGCAGAGCATGCAGTACTTTTAGAAATAGTTGGGTTTGAAGAGTGTGTGTACCAATTCCCATGCCTGTATCACCATTTGGTTGACTTAAAAATCAATGTTAATAATGTCTTGCTCTACTCAATCTGTGAAAGTACCTATATGCTGTATCTCGAGAACCATAGGAGATACAGACATGTGCTCGGTACCAGATCGTCCGTAATGCCCAACTTTGTATTAATGTTCAATACATTTATGGGGTGTAAAATCAATGTATTTCAAGTTATGAAGGAAAAAACACATTTTTTGGGCGGACATTTTGGATTATGGGCTCTAAAAAAAATTGCCCGCACTTTCAGAAAGGGCACCCCGGCCAAATTTGTTTAATAACCCTCTTAGATGATAATTCCATTGAGAAACGGACCTTCGCTCTCCGCGGTCACGGAACGGTCGGAAACGACCCAACTAGTAATTTGCTAAATGAGAGTTGTTTTTAAAAGTGCTATAAAAATCGAGTTGTCTATTCACAGCTTCAGGCATATAATAATAGATAAACACTATTACAGCATTGTCTTTACTTTAATATGCTATACTTTAAGATGTTCTTAGTATGCTTTGGAAAGTGCTTAGCAGAAATTATCAGAAGAGTTGTGTCAATGTCAAACTGACTGCTGGCATGGTCTTGAAAGTTTCTTTACACTTTCCAAAAAGAAAAATAATAATAATTATACATCATTACTGTACATGTATGTAAAAATGTAAAAAAACAAACTGTCAATGAAGAAACAATTTAAAAAATCTTGCTTGTTCCATGGAAGACATGAGAAAGGCATACTGTACGTATGTTTCACCAAGTTTCACACAGCTACCTTTACAGGGCAGGGATTACACGGAGGCCATGAAGGCCAGGGCCATCGGTGCTCCGGGCCATGTGCCCGTTGAAAAATTACATGCCCAGAAAGCCAAAGTGTCTTTCCTTGCCCGCCTGAGTGCCAGGTATGGGTGCCTCCACACCTGAGCACATTTTCTGCTCGGCTGTGACTTCCGGCTTGTTTTCCCGCTTATTTTTTGGCGGAGGCAAGCTTACAGGAAAAGATTGCCACCACTGCCCTACAAACCTGTCCACTGACGTTTGTAGGGCGTCAACAGAGTACTATCAGGGTACCGCTCAGGTTTTAGGGCGTCTATGTGCACAAATACAACATCGAAGGGGAGGCTAGTTCCTTATAGACACCCACAGCCGAATCAATTTAGCAAAAATAAGTATGACCTGGGACTTACCATCGTTTTAAAGGTAGGGGAAGTGATTTCAATTTTATCACCCATTTTTTTCTGTTAAAATGCTCTATTATAAGGTGTGCAGACCATATATGAAGTTTCCCCCTCTCCCACGTTAGCAGAAGAGCTAATAAAAATTCCCCAGGTGGAGGGTGAATTCTCCTACAATCAGCATCGAGCAGCAGGTTCACATAGTGTAGCTACTCTTGGGCGCCCCTAGTGCACGATAAATTTCAAATCACTTCCCTTAGCTTTAATTGATGGCCTTCATGCCCTCAAAACACTGACCACACTAAAGGCCAAGTGGCTTGCCCCTAAAAGGATGAAATTCCAGGCCTGTACCTTAGTGAATACGCAACTGGCTTCCTGATACGCGACTTAGTACAAAATTGACACTATAAGTGCTTTTCAGGGTATAAAAATACCCGTGCAGAGAATGACCATCATGGTATGTATGGTACATAGTTGTTACTTCGAAGTTGGCTTATGTTCCAATACTGGAACCTTACTTTTTCATTATTACCTAGTAGCCTACCTACTAATCACCTAGCACCCAGGGGCGGCCCTAGGAATCTGGAGGCCTGTTTCAAGAACAAATATGAGGCACCATTATATACTGTATATCTAATACGACATAATTATCCTGATGATACAGCCATATCGATACAAGTACTCCAACAGATCCAACAGCGATCGCTCTTGACAATTACACAGCAACAGCACCGGCTCACCTCGTCACCCCTTCGCCATAATGTGTCTCCCCTTACCTCCCAAAAACTGCACATTTCAGCTAGTTTATTAACCTCCCAATACTGCACATTTTACCCAGTTTATTAACCTCCCAATACCCCACATACATTTTATCCAGGTTATTAACAGGCAATAGGTGTAACTTAACATCGTGGAAGAAAGGAAGACAGCAAAGTGAGGGTGGTGGGGGATTGATGGACACCTGATGGTCAGACAGAAATTGAAGGCCCCGCCAACAGTGGAGGGCCGTTTCAATTGAAACTGATGAAACATAGATAAGTTCTCCAAGGCCAACAACCTACCGATAGAGTGGGGGTTCCTATGGTGACACGTCCTTCCTCCTCCGTTCCCGCTGTGCGCCATTATCTGAGGACGTGTTGTTCACTTGTTAGCAGCGCCGTCCCTGTTGTAGCAAACAAACAAACCAAAGACTAAATAAAACAACCTTGCCACAGCAATCACAAACAGGCACTGCTGTGCACCGTGCACACACTGCTTAGGACTCGTGTAACACTGGGATTCTCATACACGAGAGTCCAATAGAGCGCCGCAGCCCCACCCTGTTGCCTGTTCCAGAAGTGGATTCCCCTTTAACTCAATACTCTTTTCAAAAAGCATTTATTTAAAACGGGTTGTGACAAATCAATTTAAATAAACACTTTTAAAGTAATTCACTTGCAGAACAGGTATTTACAGTATATATTAACGACTAGACCAAAGGGACAGGGGAGATATACCGGTATTATACTTTTGAAGCTATCAGGCTGAGTATCTGAGGTCCCCTGCTATAGTTGGCACATCTACTCTTAATTAATAATTCATAAAAAGAAGATAATAGCTGAGTGATGTATAATTATGACAATTATGCTATTAGTAATTATGAAGAGTGCCAATACTCATATGACTCACAGATATCTAGTAGCATTCTGATGATTATTCCATGCTGGGCCCTGTTGAGTATGGCCTGGATTGGAGAGAACAGACATCAGAGACAAAACACAGCCGTTAAGCACTAACAGAGGAGAGACAGACATATGATGGCCACATTGTGCACACAATGGACAATGAAATGAAATGAAATTGCATTTTTGGGTGGGCAGAATGGCATTGGTACAGTTTGGTGTACTTTTTGTGTGCACCATGGCTATACATAGCCATACTGGCACATTCATTTGAAAAGGTATGCAATATGCATATCCTGCTTCTAATATCTAATATGGATTTAAATAGTCTTGGCTCATATATTATTCTTCCACACAGGCCCCATTGTGACTGTCAGCTCCGTCTCGAGAAACGGTACTACTACCATACATGTCATAAATGATACACTGCAACAGAAATTCAGAGGGTAGATTTTGGTAGCGGGGTATATAAATCCTGAACATAATAAAGCACGTCTGACACACCATTAAAGGGGAATTCCACCCATTTCCATTTTCACAAATGCAACCAAATGAACCCCAACGGGTTTATTTGGTTCCATTTGTAAGCTCTCATGAAAAAGAAGCGTCTAAAGAAATCCATTAACATGGTGAAATACATCTTTATGATGTCATAAAGATGTTTCACCATGTTAGTGGTTTTCTTCAGACCTCCATTTCTTGGGAACACAGAATGGGGGAACTTTTTTATCATGTCCACCCAACACCTCGAAGGTACATCAATGACATGTTGAAAATGGGTGGACTAACTCTCCCTTTAACTGACCCTCTTGTCCAGTGTTGTAGTGGTACTTTTATTAGTGGGGGGTGCCTCTTAAAGGGGAATTCCACCCATTTTCTTTTTTTTCTGAGAGCGTACAAATGTGAACCAAATGGATACGCTAGGAAACTCATTAACATGGGTTGCAAGAAACGAGCATGCACAATTGCATTTGCACGCGCATTTGCGTGCAATTGCGCAACACACACAGACACGCTATTAAAACAAGTATAGCACATTGAGAAAGATTGTTTACAATGCCTAATTGTATCCATAAAAGTAAATGACAAGACAAAAACATAGGCCTACTTTTGCCCCAAAAATATTCTAGATGTGAGAAGTGGGGGGACACCGTCCCCCCGCCTCCCCCCTCCACTACACCCCTGCTCTTGTCTTTCTTACCACTAGTCCAGGTGCGTTCGGGCCCCAGGGGTGTGCTGGTTGCTGGCTGAGTGCCCGCACTGACCCGCTCTACTCAGAAGACGTTGGGTGATCCAGTCATTCTTGAGTGCGTCACTCAGGTGTCTGAAGCACTGCCCGCTGTTGCAGCTCATCTGGAGGGTATCTGTGAATTACACCAGAGCCATCGAGTGGACGAGTTACGACATTGAGGGGGGCAAAACATTCATGTAGGGGACATGGGAATGCCTTGTTTTCAACGAGGGCGTCACAAATAAGAGCTATGTCAGGCCTGTGTACAACATGTCAACTGCTTTACAGTATTGCACAGTAACAACTTTAAGTTGTAGTATTAGCCTACTACAAAATTGTCTAAAATAAAAGGATTTAAGATCAGCAAAGCTGGGCTGTGGCAACTTGCCTGGGTCCACTTGTATTTCTGACAACTTCAGGTCCTCAAAAGAAGTCTATGTAGAAGAGCCTCCATTAGAACATTTTCAATAGAGGTCTATGTAGAGTGAACCGAGTTTGTTTAACTCTTGGCAGTGGCGTGCTTGTGGGGGACTCCATTTAATACAGCTTCTAAAATCAGTTCAATAACCACAACCTATATAGGCATATACTTAACAACAGTGCAGCAGCAGCAATTTGAAAACATCTCTGATAAAAGGTTAGGTTCCCTTCCCCAGCTAGCATAAACACAAAGGCAGAGGCGGTGTTACTAATCGATAGAAGACAGCATGTGTGGGCATTGGGCAGACAGCTTTACATAGACGGACCTCTGCTACAGCTGCCTGCGTGGATCACACTCGATTCTAAAGGAATTTGCGCCCCCCAGAGGACAAATTATGTCATGCAACTTAAGTCTTGGTGGACCACCACCTGTTCTAGTGTGTGCTCTGAAACAAAACTTTACTTGAACCAGGTTGAACATCAATGCTGATGCAGTAACCCTGACAACATCTAGGTGTCCGAGGATCAACCAGGGTCCTTGAAGGAGTTCCAGGGAGACCCCAGCTTAAAGGGGAAGTCCACCCATTTTCAACATTCTAATATGTAGGTTATTAGAGATACTGGGTGAACACATAGATCCCCCATTCTGTGTTCCCAAGAAATGGAGGTCTGAAGAAAACCACTAACATATGGTGAAACATGCTGATGACATCATCAAGATGTATTTTCACCATGTTAATGGATTGTTGAAAATGGGTGGAATTCCCCTTTACATTTTGGAACCAAATGGACCCATATGGGCCTATAAAATGGACCATGACTGACTGGTCTATTTGGTTCCATTAGTGATTTTACAATATACACTGGGGGTCCCAAAGAAAAGCCATCATGGGGGTGCATAGACTAATGGGCTGGGGGAGTCCTTGAAATAATTTAAACGGGCTGAGTATGACTGCAAGGGCCGCACAACGCTTCTCTTCTGGGGGCTCACTGGCCACTGTGGCCAGTACATGGAAATGCAGGGTCGGACAAGTCTGTCTTGACCAGAAAATGTAGTCCAATGCACTCAGGCAACGTTTTGTTGCACACGTGCCCTAATACCTCGTGTTTGCACCGCCCTGGTTGAAAACAACGCATTTCCATTTTCCAACTAGAGCTTCTGCTTGTCCCTATTCAGGCTGTTTCTGAACAGCGCTCGAGCTGACCCCTCAATGTTCCAACCTTACCATTAGATGGCTCTGGTGTATAGTAGTGTTGCAGAAAACGAAAGCTGTCAGAGCGGAGCCACACAGTTGCACTAGTCTAGTAGATTTTGCACTGCTTGCTTCCGTCCTAACAAGTGCCAACACCCGGAAGGGTGGTACTTAAAACTAGTTCTGCAAACAAACACTTCGTACTCGTTTAGCAGTCCTCTGCGTAAAGTAAGTAGTAGCAGCATACCTCTGCTGCTCGTTTAGTTTGACGATGCTAGTTTGCGTATCGTTTAAGACATTTTAATGTCTATGGAACACGTGCAAAAGCAGCTGTAAGTGGCTGGATGTGTAAAGTTCTTACCTGCACAGAAACACGTACAGAGACCAGCTGTCTGTCGGTCACTCTGCTGGCTGGCTGGTGCGCAAGTCTTTTCTGGATTTACAAGATCAGGCAAGTGGGATCATTATTTAATTTATTTGATATTTATAAAATTTAATAGATCCGCTGTCTTACCTGGACAATGAGCAGCAGTAGGCCTATTATGGTTGTAATAAACACAAAGGCAATTCCAACAAAACAACAATCAAACTGGGCTAAAATGTTGCGTTTTCTTTTGTGAACTTTAAAGGAAAATTCCGCCCATATACCCGCCAGAGATGTTATAATACCAGTTGCTGCTACAACTACGAGGCTGCTACTACTAATAAAATCCTCCATTCTGTGGGTGGGTGAACTGGAGGTCTGAAAAAAATAAAACATATTTTTTTATACCCCCCCCCCCCCATGGAGCGATGGAGGTCTCAATAAATCATTAACATGGGGTAACGCATCTCTTGATGACACCATCAAGATGTGTTTCACCATGTCAATGTCTTCCCCCCCTTCTTACCGCAGATCTCCATTGCTAGGAAACATAGAATGGGAGCATATAGTATAGGTATAGTAATAGTAAAATCTTGAAAATGGGTGGAATTCCCCTTTCATCAGCTATAGGAGACACCGAGTGATGCATGTATAGTATAATCCCAAATATAATCCCAAGTATAATCTCAAAAATGACAAACCTGGCATAGCATGTACTGTCATTGGGACTTTACTTAGGCCTACTAAATACAGTCCTGCCCTGCATAGAATTAGAAACAGCAGGTGAAATACCAATATTTGAATGGGAAGATGTCTGTGTGGATAGTAGACTATAATAACCCTTGTTGTAACTTTGCTCATCTCAAAGTAGAAACGTTAACTTGTGGTGCTTCCCTACTAAATTATACACAGGCTATCATTGAAACTGTCAAAATCTGTGCTTTGTTTATTCCCGTGCAGCAACCATGTACACAGAATTTGCCCGGTGTAGAAAGTATTTAAGTTTGTGATTTGTCTTTGGGGAAAACAGTTTTCACTTGGCTCTGAGTGAATTGCATTCCTTCCTGTGTTTACTGAAATCTAATATGATGATACGCTGTCGCTTTGACCTGATTCGGGCATAGGGACTTTTCATTTGGCAATACAAAAGATGGCACAGCCACATTTTACTTTGGCTAGTAGTCCCAACATTTTTCTCTTCTATTGATCCGTTTTAAATAGATCAGGTTTCCATTTCTGTGCATTGCTGCCGCTTTTTGTTCAGATCCTAGCGCTTCTTGTATTACATGGAACATTGTAAAAAAAAAAATAAATCAGCTCCCGTTTCTAAGGGATAGTTTCCTAAACAGAGAGGTGTTGTTGCCATCACAAATACTGACATTCTCTGTTCTTGTTTATCTTCAATTTATTCATCCAGTTGATACCCTTCCAGGGGTGAAGTTGTTGGAGTATTCTCGGAAGCAAATGCTTTACGCCTGAACCCGGGATAACAAGGATACAACGCAAACATCTCCCATCTCCCCTCTCCCGTCAGTTTGTACAGCTTGTGGATCCCCCGTGTCTAGCCCGGCCATGAGCACTCAACCCCGGAGGATCCGGCTAAAGCCATGGCTTCTAGCCCAGGTGAACAGCGGACAGTACCCAGGCCTACAGTGGCTCACCCCAGATCATAGGCTCTTCCAGATCCCCTGGAGGCACGCCACGCGCCACCTGCCCATGTCTGAGGAGGAGAACACCATCTTTAAGGTTTCACCCTGATTCTCTTACAGTCGTATTCAATGCATAGCATAGGAATGTTTAAAAGGACCCCTGGCTAATATGATAAATATGTCTTAATACATTATACTTGCCTTATGACTTGCCTATAACTAAAAAATGCCTTAAATATTTTATTTCTTTCATAAATGGAGAATCTATGTATGCTCCTGTCGCAGGATGTCATGTGTGGCCTAGCCTCATGGAATTATGGGACACATATGCCAATAGTAATTATGAACGGTATTTATTTAATGCACATATTTAGGAAGTATGACATTGTTTATTAGCATATGCGTTCCATATGTTATTAGGGATGGACCACAGTGGACATGTGAAATCATCAACTTGTGACAGGAGCAGTCCCTATTGAGTGAAAGATTCTCAATCCATGAAAGAAATAAAATATTTAAGGTGTTTTTATTGTTTCATTTCAGTTATAGCCAGGGGTTGTTTTTAACTGTTGAAAGTTATGAAAGCTCTCCGAAAAAGCAATTAAAAGTGTTAGCGGTTTTGTGCTGAGCTCTGTTGTGGCGTCGCCAGAAACATGCTGACAATAAGGTATCATGCCACTTATATTTCCCCTTAATGTGGTTATTTAAAGCGAATTGCACGCTAGGGACATTGCAGAACACAAGTGTATATACGGTACGTAAGTATAGGCACAACATGGGAAGTAACACCGGATTGATGTTTGCAGAACACAGAAAAGTGAGAAGCACATGAACCCTTAACCTCCTTAACTTCCTTTATCCACTGTGGAATGGTGGTATGAAGGGCGTGCTTCATTTTTGTTTGTTTGTTTGAGTTTCAGTTCACTTTCTCAGGGGGCTTTTCTGTTTCACTAATTTTCTGAAAAAAATACTGAAACAGAGAAATTTGTGGGTGATCATTTCCTTGTTTGCAGTACTAGCCTTGATCTTGAACTATTGTTCAGTGTAGTTTAGCATTGTCTATGTATCCATTTATAATTCTTAGAGTGTAAAAATGTAACCCATGGTGCCCTTGGTTACAATTATGTTACACACTTCGAGGTTGAGTGATGAAAACCAGCTCGTCTTCCCGTTTAACACCCCACCAGGCCTGGGCCCTGGAGACAGGGAAATACCAGGAGGGAGTTGATGAGCCCGACCCGGCAAAGTGGAAGGCCAACCTGCGCTGTGCCCTGAACAAAAGCCGCGAGTTCAAACTCATACGTGACGGCACCAAGGAGACTCCTGTTACGCCATACAAAATCTACGAGGTTTGCGACCAGCCAGTTAACGGAGGTAAGCGCGAAAGCTGTCGTTTACGGGTTCATCGTTCATCAGCTGATGAAGTACCAACCGGAAGGGTGGTACTTAAAACTAGTTCTGCAAACAAACACTTCGTACTTGTTTAGCAGTCCTCTGCGTAAAGTAAGTAGTAGCAGCATACCTCTGCTGCTCGTTTAGTTTGACGATGCTAGTTTGCGTATCGTTTAAGACATTTTAATGTCTATGGAACACGTGCAAAAGCAGCTGTAAGTGGCTGGATGTGTAAAGTTCTTACCTGCACAGAAAGACGTACAGAGACCAGCTGTCTGTCGGACACTCTGCTGGCTGGCTGGTGCGCAAGTCTTTTCTGGATTTACAAGATCAGGCAAGTGAGATCATTATTTAATTTATTTGATATTTATAAAATTTAATAGATCAGCTGTCCTACCTGGACAATGAGCAGCAGTAGGCCTATTATGGTTGTAATAAACACAAAGGCAATTCCAACAAAACAACAATCAAACTGGGCTAAAATGTTGCGTTTTCTTTTGTGATCTTAAAAGGAAAATTCCGCCCATATACCCGCCAGAGATGTTATAATACTGCTGCTACTACTACGAGGCTGCTACTACTAATAAAATCCTCCATTCTGTGGGAGGGGGAACTGGAGGTCTGAAAAAAATAAAAATATTTTTTTATACCCCCCCCCATGGAGCGATGGAGGTCTCAATAAATCATTAACATGGGGGAACACATCTCTTGATGACACCATCAAGATGTGTTTCACATGTCAATGTCTCCCCCCCCCTTCTTACCGCAGATCTCCATTGCTAGGAAACATAGAATGGGAGCGTATAGTATAGGTATAGTATAGTAAAATCTTGAAAATGGGTGGAATTCCCATGGCAAGGAAACTCCTGTTACGGCGTACAAAATCTACGAGGTTTGCGACCAGCCAGTTAACGGAGGTAAGCGCGAAAGCTGTCGTTTATGGGTTCATCGTTCATCAGCTGCAGTGTGACGGCGAGCTGAAAGCACAGACCTGTCTGACACTAAGATTTTCTTCATGTTTAAATTTTCAAATACACTCAAATATTTTTTTCAATTTGTTTTCAGATACTGTTGATGAAGACGAGGAAGAGGTATGGATGTAAAAGTGCGAGATGCAACAAAAGCTGTACTTCCTGTGGTTTGACAGTTTAATCTTTATCTAACTTTTATGCTTTCAGATGCCGAATCTTGTTGGTCTCACAATTAGTAAGTAAAAGGTCCTTACATCATTCTATGGAATGATCATTCTTGGAATAGCCAACAATGCTCTACACCAAATATCATTGCATTGTGAGCTGGTACTGTAAATCTACCATTTTGCCCTGAATGTTCGTGTGGTTAAGATATGCTTTATGATCTCTTCCAGATTCAGGACTCAGTGAACCACCATCATTCACCGCATTCCCCGCACACACAGACGTCACGCACTATGGCGCCCTCGTGAACGGCACGTTTGGTCCGGCCCACCTCATCCCGATGCCCCACGTCGTTCCTGACGGCATGCAGACCGATCCCGGCAGAGGCCTTCCCGTGACGGCCGACCTCCCCCGGTCAGACTACCCGGCCCAGGTTCAGCTGGTGGGGGGCGGCATGGAGCAGGGCGACTTTGTGCATCGCAGTGGACGGCTCTCGGACGGACTGGGCCTGCCGCCCACGGCCCTCTCCGAGATGCCTCCTCCCCCCATCGCCTCCGCCACCCCTGGGACGGTCCCGATGGAGGACAGCCCCATGCCAGGGGTCCAAACCCAGGGAGAGGCGCAGGCTCAGCCTTGCAAGTATGACCTGCTGAGCAGCGTTCCACGTGAGTAGAAAGGACACGGCCACATGCGCCCGCGATGGCATATAGTGTTTCTTTATCCTTCGGATGGCGAGGTTAAATTTAAGTGTTATTCGAGATGCATATCGTCACAATAGACGGTGGCCTAATTTGGCCATTATGTGGATTATGTGGGTTTTAGCAGAGCGGTCGCTAACACTGGCACATATGCATACCAGTCTGTCACACCCAGCGGTTGACACACACTGGCATAAAGATGGAAGGTGTGGCAGGTTCTGTCTTCAGGGTTAACCATCCGGCAAAAGAATAACAACTTGTTGGTTCATTTGTTATTGTTTGCATGATGACAGAGTGCACATCTAATTAAATATAACCTTTTCTAGCGTTCATTGAAAAATAGCAGGCATTCACCTGCTATTTTGGCGAGAATGTGAGAATGCAGCACAACTCTTTCAGTATGTTCTTTCAGAGCAAATGTTACAGATCTACAGTGATGAGATATATCACTGTAGAGGCTATGAGGCGTGTACACCTACTATTTTGGGGGGGAAAAAAATCAGGAAATCGCAGCGCAAAATCTTTGAATATTATATGTTCTTTCAACGAATCTACAGTGTCAAGTCGAAATACTACCTACAACAGTACGTCTTACCCTTTCTGTCTATGACTGTGAGCAGTGACGGATCTGGACCTGAAATTCCAATACCGCGGCCGCACGGCGCATTCGCTGATCGTCAGCAACCCCCAGGGCTGTAGGCTGTACTACGGCCACCTGGAGCCCACGCCGGACCAGGTGGAGCTCTTCGGTCCCGTCACCCTCCAGCAGGTCCGCTTCCCGGATGCGGCGGCCATCCAGAACCAGAAGCAGAGGTTCTACACCGAGGCCCTGCTGGACGTGATGGATCGCGGCTTGATCCTGGAAATCTGGGAGCAGGACATCTACGCCGTCCGCCTGTGTCAGTGCAAAGTGTACTGGTCTGGTCCCGGGATGCCCGAGCAGGGCCCGCCCAACCCCATGGAGCGCGAGAAGAAGATCAAAGTGTTCAGCCTCAACGACTTCCTGCAAGGTGAGAGCCGCAAATTTCGGGCCAAATGGTAAAACAATGCATTTTAACAGTGATTCGATGTCTTCTATCACGGTACGATACATGGACGATGTTGATTCATTCTGGCTAAAATCAATAACTATTTAGCAAATGCGTGATGTGATCTGGCATATAGGTGCCATATCACATTGTGATCATTGTAATTCAACACAAGATGTGTTTTTCTTCATAAAATGGCCAAATACAGTGCAAAAGTACTTAGTAATGGCTAAAATCCTAACAAGGTCTGGGCTGATAAGGTTATACAGAGGTATGCCAACACAAAGGTTTGCCAGCACTGCGTCACCCGGATAATTCATGCTGTTGTGATGCTGCCACATCGATAGAGCAGTCTCAATCGATTCACCTATCGCCCGGGCGTTCGATCGATATGTTGCCATATCGATGAATTGAATATGCCACTAATTTGTATGTAGTACAAATTAAGTCACTAATTTATGGGGGGAAAAAAACAAATATGGAGATTTCTGCCAATAACAACCGATGTCATGCTCATCTTTGACTGGAATCCTGTTTTTTCTCTCCGTCCCCACATACAGGACTAATTTTGTTCCAGAAGGGGGAAGCCCACCGCCCTCCTCCCTTTGAGATCTGCTTCTGCTTTGGGGAGGACTGGCCAGACAGGAAACCCAAAGAAAAGAAGCTAATTATTGTCCAGGTCTGTGCTCCGATCCACTTTTACATGGTGGAGTGTCATATACTATAGTTGGAGAATTTTAGCAGATATTTGACCAATCGGAGAACTAAATTGTTACCTTGACTTTCTTTCACCAATATGTCCTAAAATGTTGAAATTTCCTGTGGGAAACCTCATAAAGGTCAGTCATGGCACCATTCACTCACCATTGGAAGGCAAAACATGCAAAATGTCATCATGATATTCTTTCACCCCATTTGTAATGTTACATTCTCCAATCATTCATAAGTTTAGCTCAATCTCATTATGTCCAATACAGCTATTCATGGCACTCATCTGTAGTCCTCCAGCAGCCATGTTTAGGATGTCACAGGTGATTCAATGTCTGATTAGGCTTTCAGTTATTCTGGTTAGCCTAATCAGACATTGAATCACCTGTGAGGTATAACAGTACGCTGTATGTATGAAACTAAAGTAGGACATTCATTTACCACAGAAATACTACTGTATGTTAGAATTCTAAACTTAACTACGGTAAATTCTTTTCTGGTAGTAATAAGCATTGTTCCCCACAGGTGGTCCCGGTTGCAGCAAAGCTCCTGACAGAGATGTTTTCCGGAGAGTTCAATCAATCCTTAGACAGCATTAGACTACAAATCTCACACCCGGACGTCAAAGACCACACGGTGGAGCAGTTTAAGGAGCTACAGAGACTCCTCCAGAGCCAACACATTCAGGGTCCCTGGGCCAGTAATTCCTGAACCTGAGGACCACATTGGGGACAATGGAAATAAAAATTAGTTTCTGCAAAAACACCTATAGCCTGAGGTTATTGAAATGTGCCCATCCACTGGCGGGGTGGGTCTCTAGACCTTCAAGACCTTCTGCTTCCGAGACTCAATCCAACATGGGACGTTATAGCAGTAACTTGTTACTTTGTGTTAAACCTAATGGCACTACTAGTGTATTATTCTTGGCATTTTCATGCTTCAATTTATCTACATTTCCATGTCGTGCTCAAAAGGTGCACTATGATCTGCATAACTGGCTAAGTCACTAGGCATCCTTAATAATGACTTAATGTTGCAGGGCCAACTCAATTAGATAGTATTCTCAATTAGAATTTTACCATTTCAATAAACGCCACTGCAGTATTCGTCAATGTGTTGTTCCTGTTTTGAGATGGTGTTGATGCTTTTGTACAGTAAAAGAAGTGTTAGCACAACTGACGTGTGTGCAGAAATCCCAGTGCATTACTGGCTCCACATTGGGTTAGAGTAGACGGTCACTTTGTATTTGTTTTTTTTTTATAAATCCTATGTGATTATGGTCTCCCTTTCCATTGTTTAATATTGTTAAGAGAACCGAATTTCTAGGCAGCATTTATGGGAGGCAGAATGGAATTGGTATCCATACAAATGAAGATTTGCATTTTTTCCTCAGTAGGATTATTGCAATATAAAACTGTATTTATTGTAAAGCCAACGTTCTATTCAAACTGTAAAACAGTCGTTTTAGCTGGTAGGTTAGGTTTTACCGAACTAAACAAAAAAAAAAAACACTTTTTCCTACTGTCTCAGGAGGGCTGTGAGCAGTTCAGAAACCCGTCCATGCGCATTCAGCAATTTTCTTTCTAAAATTATTTTTTTATTGTGTGAAAGATGGTTTTCATTTTCACACTGCGACTTTTCAGAAATAGAAAGCCTGCAGTTTCTATTGCCATGGATTTCTCATCAATGATGCGCATGGTGGACGGATTTCTGAACTGCCCAACAGCCCTCCTATGAGACACGGTAGGAAAAACAAATGTGGTGTTTTATCATGCACATTAGTGAGGACCGATTAGAAGAAAATAGGTTGAACAGTGGTTAAGTGGTCCTTTGAAGGACCACATCATAACCAATGCTTATAATCTGGTACCATTTGTCTTTGATTTTACCGCGTCCGACCACCTACCAGTGACATCGGTAGGCAGGTTTAGTCATTTCAAACAATCACTTCTATTATGAAGTTAGACAAATTCAGGATCAGTCTGCAAAATAAATGCTGCTTATCGCTTTCTTCACAAATGTGATAAAGTTGTCAGCTTATTTGTTTCAACCCCTTTGGAACTTGATCAACTCAGTAGCCTTGTGGTTAGAGTCCCCCCCCCGCGCGCCCCCCCCCCATAAGAGTAAAAATGGGAAGCATGTCCCGACTCCCTGTACTGTACTTGTATATCAAGCTGCCTCACGCTACAGACACAGGATAGGTTCATGGCTTGGCAAAGCCTTGGGGAACTGAAAGTTGGTACCACAAATTAATTGTACAGGCATAATGGTATGTTATGGATCAATCTAGGGGTTTTCCCCCCAATGATATAATCTTGCAGGAAAACCCAGCCGCCTTCACATTTGGAGAAGTGGCTACGGACACAAGTGTTTTTCGTGCTGCAAAAGTGCTTGCAATGGATTCAGAATAATGCCCAAGTTCCACTCATCACGTGCCACTTTAATTTGCCTGCATACAAGTTAATGGTATCAACTTTCAGCAGCTGTCAGTTTCCTAAGGGGGTTGGGTTGGAACAAATTGAATTGTAGTAGACGCATTTATGATAAAAGCTAATGGTAAGTATTTATTTGGCGGATTTGACTCATATTTGGCTAACTACATAGCATGATAACTTTCCAGGGTGGGTTTTTATTAGCTTGGATTCCTAAAACGCAATTCTGGGCATTACTCGTATTGTGGCAATCCGAGGAGAACCCAGAACTGAGTTCATGCTTCTTTCTTTCATTGACTCAACATCATGTCCACAGCCCACCAAAAACAAATAGGAATTTTCTGTGATATTATGGTAAAGGTTATTTCCAGATGGTCATAATCGACAAATAACCGAAATGCACATAACTGTGTCCCCTTAAACCACCATGTGAGTGCCCTGAAAGGTGCCTTATAAATGCAATGTAATATGACCATCTGAATTTACAACCCCCTGAGAGTCCAACTTTGCAGATCAGATGACGAATGCAGACCTTTCAGGGATTCCTGAACAGCAAAGTAAACCCCATTCTTCCCCCACTATGTGCTAAAGCTAAGGATGAACCTGTTTGACTTGAACATGCTGCAAAAGGTCTGAACACGACAAAATGCAACACAAAAGACAACTGGCAGCAGCAGTGTGATGACATCACCTTACCCCGGAGGAGGGCTTGGAAAGTGGCTTGATCCCCCCCGCCCACCCCCCATTCAATGGAAGGGTTCGGATTACCAGGTGAGTGAGGGTACTTGTTGGGGATCGGGTCAGGAACCATACAACCACCTGCCGGGATTACTCTTGTGTGAGTTTCCAAGTACGTTTAAACATGCATTCAGTAAAACCAAAGCATTTACTGCTACATTGATGGCGATGACATGCTACCGTAGCGTTCACGTCAACGGACACCTAGTTGAACTGGTTTCTCTGAATAGAGGAAAATCCTGGTGCTGTAAGGAGAAGAAATCCAAATCACACACATGTACTGGATGTGCTTAGATTATAGTGCATCTGTAAGTTTGGCGCACAAAAATACATTCACTGGACTGAACTTTGTACAATGAACGCAATCCACAAGCTCAGAGCACACTGCAATGTGTTGCCTTGCGAGCGTTTAAAGGGTAAGACCACTTTTTTATATTTGGGTTGCGTTGTGGACAAAAAAATAATTGCTCCAGTGATTAAATTGTCAATTCAAAATATGCTCCTCATTAACATACATCGTAGGCTAAAACAGCTCTCAAAGAACATAAAGAAACTATGTTGATTCAGACACTATAAAGCATCACCAAAACTCAGTTTTATTTTATTTTTTTCATAAAAATGTTATCTTCCCATTTGTTTTTACCATTTTTATAAAAAAGAAAACAAAGAAAAAAAGACACCCCAAACTGGATACAGATCTTCAAATATTAAAAACATGAAGATAACAAAATAAAATATAAAAATAAAATAAAGTGATGCTCTATATTGTCCTGAATCACGACAATGGACACCTAGCTTAACTGGTTTCACTAGAATAGAGGAAAACCGAGTCTGGTTCCCCGAACACGGACAGATACCGGTTTAGACTCGAGGCAAAAATATAACAAGAGCAGTATTATTTGTTCCTCTCAGTTGTTGCTTTTTATTGTTCAATACAAGGCTACATCGTCAGTGATGTTTGATCTCTTTCTCTCTCTCTCCCAAATATGGGTTGATATCAACTGGAAGAGCAAAAAAAAAAAAAAAAAAAAAAAAAGTTTCTTTTTACCAGTTAGTCGAATGATTCTTGCTTTCTGGCAAAAGATAACTAAAATTCCAGCCAACATGTTAAAAAGGTCAAAGGTGACGCCAAATCTTCAAAGCATTACCCTTCCAACCAAACTACATGCCTCCACACACATAGGCACCCGGTGGCCATGCTTGTGAAAAGCACCCTGGGGTGGGGTGTTTGCTATTCATTTTCAATATGGCACGGACAGCAAAGACCATGATAAAGTCCTAAAGAAACGTCCATGAAAATAAATTGATTTCTCTCCTTTATCTTAAAACGTACAAGTCTTTTTTTTTTTTCGATGCATTTACGATTTGCAACCAGGCACATCTTTCGTTTGTTTTGTTGTTATTTTCCTTGTTCTTGTTTTTTCTTCCTCTCTTTTTTTTTTTAAAGATGGAACTTCAAGACATCCGGCTGGCACAGAGCTGAATCCGTCGGTGCACTCCTCCAAGGTCGGTGAACATCCATCCATCCGTCCATCCATCCATCCATCCGCCCCAGGTGGGCACGTCCCCTCGTCCCCACCCCGTTACCCAGGATGCCGCCTGTTGCCATTTGGGGGGGATACAGTGAGAGGGTAGAGGGGGCTTAAGAGGGAGCTGAAAGTTTTTTGGGGGGGTCGGGGGTTGGGGCTCCCATGATCAGACCACTCAAGAGTCTTTTTTTCCTCTCTTTACCACCCTGTCACTCCCAATTTCAGAGTGGTGGTGTGCGTCCGTTTGGCTTTTCCTGCGTTGCCAAGTTCCCGCCGCCGTCTTCCAGTAAAGAGTTCCCTTTAGATTTGCATCTGCAGTCCTCAAGTGTTATATTTTTTTTGCCGTCACCTCTGAATGTTAGCCAACAAAAGATTTAACCTGAGGGAGGGAGGGGAAATGTGTCAAGTCAACAACTCTGCAGTACCGGTTGTTCCTTATCGCCATTTATTCATGGTGACTAAAAATAATCAACAGGGTTATCCCACACAGGGGTCAACGCTAAGGTCTCAGAGGCACTTGCCCGCTGGGCAAGTACAGGTCATGCTCTACTTATCCCCCCTAAAATTAATGTTAATTGCTATTCATTGTTCATTGTATGGTATAATATTAGTGTTTGTTTGTGGTTTTAATGAATAAAACAGCACAAAAGCAGCCTTACAAACTAATGCATGGTATGGCTAACATTTAGAAAAGATAAGATAATTTCAAGGACCTCCAAGTTCGATGTGCATCACAGAAACTATGGACAGCCATAAAGGTGCATTTGCTTTTGCAACCGGGTGATGTTGCGAGCTTGTGGATTAGATGTCTTTTTTCCACGCTCAGTGTGTAAGTAAAGTAAGTGTGGGATCCACAATAAAAAAATGTGCACCTGCCCTGGTCGTGACAAGTAGACGGTAGACTTCACCTGCTCTACTATTTTATTTACAGGCAGGTGGGCAGGTGTTAAGAGTATCACCCCTTGGGCCCTCATGTGGGCTGTTTTTTTTTTTGTGGGAAAGGCGGCATTACCTGGTATTCTGGCAGAGCTCTAAGGAGTGGCGTGGCTATCGGAACAATCTGGTAAACTCTCTGATGGCCCAGCACACCTGTTTGCACTCCTCAGCGCTGGAGTTGAACGGGAGGACAGAACAAAGTTAAGACTGTAAACATCCACGTTGGAAAATGTATTGACGCATGGAGGGAAACCTCACTTTTTTTTCCACAAATTGCTTCTTAGAAAGACGATTAGAGGTATTTGCTGTGGTTCGTAAGTTCTACACGGATTTAGAAGGAGATTCAAGTCTGGTCTGGTTCGGATGACATGCATAAAGCTCAGTTTCATCTCATCATTGCCTTCCTCAGCTGAGAGGGGGCGGAAACAGCAAAAAAAAAGGTCCCAGGCGAGCCTGAACAAGACGCAGGTTTTCCTGTGCTCGTTTTTCAACGTTCCATTGAGTCTCCACAGCGGCCTGTCTGGGCATGGTCCCCGTGTTGTGCTCCAACAACTGCACAGCTACTGTGTTTGACACAGACAACCGCAATATCCCGGTTGCCTTTGGAGAAATGCTGTCCTAATCCTAAACTAAGCAAGACATGCAGGATCATCTGGAAGCGCCGCTACCTCTATGGCAGCGGGGTTTCAACTTTCAACCTTTTTCATACCAGGGCCCACTATTTGTTCAGCATTTGAACCACGCACCACCATTTGATAACATTTTAGCCCCACAGACCCCAAAACTAAATATTTTTTTTTGTCCACAATACCAGGATGGTTTTGGGAAACAAAACAGGCAAACATACAGATCAAGATGACCATTAATCTTCTACATTCTCTAGTTGTATAGACTTGGGCTAATTCACATGATGAATATTTTAACTCTTGAGTCTTGAGAATATTTATCTCTCAAAGAGTTACATCTGGCTAAGCAAGTTTACATCATTTAGCTGGGGACCACCTGGACCCTCTCAGGGACCACTGTGGTCCCCAGACCACTGGTTGAAAACCCCTGCTCTACGGTACAAGCAGAGGAAGAGGGAACTGTTTTGAGCGAGGGGGAACATCAGATTCAATGCTCACCTAGTGACTTGCTTGTGGAAGTCCGTGAGCTGTTTGTGCGTGACGGTCACGGCGCCACCCGACGTCTCCTTAGGAAGCCCCTTCAGCGCGTTCTCCAGCCAGCGGCAGAACGTCTAAGAACGGCACACAGATTTTACCCACCTTCACTTTTGTACAAGTAGCTGGTCAACAACCACCACCATCCACCACTTGAAGCTCAGAAACAATGCCATCTAGTGGCAAGACGGCACTTGCGCTTTGTACTCACCGGCCTATCAAACACCATGATCTCCCACAGTACCTCGGCCACATCTGGGAGTGTGTATGGTGGCAGGCAGAAACAACATGTGTGCATGAGCTGGGTCACCAGCTGCTGTCCATGCTGCTCCATGGCCTGGCCAATCAGCTGCTTCCGCACCTCAAAGTCGTCCTCATGCTGGAAGGAGAAAGGAATCCAATTCACACATACAGTATATATTGGATGTGCATAGATTTGTTAGGGATGCACCGATGTGGAAATTCTTTGGTGATGACGACACCAATGTTAGATAGATGCTTATTTCATTTCTTGTTGTTTTTGTTTCCTCCTTTTGTGCAAGGGGAAACTATACATTTTTCGCTACAATAATCTACAGCTTGACGATCTGGGGAATGAATCAACAACAGATAAACATCGACTACTGCCATAGGTGGTGCCCAGACCCATTAGTGGCTATTAGAATCAGTGCGCCCATGATTGTTTCCATCCGGACCAAGTTTCAGACACACATGACCTCACCAGGCTTCATCTTAGAAGTGGCTAAGGTTAGCCAAAACAAAGAACCAAAGAGGGTGAGCAAAGGGAGGTCATATAGTGCCGCCCTTGGCCGTCCAAAATGCGCTTTGATTAGAATTGTATAGCTTTTGATTTAGATCATGAGTTATTAGCGCTATTCAGTTATAATGAGGCCAGATGACTTTGGATGACAGACCTGCCGATTTAAAGGCAAGACTGTTGCAAACCAGGCGAGATGATACAATAGCCTCCGGAGCTCCGATTTGGATTAAGAAATCTGTCTTCTTAATTAAATCCATCTCTCGGAGACTGCAGCACTCCTAAAAGTAAATATAGGCCAAACATATGCCTACCGATACATCGATGTATCACTAAATCTGCATGTTGGTTCACAGAAATATAAATTCACTGGATTGAACTTTGTACAACAAGTGCGATCTATGAGCTCAGAGCTCATGATAAATCAAATATTATTTTCCAAAACCACTGTTCTTGCTAACAACGTTTAGAGTGACACTGCATGCCTGACAGAGCTTTGCCACTTTGTCACAAGGTCACTCACGTCGTTGCTGACTCCCGTGTGGATGAGGTCTCGGACAAACTTCATGACACTGCAGTTGGCGTCTCGGTGATCTAGTGTGGTGGCGGCGATGGCACACTGGATGATGTGAACGATGATGCTACTACTGAGCAGGGTGAGCGGACTGCGCTGGACAAACCTGGACAGATGGACAGTGGGAGACATTAGATGTTGTGGATTTATGCGAGGGTGCATTGTAAGAATCATTCTTTTTTTTGTTTCGAGGCGCGAATACAGAGCAGTACTGAAGCAGAAAGAAAGGTAATAGAGCAGAGTGAAAACAGAAGATTATGCCAGTCCAGTATATTGCAGTAAGGGTGTCCAGTAGTGAACACACTCATATACTGACTGGCACGATCTACAGTCGTGGCTAAATGTTTTGGCACCCTTACACAAGTTGCACATAAAATCTGGGTCAACCGGAGCGGTTTGCAAAAGAAGAGTGGTCCAAACTGTCCGTATAGAGATGTAGGCATCTCATTGAAACCTATAGGCAGCGTTTGACAGCAGTCATTTACTCCAAGGATGTGCTACCAAATATTGAATTCAAGGTGTCAATATTTTGCCACAGCAATTTCTGTTTAATATATTATTAAGTTATGATTAAAAATGATTTAAAAAATGATTAAAAAACAAAGTTTCTGTGTCATTATTAGCTTAATAAAAAAAAAGAGACACCAAGTACTTTTGTCAATTTCAACTTATTTTACAGGCATTTGGAGATGTTTGGTCCCTTGTGCAAGGGTGCCAATAGTTTCAGCCACGACCGTACTTTCCCACATGAGGTGGTCACGGTATTAAACTTATTATCCAATCATGGAAATGGAAAGTGGTTAACATGACACCAGACATAACAATCGTAAACACAAATAATCTTCCCTTCCCAGTAACCATACTATAGTAAACATTTCTCACTCTCTTGTGAATGACTTGTCAAATCGTTCTTGTACCCAGATTATTAGTTGAACCCACTGTGTAACTCTAGTTCACTTTCAACGAGGCTGGCGGGTTTTTTTTGCCTCCATTACCTTTAAAGATAATTTTGGTCAAAAATCGAACGCGTTTCAGGAGCCAAAGCCAAGATGGTCAGAGCGTGCTTCTGTGCACATGACAACATTAAAATAATCAGTTAAGAAAGCACCGCTGGCAGTGACAGGTCATACCGGGTGGCAAGTCTGAAGAGATCGTCCACTGTGTCAGGGTGGTTGCGCAGCCCATTGGGCTGCTCCAGTAGCTGGAAGGTGGGCATACAGAGAGCCTGTTGGAGTAGAGAAGGAACGCATTATTAAAATGCGACAAGGACACCTACAAATAAAGATTTATAGCAGTGTTTTTCAACCAGTGTCCACAAGTGGTCCTTGAGAGGGTTCCAGGTGGTCACCAGACTAAACAATGGAAAGTTGGTTAACCAGATGTAACTCTCTGAGAGCGTAAACACGAAACCAAATGGACCCTTGCGGGTCCATTTGGTTTCATGTTTGCACTCTCAAGAGTTAAAATATTAATCAAGAAAATTAGCCCAAGTCTACACAACTAGAGAATGTAGAAGTTTAATGCTCATCTTGGTCTGTATGTGAGACTTTTGTTTCCCAAATCCAGACTGGTATTGTGGACAAAAGCAAAAGAAATCTCTAGTTTTGGGGACTGCGGGGGTGAAAATGTGATGAAATGGTGGTCCGTGGCTCAAATGTTGAATAAATAGTGGCCCCTACTCCCTGGTATAAAAAAGTTTAAAACGACTGCTTGTGACACAACCCTGGTGCCAAAACATGTGCCCATGGGTTACCTGTAACATGTCGAGTAGTCCTTGTCTGCAGCCGTCTTCCATACCATACTCGTCTACAAGGATGCTTCCCAAATACAAGAAGCAGGAGTGGGGATACACTTGGTACACACTGACCATCTGGGGAACAAATGCACAAAACAAACGTGATTCATACGGTCAACAGACAAGACCGTAAACCACAACCATGCAACTTCTCTCAAATACTCGTGAATGCTCAAAGTGTTCAACGCACCTGTGTGACCAGTGGCTGTAGTAGTGAGGCAGATCCTTTGCCGACGCAGCGCACAGCGAATCTGAGACAGCGACAGCAGCGCTCCACGATGCGGTTGTCGGCCTGGTGCGTGTTCAGCGTCTCCGACAGGACAGGCCAGATCTACAGGAGCCATTACATTGTTTAGAAGAGGTTTAGGAAGATTGGCTGCTGTTGAGTTTTTCCATTTCACCGAAATCACAGAGAGGGGAAAAAAACGCAGAAAAACCAACCTCCTGGATGACTTTCTGACAGGGGTGTGACTGTCCGTTCTCTACAATCGGGTTTGTGTGTCTAGAAAAGAAAAACATGACAACTCGCGTTAGTGCGGAAAAACAACAAAAAACAAAGGAGAAACATACCGTCAAAGAGTGCTTCACGATAAACAGCATCATGCAAATACAGAACGCTAAGCACAGGACTGTTTACTTGTGTTAAATGCCCGAATCCACTGGCACGGCTCTTACCGAAAGATGACTGCTAGTCTGTCTAGCCAGACTGTGGGGTCACCAGTTTTTCCTGAGTCCTGAGTGAGTAGCTGTGGGGGTGACAGTAAATCATTTTTTTCCCCACATACGATCATCTTGCTTTAACAATTATTGAAAAATAATCAATGTTACATTTGGATTATTAGTTAAGTAGTGTCTCGTCCTGACATTGTAGATTCTACAATGAAAGAACATACTGAAAGATTTGTGCTGCATTCTCACATTCTTGCTAAAATATGAGCTGTGAATGCCTGTTATATTTCAAAGTTAAAACACCACAAATACATTACAGAATGGTTTAAACAAAACACACATTGCACGCAGCATTTAATCCAAGGGGATCAGAAGCTGAAAGTGTCAGTTCCGTTCAACCAGCTAAATGCAAAATCTATGTACCCATGTCCCCCAATGTCCTTAGGGTTAGGGGTTACATAGAAATGCTACCAACTGGTTCAAGACGAGACCAGAAACGGTGAGATTTTCAACCAACCAAGCTCATCATCCACTTCGACTTTACTTAATACACACTTAAAATTCTGTACGTAACTGTACATGGTTTTGGTTACATGGAGCAATCATACTGAAGAACACGCCTCTGTTCTAGTTCATTTTCACATACCTTTTTGAGGGCCATGACCTGCACTGCACACAGGTCACTCAGACACTCAGAAATCTTTTCCAGGGGTAGGCGTGCTAGGACCAGTGCTGTACCTGCGGAATATTAGACAGCTCGTTACAGTAAAGCAGCAATAAATCTATAAACCTAACCTGGGACTAAGAATAATTAACATTTGAGGTTGTATGAATCCCAAATGTCAGCAGAGATGAAATAGAAACACTGACAAACAAAGAATGAATGTCTACATGAGTACGTAAGACAATAGAAGGTGATAGAGAATACAGAATGATGAGAAGAACACAGATCGAGGCCTGGTCACCTTTGAGCAGACCAACAGCAGCTTCTGTGGAGAGGGCGAAGGAGTCGAGGGCGCGGGCAATGTCCAGCAGGCCTTGGAAATGCTGGGCCATGTGGTCTCGGCACACCGAGCAGATGTTGTGGATGGCCTTGGCGGCCACTGACGCTAGAGGCTTCTCCCTCAGCCCCTTCATCAGGTAGTTCAACACGGGGTCTGGGGTAGGAGGCAATTGACAATTTTATGATGTAAAAAGGTGGAATTCACAGGAAAGGGTGTTTTTATTATGGATACTGCATGATTATCTGGCACAGAGAGTTTCTGAGCCAAATAGGGCCTCCCTTCAGACGATGGGGACAACAAAAAGAGACAGCTCGACGCTGAGCTATACGACACGCGACACATTGACTGTTTACGATAGTCGCTGAGCTCACTTTACTGCTAAGTGGCTTATTTCTACCATATAGTGTGTTCAGATATATATTCTAATGTGATGATTGAGTTTAAAACGAACAATACACTGTCTGAGAATGGGTAATGGGAAAACGTAAAGACGTAACGAGTATTTCTGACTAGTCAAGGTAGCCGTGCTTGTGGAGGACGTTTTAGAAATGGGATAAACAGGTCAGCTTAATTTCTATTGGCGTTCATTATGTCACCCAAGCAGCACGTTTTTCTTTACAGGGAGTAATTAAAAATCATTTTTATGGGGTGTGCGAGTATGGCCATAAAATGACATGTGGTCTAAAAATGTGAAAAACGTTATTCAATTCACTTATTCTCATTTAGCAGACGCTCATAACCCACACTATACAGTATATTCTACAAAGCAGACGCTCATAAGCCACACTATACAGTATATTCTACAAAACATTCACTCTGAAAGAACATAATATTCAAAAGATTTGTGCACCGTTTTCCCGATTTCTGCCCCAGAAATAGCAGGTGTACATGCCTCACGGCTATGACGCGTGTACAGCTGCTATTTTTCAATAAAAACGTAAAATACCTGTACAGAATCTGTTAATCTAGAGTGACTTGCAAGGAAGTATACAGATGGGGGGGAATGGCACAGATATGTTGTGTGAAAAATGTGGGGGCAACATAAAATTGTAAGTATTACATTGACAATCCATGGCGCAACAGAGTTGAATCTAGAGCACGTTACCTAGGAAACGGGGGTTTCTGTCCACAACCTCGCTCATCTCCCCCACAAGTTCGATGCTGGTGTAACGCACGGCGATGTGGACCGTCTCTGGTAGCAGCACCACCTGCTCTAAAACCTCTGTCAGGGTGGGGTTGTTCTCCCTGGCAGGGGGGGAACTGGGTTTAGAATGATGAAATATGCAAACATAAAACCTAGGAGGGACATGGGAATTGGGAACACTGTGGATATTCAGGTGCAATGAAAGGAAACAAATCTCTCACGGGTCAACACTTTTAGCGATGGCGGCCATGATGAAGAGAACAGCTTCGGTCACCTCCCAAGGCGGATTGCCCTCTTTTAAAGTAGAATAAAGCTGAGAAGAAAGACAGAGTAAGGCACGCGTTTAGAGTACAGGTTGTGAGACATCCGTGTATGAAATGCAGCAAAAACGTACTGTACAAATACAAAATACAAAACATTTCGGAACGTTACCTGGGAAAAACATTCCATGGAACCCACAAGGAAAATAACGTCCTTGACTAGATCGGACACCCTCATCCGAAATTCCCCAAAGTCATCTGTGTCTTCGGGGATTCCCTCCTGCCGGTGGAACAAGACAATAGATGACAACTGTGCCTTTACGAAGTATACTGGGGACAGTGGATGACAGCCTTGCAGACCCAAGACACTGATGCTAATTAAAACTGAACGGTGGAGACAAGGGCTTCAGTCTTTGATCCGTCCCAGATGGCCCCAATCTTTTTTCCACCCCTTTTTAAAGCAACATTTCACAGGTTTTTTTAATGTATACATTCATAACATTTAGAAGATTTAGAATGCTTTTCTGGGTGACTGTGTGTGTAATGTGTGTTTTAGTAGTGAGCCCAGTGTCTCTGATGTCATGGATGCTGGAGGATGCTTAATTTGGGAATGGTTGGCACACTATAGCCGGTGAGTTATTATTTTACATGATTTTATGACTTATAGCTTCTATGCGATGCTTATTATTAAATGAGTTGTTTTGACAGACATGGATGTATGAAGCCGTGGTGCAATGGGGTGAATACATCATGTCAGGGTGGATTGCCTGCATAGCAACAGTTGCTAAACTATTTGGACTGGCATTAGACAATGACTAAACTTCGCCTCAAAGTGTGGAGTTTTTAGAAGGGCTCATTGGAGAAGGTCTGGAAGAGGTTTACAGTACATTCTGGCAGTGTCCCCAGGGCGGAGTGCGCCAACCATTCCAGTGCAATCCCAAATGAAGCATCATGGACACTGGGCTCACTTACTACTAGAGTTCTCAAACTCTGCCCGAACCCGACCAGGACCGAACCCGAACAGACCCGACCCGACATTTAGAGCCGGGTAGGGCCAAAAATCTATGCTAATCAGTAGGGCCGGGTAGGGCCTCGGGCCCCATGAAGAAATAATATATATTGAATTATTTTACTATAGTAAGAATAATAGTTATTTTTTGTATTTACCTATTATGAAGATGGTGCTGATTGCCATTTCATTTTTAATCTGTGGCGAATTCTCAATTTTTGCCCAAACCCGACAGTTTAGGGCCAGGTAGGGCCTAAAATCTATTCCATTTAGTAGGGCCGGGCTGGGCCTAGGGCCTGAACTGTCAGGGCCGGGCCTTAATTTTCAGGCCTGTTGAGATCTTTACTTACTACTATCCACAAGGAAGAGGAAATTCACCAAACCATTATGGGAATTGTAGTCCAGGAAGTAGTTTAGTACCCAAAAAACATTGCAGCCATACTTTTTCAACTTTCCTGTTGGTTGGCTGGCAACTCAATGTAAACACTAAACAGCCCCTCATGGCCATGCTTCAATTTATTTCTGCTGTGGACATTAATACTTGATATTAATAGAACTAACATCTATTCATATCAAGTGTAAATGTCCACTGTCTTTCATCTTCACTATGGAGATTGCTTTATCACCCAGCCCCATGTCACATGCACTGGTCTCGAGGAATTTATTGACTAAATACTACTGTATAATACAAAAATATTATGTTCAGTCGCACTTAACTATGCAACTGCGGTCGACATCGCCACTAAAATGAACATTAACGTACTATTGTGCCAGAAAGTCTTGATACAAACTATAAAACAAAGGCGTTTCAACCGTCAGCACTCTGAGTTGGAGACAACCCTAGATCACGGCAAAGCAGAGGTTGTCCTTACATGGTCCGAGTCCAGCTGACAGTGTCGGGCCAAGCCGTGTAACAATCTCTGTATGTATGGTCTGAAGATGCTGTGGAGAGCTGGATCGTTTGTTTTGTAGAGGTGCTCTCCCAGGCGATACCAGAAGTTAAACGAGATTTCAACCACCTGGAACGAGATGACAGGAAACTGTTGTACTTGGGTGGGGTGTGGACAACACAGCACATGAAAAGCATCTTTGTGTGCCTCTGGTGCCCCTTTGTGGCCACTACACTAGACTGCCACCCATTCAGCTCTATGCAATTAATTAATTAATTAATTAATTATATGAAGCTTCACCTTCAAGCTCATCACACTGGTTATTACTGACACTAACAGATACCGTTAGCAATAGCTGCTACTGTTAGCCTGTCACTGCTAACATTTGGAGGTCGGAAGTCGTGTGAGACGTTTACAATAGACATTCGAAAATAGGCTGTGCGCCAGTGCAGTGTGTTCAACAATGGATGCTTTTGAGAAACAGCGCTTGCAAAATAGCGCTTTCAATGGAAGTAGACAGAGTTGGATTTACAAATATCATCACCACAGGTGGATGAGGAGCGTGGCGAAAGACAAGAGCAACGATAGAATGTAAACAGAATGTCAGCGCATTGATAGATATAGTATAACAAACGGTTATCCACAAACGCACCTGTACATAGCAGTGTGAGGTACCTATAGATTAGTTACAGCTCACAGTATGCAACTCTAATAACCAAAGAAAACGGGGGGAAAAACAACAACAAAAACTCCTCCCTCCCTCCTCCATGCACAAATCCCTGTGCATGGAGGTATGCGTGCCGTGCGTGCGTGCTGCATTGCATGTACCTCATACTGTGGGTGACCTGCGCAGATGAGCAACAGCTCCAGCGTCCGCAGGTCTCCCATGCCCTGGCCTGGACTCCTCACGGTGATCTCTAGAAAGGTCTCGCACAGCTCTGTGAAAATCCTGCAGTAATTCAGCACTCTGAAAGTCAAGAGCAAAACAAAAAGGGCAAACATTGAGAATCCCCTCCCATGAGCAAATCAGCATCAGACTGTCCTACATTTGTCCGCAACAGTCCGATGGGAAAAGGGCACAGTAATGGCTTTGTGCGTTTTGGGATAAAGTTGCGTTATCGTACAGTGCATTCCCTCGTGGTTGTCACAGATGCAACCCTGCCTCAATGCAAAAACATTGGAAGATTTTCAAAGTTCAGAATGACACTGGAAATGCCGTCTACAAGGTAGCATTCGTATTGTAGTTCCTTAAAACCATTTCGACCTGACACTATAGATTGGACAAAAGTCACAAAACGTTAACTCTGATGAAGATTTGCGCTCGTGTTTTCAGGATTTTCCCCCAAAAAATAGCACCATGGAGTGGCACGCTATGAGACATGAATACCCATTTACGGAATGGGTTAAAAATATATAAACAAGAAATCTCGACCCACACACACCGACCGCACCACCAAGGCACCTCCTCACACACTCGACCACTTGTCAGCTCATTATTTGAAGTTCCATAGTCTGTTTCAGACAATCACATTTTTCCTTCATAAAAAGACATAAGGCAGTGAAATAAGACCTAAAGAAGAACTACGCACTAGAAGGCTTTCTAGTCCATTTGCACTCGATTCATATCCACAAGCAGCATATGCTTAGAATGGGAAGTTGTTCAAATATGCGAAGCAGCCAATAAGGTGTTTTTTCCTTTACAGGGACATTTTTTGTTCCAGGATTTTTTTTGTTCCAGGGACCTCCAAGAAGATGAGGGTCAAATTCAGATCTTTTTGGGGCTCCTGGAATGGAATAGTGAAATAATTGAGCAGCACTGACACAGAAACTCAGTATTTAGAAAATTATTTTCCCCCCTTTTTTATATTTGGCCGCAGCACAGAATGGTGTAAAACATGTATTCAGCTTGAAATGCATCTGGGCAGAGCATGACTAAAGTTTGTGCACAGTTATGTGACATGCTCTAAAATGGGACATGTGGTGGAACCCGGACATGTGCGCCGTCTTCCTGAAAGTCCATTAACATGTGCCGTGTAGGTTCTTTCTTACTTGTCGAGGTCCTCCCGCGCCACGGCCATGTGGTAGGCCGTCTCCAGCGTGAGGACGCCCTGGAAGAGCTGCAGGGCCAGGGCCATGTTGGTGTCCACGTTCTCTATGGCGTAGAGCGCCGAGCACACGCAGTCCGACGCCGCCTCGTGGAGGTTGGTGGAGGTCTCGTCCCTCTGCTGGTAGGGGACATGGAAAACATGGAACACAACGTCAAAATACTGCAGGTGGTACGGCAAAAATGATGTACTTGAGAGAAAATGGAAACAACGATAAAACAAATTTTGACTACAACAACTGCTATAGACTAAGTAGAAAACAAATGTATCTTGTGATCTTAATCTTGTCGATTAAGCCATTTTGACCTAACAATATAGATTCTACAAAACGTTCGCTCTCAAAGAACATATAATATTCAAAGAGTTTTCACGATTTACCCAAAAATAGCAGGTGTACACGCCCCATAGCGTGCCACAGTGGCACGCGATAAGGCGTGTACACCTGCTATTTTTCAACTATGGATTGTGCAATCAGGAAAAGGGGGTTATTGAAGCCTAAAGGGTTTTGAGAATAACTGGTATAATATAGAACATGGATGTACATTATCTATCTTATAGAATGTACTTTTGTTGCATTATATCAACTATTATATTTAACAATGTTTTAGGAAATACACAAACCAAATACCAAATATAGGAAACAGTTAGCCAAAAAACAAATACTGAATATTAATATTTTCCCCAACCATTGCTGTCACGGTTGCACTTTAAAACAGATTAGGTCAAAACATAACTTAATTAATCACTACTATGGCTCCACAAAACATTTATTCATCAATTTTGCATTAACTGCATACACCAATTGATTATATATACAGTATTTTCTGCCAATTTGCCCCAAAATCGAATAGACCGAAATTGCATTTTCTGTTGAATATTTTCTGCAGCTAGCAATGATAATTGGTTCATTGGCTAACTCCGGCTAATAACATTTCCGTCTATAATTAGGTATGCCCAAAATAATATGAACACCATACTGAATGTGGATAGGAAAAGTATGAGACTGACCAACACTTGGAAGAGCACCATAAGGATTTGATTGTTGGCCATGAAGTTGCTGTCCAGAACGCCGAGGTTGAACCAGCTGCCCAGGCAGCGGAACACCTTGATCAGCATCTTCTCGTCGTTTCCAGCCTTCTCTACGCACGACGTCTGGAGAGACACATACACAAAGATATCAGAACCAAGAGCAATAAACAACAACAACACAGAATGACAGTGTTGGTCAACATAAACGCACCAAAGTCAAAGTCAAAGTTGTCAGATTAGTCACTCACGTTACCGCAGTGAAATTAGTTCTCCGCTTTTGACCCCGCTCGGGAATCATTGGTTGATTTGACCCCCCAATCCATCCCTTTGATGCTGAGTGCCAAGCAGGGAGGCATTGGGCCCCATTTTTACAGTCTTTGTTATGACCCGACCGGGAATCGAACCCCGGCCTCGCAGTTCCAGGGCGGACACTCTAACCACAAGGCCACTGGTCTGGTCATCAATCATGCACCAGGCATCAATCATGAGGTGGCACGAGTCTGTACTGGAAATCTACCATTACCATGCCGGTTGGCCGCCTTGTTTTAAAGACTACAACAATGCCATGTTACTGGCCATGGACCTTTCCTGTTTTATTTTTTTTATTTATTTATTTTTTAAGATACAGTATATCAAGAATCCACTAATCCGGTTACGATGGATGGTTCCCGTTTTTTGAGGAAGTGAATTTTGATGGTCTTCAAAGCAAAGGTACAAATTAAATCTTACGTTTAGTCCAGAATTTGGCATTGTGTTTCTCAAACAAGTGTCAAAACAAAAGCAACTACTTTCAGTTAGCAGTAATATCAGAATATTGAAGTCTCCATTTTTATTGATGTGGGAATAGTATAACACTGTTTCTCTGTACCAAATACCAGCCGTAGACTGTTGAGGTGGGAGTTCCCCATCGCCTTCGAGTAGTGTATGATGGTGAATCAACAAAATGGCTGTGGTAATAAATGGCAACGGACCATGGAAGAAGCAGAGATGGTGACCTCACCAGTAAAGTGACTACGGTTGAAGAGTAGTAGGCCAGATCCTCTATGATCTCCGTCCTGCGATTGGCTCCGATGCGTAACGAGCGACTGTGGACCTCCTCTGGCAGCACTGTCAAAATCTCTATCAGAAACGGCATGGAGTTGATGTCGTTATTGTACCTGGAGGGGTGAAGATAAATGATTGTGGTTATTATATTGAATGCAATGTTTCATACAACCAAAAATAAAGAAGGTCCTCCAAATAGACCTTTTTTTTTTTTTTTTTTAAATCCTGTTCCATGATTTCTGCCAATACCCCTGCTGAGATTCGGATCATCCCTGCCCACAACAATTCAGTATTTTGGCTGTGATCTAAGTGCTCCCTCCAGAGATACATTGGATCGGCGTTTGAAGTCAAAGTCGCAGGGAGGGCTAATTAATCATACTTAATCATGGCATACGTGATCGTGAGTCGGGGGGTTCGGCCGCTCGCTTATAACCAACAGATCAATGTGGTGACAGGGGGCCAAACCTGCACAGGTTTGGGGGTCTAAGGGCCATTTGCACCAAGCCCTGATCAGGTTTAAATCAAGGATCATCTATAAATTCATTTGCACCAAACTTTAAACCAAGATTTCACTAATTCAGTTTAGTTAATTGTCGGCATGTTTTATCTTCGATTTAATTTTCACAATAAAAGTAGACTTGTCACAATTTTAAACTTTGATTTAAGTACCAATAAGGGTTTAATTCAAAACTTCAAGGAGAGGTGGTTTAAAAGTAAACATGGGAGCATAAATCAGATTGATTCATAAAAAAGAAAAAACGAAAGAGCACCTCAAAGAAAAATAAGGGGCTGTTGAAATCCAGTTGAATTGTATGCTTATGATGAATTTAAAAAGGCAATGTGCCTGATTTGACTGAAAGTGACACCACCCTCGTTGAAACCGTTCCCATTCAGGTTGCATGAAGAGCGCTCTAGTGCTCAGTTTCTGGCCCCCTCAATGTCGCAGCTCTTTTTTAGATGGGCTGCCTGCTTTCCATTGTTATGTTAATGTATTTGCACGTCTTGACTCAATCATCCATAGAAATGTTAATGCACACAATTGCTACTGATAGCCTACTGTCCTACTCCCTGTACTGTATGGAGACCACACAGTGGTGTGGCACCACAGAGTGCCACTGTTTTAGCAAGTGAGCAGGGTTTTCCTTTCCTTTTGTTTTATGCTGCGGCACAATATTGTATTTATTTAATCATAAACTGTTGTCCACATTCTCAATGTGAATGAAATAGTAACGCTAATGATATTAGGCTCTAAGCTGCTGTTTGTTTACATCACAAAAACAATATGGCGGACACAAAACAAACTTTAATCCATGAATTAAAAAATCAGAGTTTATAGGATTTTAATCATTAGGTTGAGGTATTAATCACAGATCTGTTAAGCAATGCTTAAAATTAAGTGGTGCAATACAAGTCAAATTAAAAATAATCCTTGATCAACAAATCTGTGATTAGCACCAAACTAAGCTTTATTTAATCTCTCATGGTGCAAACACATCTAAGCATTAATGACCATAGAATATAGATGTATAGAATAGACATTTCAATTCCTAGAAACACTGCACTTGAGACATGATGACTTTAATGAGATGAGTTGGCTATAGCTCAGGTGTGAGTTATGCATGTGGGCCGTTTGCATCAAGAAAGATTACATAAAGCTTAGTGTTACCGGTAATCAAGGACTTGTTGATTTAACAAACTGGTGGATGATTAACCATTTAACCTATGATTAATTCATGGATTCAATTTTATGTCCCTGTATTGGATTCGCGCTGTAAGTGAAGAGGAATGAGTCATGATGCTGTTATCATTAGCATTACTATTTAATTCACTTTTGAGAGGTTGCGGACACGCCACAAAGAGCCCCGCAGTCTCCGCCCCTATCATGAGGAGGAGCCCCTAATCTTTCCATAAACGTTTCCCAACTGACAAATCATGACCAATAAACATTTTTTAACGAAAATATATTTATAAAGAAGGGAAAAAAAGTGTTTATCCTTTTTTTCTATGCAATTACTGTATGACCACCAGAAACATTATGTTTATTGTCATGTGTTATTGCGATGTGCCTGCAGCAATAATAATCATCCCACATTATACGGCAGTCACTCACTAAAAACAACAGACGTATAAGCTCACGCGTAAGCATCACCCTGTAGTGTGTGGTGGGTTTATAGATAGGTTCCCCTCACTCTATGGCCACGCATAGCTTTATATATTGGCCATGGCGCTTCCAATCATTTCCTGGTTCTGGATGGCTATCTGGCCAGTGTCCAAACAGAGAACATGTTGAAACGTGCAAGGTGAGATCGCTTCATGAAAGCAAAAGAGTAAACGAAGAGCACCTCATACCGTCCCTGTTGCGTGACGGTCACAGCTCTATAAACCCTTACCACGCACCATGTAGTGATGCATTGTGAGCTAATGATTCTTGTATAAATTGTGATCTGCAGAAGTGTTAATGGTGGCATTTTTGTAGTCATGTTTGTAGGTAGCTACTGCCAGCGATTTTCAAGTAAAAATCATATTTCGGTCCATGTTTCCGGTCGACATTTTAGATCCGTGCACAGGCTATTACTTCGGGTTCGTCTATCATTCTGGTCGCTCAGCTGTCAATCAAACAATAGCGCTACTAATCAAAGATTGCTGTAGATCTTTGGCAATGGCAGGTCATAACTCTATTTGATAATTGTAGATCTACCACAATAGCAGGAAAACTGCTAGGTTTATAGAAACATTTATAAACCTTGCTTTAAATCAGGTTAAAATGTAATCCTAGCTGGTGCAAATGGTAACTGGTTAGTTTGTCGTATGAAACGGTCAGAAATGAAGACTAACCGATCCACACCTGCGACAGTATAGTGAGTGTCTGCACCAGAGTAAAAACAGCCCATGTCAACAACATTTGGGTTGGCACAAACCCATACTTTCTGCTGCTTGAGTGGTGGTATGAAGGAACATGGTCTTACTTTTCAATGAGGGTGTGAACGCATCCTTTCCACGAAGCCATCTGAAGGGCAAGGTCTGCAATGGCAAGAGCCAGCTGATTGGGAAACAGAGAGGGACAGATGGAGACAGACATGTTAAGACACAGATGAAACAGGAAATGGAAGATGTGCAAGAAAATGTACACTTAATAAACTTAAAAAGCACAACAATGAATTACATCGTTTTATTTGATCCAAAAGAGATACAAGGTGCTGGATATAATTATATGTGCACTTATTTCTAAGAAGTAAATGTTGGGAATGTATTATTACTCTTATTATTGTATATTATTGTCTTTTCACATTCCTAACCCTAATTAAATCAAACCCACTGATAGTTTATGCCATGGTAAATTTTGTTAATAACAAGAAACTAGGCCATTCAGCTGGATGGTGCTACATTCCGCGATAAAAGACAGGGGCTCATGGGGATTTTTGCATAAGAGACAAAACAATGCTGCTTGACAGTTCTCCGTTTTACAAAAGGGCTATTAAGCATTGCAAATACACAGATTTATATGCAAAGAAACATGATTTGCAAGTGGGAAGAGGGAGCGCCAGTGAGAGCAAGTAGTTTAAGCATCAACTCTTTTCACAATGGCTCCCCTTGATGTGGGGCGTATATAAGAATCGGTCCATCCAGGCGACCAATATCTGATAAAGATTCCCCTAATTGCTGGAGAAAGGCAATCACCCAAAACTTTCAGTCTCAAGACTGAAATACTACTGAATGATTTAGTACTTGCTGGTGTTTATTTATTATTGATTCTGAAATCATTGTTTGAATGCAGATGTGTGATGTTTTGTTTTAAAAAACAATAAATATAAATCCTTGGAGCTCCATCATAAATAAAATGCAGAAGTGGAGCCTCCTCCCCACTTCTGTTGTCTTTACAGTCGCACAAATGTATCCCAATATAAATAGAAATCATCCAAGTATACATAGCACATATATATATATATCTTGTTGCTTAACTTAGCAGAAAAGGAACAGAAATGGCAGCTTCCTTACTCGGATTTCGGAAGGTGAAAGTCCCAAATGAGAATGTGGGATAGTTGTTGGGCTACGTGAGACTACTGCAGCCGTCAACGGTTACAAAAATAACCACTGGAGTGACGAGGGGGGGGGGGCTGGGGTGGTGGCAGGGTTACCTGTGTGACGATGATGGGCGAGAGGTCTTTGAGGTTCTGTATATGGGTTAGAAGTGAGTCCCGCAGGGCGATGTGTGTCTCCGGTGGGAGCTCGTAGAACGACGTCTGGATCTTGACCTTCATTGTCTGTGCGGCGAAGTAGCAGGACTCCACGTCCTGCTTCACCTGGAGGAGCTGGTCTGATATCTCCCAGGCATACATCTGCAACAAGTACGTCACACATAGTCACACAAACAAAACTGGTTTGAGGCAGCGAACATAGACTCACTACAATGTTATCCAAGTGAAAGTAGCATAGCATGCCTTGCAGTCGAGAAGTCCAAAACATGTCCCCACCCGGACATAGAACAGTTGGTAACAATCTATACTGTCAATGTATATTGTAATTCAAGTGACCAGATGATATAACTAAACTTTGGACACAGTCACTGCACCACATTTCATCTGTTGTAGTTCCACGGTGTACCAATTGCCTTTCAATTCAGAATATTCATATTCTGTCTTAAGAAAGCTAAACCCTTTTCTTTTTTCAGTGCATATCTTAAAAGTCATGGATAGTTTTTGGAAATTTCGCCAATTTCCTATATAAATACAGTAGTATCCATATTGTGGGACCAGCTTTCACAAAACTAATACAATGCAGTCTTAAATTAGCCAACAAAAGTCCCCAAAACAAAAGCAAAAGCAAATGCATGCATGCATGCACGCACGCACGCACATGTATATGCACTGTCATCACAGCCACACTAAACCACTGAAGAATGCAATCGCACTATCATGTTATGTCACAGCCAACTGTATTGAGCTATGTAATTGTTGTCCACACATGGGTGCTTCTGAACAGGCATGTTGGCAGTACAACAGCTGCAGTGCAGCTTATCAATGATCCCACATTTAGAATGTGCTGAGCAAGTTGGATCCATCTGTTGTGGTGAAAAGAGGAAACCAACAACCAGTTGGCACTCAAATAAATATGGCTTTACTTTCCAAATTAGCTCACAATACTAGAGATGCACCATTTTTTGGAGGGGGGTGATCCCAATCACTGATTGTTTTTCTCATGAGCGGGGCGATAACAATAAGTCTGATACGTAAATCGTGCTTGAGGGTTAATTTTTAAATTTTCCACAATTATATGTCAAAACTGTACTTGTGGTGTGTGGGGACTAGGAAGGAGAAAATGTTTAAACCTGTCAAAAAGATGCAAATGATATTCTACTCATATCCCCAGGCATAAACTGCTGATCACCGAAGGGTAAATTGCCTTGTGGCCGATCGGTGCACCTCTATGCAATACACTTTATAGCTGGTCAACAAGTTAGAACTGTAACTTTGAACAGTGAATTGCAATGACAGCAACATCCTCTGTAGGGGTTGACACTAAGGTCTCAGAGGCACTTGCCCATACAGGTCATGCTCAACTTGTCATGGCCACTTGCCCCTGAAAACATTGTTACTTAGATTCATATTGTTTGTTTAATAAATAAAAACAGCACTATAACATGATAGTAGCCCTACAAAGTAATGCATAGTAGGGAAACCTTTTCATGGCAAGGATTTTGAAAATATAAAATAATTTCTAGGAGCCCCAGTTTGACAGAAATTACGGACAGCAGCAAAGGTGCATACTTTTAATTTGCACCATTAAATTTCAGGTGCATGTGCCCTGGGCAGGTGTTAGTGTTAAGCCCTTCTCTGGGCTTAATTTTAGCCATGCATGACTCTGAGATGGTACAGACGTTAAACAACTGGACCAACATTTCTATCTGTGTTTTAAGTAATGTTAAATTACTAGCTATAGTTTTGAATGTTTGCAATTATGAATTGCAGAACACTTCAAGCAAGACTCAAATACATAGACTGATAGCTGGGAGTGTGGCGACACCATAAAGCTACTTGTTTACAATAGGGTTCCCTCCCATCACGTTCATCATTCCATCAACACATTAAATTAAATAAAAAGTATTCACTTCTGTAGGCTATAGCCCCCCCCAAAAAGCAAAATCATAGTGGAGGAGTTGTGACTGTGTGAGGCCCCCATGCTAAAATCCCCTGAGCCTCATCATGCATGCCTGCAAAATGCAAATCCCCCCTCATGTTTGCAGCAACACTGGCCTTCACGCTTTACAAAAAAACGCTGCATAAATAATGAATCGCATGCTTGCTTGGCTCCCTTCCGCGTGTGCGCGTGCGTGTAGCTTCCCTGGTGCTAATACAATAGCAAAAGGGCTATCATCAGCTGGTGTAGCATTAAATGTAATGCTAACTGTAATCCTCGCTTCCATCCTCTCTGTTTTGATTCATTCATTCGTCGCCCCTGCACAACACAACACACACGGAATATGGTAGCCCTGTAGCACCCCGCCTCCTCGTCCTCCCTTTTCCCCGTGGAGCTGGACGTCATTCCCCCCGTTGGATTCGCGGTGCTTGCTGTATTAAAACGACGTATATACACAAACCCAGTGGCCCAGCCCTGCTTCAGTGTTTATGGAAGATCACCTCACCATCAAGTAAAATACTTGACGGTGATCTTCCGCCTGGGCCCCATTCACTCTCACGCCCTCCCCGGTTAGGGCCCGAGTCGCCCTAAACGTCTTCCCCCGTTCTCTTCTTCCCAGTCCTTACCGATCTCTGTAGTTCTCCGAGCCACACGGAGGCTCGCTCCTTACCGGCGGGGTCCGGGTCGTGATAAAGAGCCTGCACCGCCTGGTAAACGAGCGCCAGCGTGGGTTTACCTCCCTCCATGGTGACCGCGCCGCCGAGGAAAGGCAGTCGACGTGCGTTGCGAAGGATAAAATGTTTGAAGGGACCCGGCCGTTAACGCTTTGGGTTTGGTTTGGTTGTTTTTTAGCCCGGAGACAGATCTATCTATTCGGCCCTTATGATGTCGACCGCCATCTCGTCGCTTGCACAGCGCTTCCTTCCTCCGCCTGTCGCGTGCAACCTCCAATTCTGTCCGTGTAGGAATTGTGAAAAGAGGAACCGTAGAAGGCAACGTTCGTCGTGTTTTCACGAGAGGTGGGGTTGTGGTGGGTGAGGAAGGCAAGAGTGTAAAAGGCAGCCAGAGCCATCTAGTGGCATAGTCGCGACATTGAGGGTCAGAAACCGAGCTCTCGCGCGCGGTTCGTGCAGCCTGGATAGTGGATAGGGACAAACTGGAGTTGGAAATACAATTGTTTTCAACGAGGGAGGCGCAAAAACCAGCTATTTTAGGGGTCGCACGAGAAGTCGGCCCGCCGCGAAGTCGGCCCGAATCGTGTGGAGAGGTCGGGCCGCGGCTGTGGAGAGGTCGGGCCGGGGGAGTGGAGAGGTCGGGCCGGGGGAGTGGAGAGGTCGGGCCGCGGCTGTGGAGAGGTCGGGCCGGGGGAGTGGAGAGGTCGGCCCATGTCTGTGGAATAGTTAGTTACTTAGTGAGCTAGTGTCAGCTGTTTTAGGCCCGTATATCATTATCCTTATTATTGTGCAGGCTACAACAGAATGTAGAAGATTAATTGTCATGTTGATCTAGTGAATGTTTTGACTGCTTTGTTTCCCTGGTCCAGCAAAAGTGATGTGATTGACTGATAATTGCTGAGGGTATGTTCACACTTAATTGGACCCGAGGTGAAATTGCTTGCTAATGGCTTCAATAACTTTAAAGTAAAATTAACTCCAGACAACTCTGACATGATCAACTCTATGAAATAACTCCAACACTGAAGCCAATTTAACTCTAAAGGTGTTGAAATACACTTTGGGAGTTGAAATCAACTCTGAAATATGTAACCCTGAAATTTTAACTCTCCAATTTTTGCTGTGTACTGTTTCCCACAATTGGGAAATGAAAATTACGTAATTCAGATGTTTAAGTATAATGTAACATTATACTATAGTGTATAAAAGTGATTATTACATTATTCTTGTCTAAAGTTCCGTTTCCTTTCCTCAACCCTAGTCCTGCTGCAGTTTGGAAGAACACATCCACAATGTTTCAAACTGTTTTAAATATGTGTTATTGTCTAATTACTTTAACTCTGGTAAAGAGTGAAATATGTATTTATTCAACTCTGGGAGTTCAGGCATGTGTCAACCTGTTAGCCATTGCTAACAAACAGTTTGTATCCTAAAGCATAGAATGTATCCTTTTAGCCACATTACTGCAATCTGAAGCATAGATTTACATGAATTACTTCAATAACTTTAAAGTACTCTGGTAAAGAGTGAAATATGTATTTATTCAACTCTGGTAAAGATAAAACATTTAATTATTCAACTCTAGTTGAGAGTAAACCAGTATTATTGAACATGCATATGTCTTGATAATGGTTGATATGCAGTGATAATGGTGCCTATACATGTCTATTGTCATGACTTGATAATGGTTGATATGCAGTGATAATGGTGCCTATATACATGTCTATTGTCACAACAGCAAGACATATCAAGCATAAAAGACTTGATGATGGTTGGTATATGGCCTGATAGTTGATATGCAGTGATAATGGTGCCTATGCATGTCTGTGATATGCAGTGATAAAGGTGCCTATGCATGTCTAATGGGCCGACTTCTCCACACCCCCTGGCCGACTTCTCCACACCACCTAGCCGACTTCTCCACACCACCTAGCCGACTTCTCCACACCAACTAGCCGACTTCTCCACACCACCTAGCCGAGATCTCCGCAGTTTTGCTCGGTCCGAGTTCGCGGCGGCCCGAGATCTCCTGTCCCCATTTTAGGCATTGCATAAAACATGTCAGCCTAAAGTCCGCAGGGGAACTCCACCCATTTTCAACAGTTTAATTAAGTCATTAATATACCTTAGAGATGTTGTGTGTACATGATGAAAAAAGTTCCCCCAATTCTGTATTTCCTAATACATATGAAAAACATCTGATGACATCATCAAGATGTATTTCACCATGTTAATGTTTTTTCTTTCAGACACCTTTTTCCTGAGAGGGTACAAATGGAACCAAATGAAAGGGTGCATTTGGTTCACATTTGTTTTTTGAAAATGGGTGGAATTCTCCTTTAAACTATTGTACAGTAACAACGACACTCTATGTTGTACTACTACTACAACAAATTAAAAGTTATTTAAGACCTACTTCAGGCCAGATCTTTGTGTACTGTAGAATAATCGCTCATTGGACAGGCCCCATGAAGTGGGGAATCTGCCTATACTCTATGGCTGTGGAGAAGGCAAAATATAACTTATTAGTTGCTATAACTAATAATAACTGAAAACGACTGAAATGAATGACAGTCCCATCGGTTTGCAATTTACCTTTTTTGCCTATAGGCTAATAAGATTTTGTACCACAAACGCACCACTAGATGTCAGCAAAGCATATAATACCTATCATTAAAGGACCAACTTCACCACTTTCAACGTATTTTCACATAATTGGATCCACGAGGTCCTCCTCATATGAGGAAGGTAGGTAGTTCCGTTTTAAACAGTATTAGATATTTACATTTTTATTAACATGAGAACGATGGCACCCATGATCGTGTTAGGCTACAACCTTTCAGGAATAGAAATCCTACACTTTCTATATCACTAACCCCATCTCTGGTAGTAGGCCTATGCCTGATGGACAGGTGTCTACTGTCTACATGTCTGGGGACCACAGAGACAGGAGAGAACAGAAAAAACGACTATATTAGGAAAAGAAAACAAGTAAATGACTGATTGATTTATCGATTTGATGCTTTTTAGTTAGAAAACGGAGTACAATCAAACAATATTTTTGTTTTGGTCCTAGGTACAGGGTAATCATGTACCCTGCTATGCCTACTAATATTAAAACTGATCAGATGTGTGTAGCCTACAGGTTGGTTGGGGCCTTTGGCTGTAGTCACACAGTCTAATCAAGTCTTCAGACAAATTTCAGGGTTACATTGTGACCTTACATTGTGACCCCTTTCCTTGCTTTTACAAACAAATCTTCTAAATTCCAGAGAAAACATGTGATGCGACATAAATCTAGTTCTCCATTCATCAATAGCATCCTCTCTGTGACATTCTGAGGACAAGATTTAGAAATAATTAAGTATGGCCCCATTTGGGTTTAGGCTACAAGCTGAGCAAATAAATAATTTGTCCCACTTCCATGAAATCAGTGTCCCTTTCATTGACCGTTTTGAGCAGTTAGGCTTAAACCCCTCAAAGACATAGTTAAACAAAACTGGTTATCAATTTACTTTAATTTTGCATTACTTGAACACATGCTAAATAAAGTCACTGTATAACAAAAAATATATATATATTTTTAAATAAATGCAACTACAATGCGTGATTGTGTCATATCCCCTTTCCTCTCTAACATAAAATGTGATTTTGTCACATTTGGTCATCATAGTGACCACAAATGGTAACTAGTTATATAAAAATAATATTACAGTAATTTAACAAGATTACATGCTACGAAACACTAATACTAATACAGTTACTTCTACTAATATTATTAGTTACTTTCATCATTCAGCTGCTTTCAATAACAGTATTGCGTCGGTGAAGGGAGATAACCTAATTACACTTTACTTTGAGCTAAAAAAAAAAAAGTCAGATGAACAGGCTGGCGCTGCAACCTATTATTTTTACAGTCGGGTGTGTCAGAGTTGAGGGCTCAGAAACTGAGCGCCTGAGAACTGTAGCTTTTGTTCGTGGATGTATAAAAAATATAAAAAGTAATATGTTACATATTACTCTTGATCCCAAGCAATATGTAATGTAATATGATATCAATAAGTAATATGGTACTCTCCTATACGTAATATTTCCCAACTCTTGACATGGCGTGACATGGCAGAAAATTCCTGGCTCTAGAAAGTGATATCCACCTCCAAACCCAGGTCGTATCATACCCATGCACCTTGGATTGACTCACAGCTTGGTTATGATACAACCCCGGGTCTGGAAATGACTCTCTTCTGTCTCTTAGTCTTTACCCTCTTCATGCCCCCAGTTTTCGGAATGTCACTCCTGACTCCTCATCAATCGACAGTTCAGGGCGAATGTGTTGTGTAGAACCACAAAAATAACAATAAAGTTGTTTAATGGAAGATTACAAGTCATTCCTTAAATACTGAAAATGTCCAACACATTATTGTTTGAAGTATAAAGCATAACAAACTAAATCGCATCAACAATAGTATAATATCCTTACTTTTGTAGCTGATTTAATATTTTAAGTTCCACAATTCTTATTTTAAAATAACCTGATATACAGTATAAATCGAGCAATGGCCAACAAAAAGTTGTGACAGTTTATCCAGTTACAGACAGTTACAGCCTACACTATTAAAATAAAGATAGGCCTACCTTTGCATCTGTTTTGCTGCATCTTTATGCCGCTGGACACGCCTCTGATTCTTTACTCAAAACATGTATTTTACAGTGAAAGAGACGGCATTGAATGACCGCATGGAGGAAGGAGCACCTAGAGACTATAAATGGTTCTTATCAGAAGAGGAACTAAGCAGGAAGAAAGGAGAGATGTACTTATCCCCCTCTTTATCCCTGCTTTATCCTTCCTCAAGTGAGCCGTTATCCAAGTCTAAACCAAGTTACTGCGTCTTTATGGACTGTAATCCCATGTCACAACGCTGTTTGGGTCGGGATTTGGAGGATTGGCCAGGCAGGTCTGTCTCAGGTAAATCCGGATTAAGGCTCATCCCAGGGTTTGGGATGAGCTGTTGACCTCCAGTTTATCTCCAAATGTCAACAGTTTGCAGGCAATGGGTTTTCATATGTGTGGACATCTCAAAAGCTACAGATAGTTTCATTATATTTGTAGTTTATTTCATGATGCAGTTTATTTCATATGACTTTCATACAATCAAAACAAAACTGCACAAAACAGCTAGACCAAAAAGTTGTATAGGTTTCATAAGCATTAGTTTTATTACCTTTACAACCTTTAAACAAACTAACAAGAATCACTATATCAGCTGCCATCCTTTGAGAAAAATCCTATACACCCACATTTCTTCTTTCCCCCTGACCATGCGCACATGACCCAGGAATGGGTGTAGTAAAGGAGAAGATTCCAACTCCATTATTGTTTTAAGAATATTATTAAAATAATACCCACATTTTTCACCAATATTGCTCATCTAACATGGCAGTACATGGGAACCACAAGTTGCTATGTATTGCTGAGAAATATGTTTTATACATTGGTTAAAATACCTGGGTTTAGAGATTGTTTGACAATGGTTAAGTTGATTGTCCTGAGGTAGAAGAGGAAGCAACAATAGAAGGAATTAACACAAATGAGATGGACAATACAGTTAAACGCATGAGATATTGAGACTATATACAGTAGATAGATATATGAGACTGTTCTTTGAATCCTGGAGTATATATAAACACATTAAATGGATATGCGCCAGCTTGATCCAACAGACTAAATGAATTAATTCCACAGTTACGCTTTTAAAATATATTAGTGTATGAGATAACACTGTTCCATAATTCATTATCATGGAATAATTAATTATCAAGGATCAAATAATTTTATCATCTTTGTTTCTTATCGATTAAATGGCATTTTGCAGGAGGTATGAATGAGACTTTAGCCTGTCAAGTCAAAACTAATACTTCATAATGAGGTAGCCCCATATTAGTCTGCTACCTACATGTGTTTCCATGTAGGAAGCATGGACACATGTCCATTCACTCCAACTCACTGATTCTCTGATTCCGTGCTCTCTAAGTGGGATTATGCTACTTGTTAGAAAGCATCTGTAGACAGGAGCTGAATCTGACACGGACAATGTAATCCCAAAATGTTTCCCCAACAATAAGATCACAAACTCTCCGTCCAAAGGAAGCTTGCTCCTTGTGTAATCTTCCTTAAGTGGTTTATGACGGTATAAAAGAACCACTTTTGCAGACACGCCCAAATTGTGCACCAAACCGAGGAGCCACGATGGCGAAGGACTTCTTTCTGTATGAGAACATCTCCAAAGTGAGCCCCTTTGAGGGACCACAGTATTACCTGGCTCCGAGATGGGTCTTCTACTTCCAGACGGCCTTCATGGGGTTTGTCTTCTTCGCTGGAACGCCCTTGAATGCGATTGTCCTTTTTGTGACAATGAAATACAAGAAGCTGAGGGTACCACTGAACTACATCCTGGTCAACATCTCACTTGCAGGCTTCGTCTTTGTCACTTTCTCTGTGAGCCAAGTGTTCATATCTACTACCTACGGATATTACATCTTCGGCCACTTCATGTGCGCTCTTGAGTCTTGCATGGGTTCTATAGCAGGTAAAGACAATGAACTAAGGGAACATACAGTATGTTACCATAGTGTTTAATTGAAAATCTCTTAGTTTTGGTAAAGTGATGCAGTCATAAAACTAGGTATCTATAACCCATTTAAACATTTCCATTTGGTGTTTCTGCACCCAAATACATATCAATTTGGGTGTCTTTAAAGGACCAATTCATCACTTTTCGATAAATGTTATTATAATAGGTCCTCTTTAATGTACATTAGTAAAATACCACATTTTTGTCCCCACTTGGCCGAAGTGGGGACAAAAATCGATAGGGAATCGAAACTACTAGAAGCTGCAAGCTTTCTATTCCTGAAGATGCAATGCGATAATGGAAGCCATCCTTCTCCCGATAATCAAAATGTAAATATATTTTCAAAGAAATATTGTTTTTAAAAAAGTCTGTCGAACGATGATGTCATTGGAAGACTTTCTGAACTGTCCACAGCCCTCCTGTGAGACACAGACCCAGCAGAACAAATTGTGGTATTTCACCAAATACATTCTTAAGGATCTATTATATGAACAAGAAATGTGGTGAAGTGTTCCTTTAATTGGCACGGAAACGTTTAAGAACTGTGGGGCAGTTGTAGAATCAGCCGTAGGTGTTAATGCTTAATCATCTTTTCTCCTCAGCTTTGGTGTCAGCATGGTCCCTGGCCGTGCTCTCATTTGAGAGGTACCTTGTCATCTGCAAACCCTTTGGTGCATTCAAATTCGGAAGCAACCATGCCTTGGCTGCCGTCGCCTTTACCTGGATCATGGGTATTGGCTGTGCCACGCCACCTTTCTTCGGCTGGAGCAGGTATAACCAGCAAGCTTTCTCATGTGGGTATGTGGATTGAAATTGTGATTGCGTGGGTAACAACAAACACTTCTACTTTTTGCCCAGGTATATACCCGAGGGTCTGGGTTGCTCCTGTGGACCTGACTGGTACACACACAACGAGGAGTTCAATTGTTCCAGTTACACCTGGTTCCTCATGGTGACCTGCTTCATCGCACCACTCAGCATCGTCATCTTCTCCTACTCGCAGCTGCTGTCTGCACTGCGTGCCGTGAGTCTGAGCATTTCTGCTACTATGACAACAGCCGTGCATAGCATGGGAAGGAAATGTGTCCTTAATTTGGTAGTTTGAACGTTTCAGGTGGCAGCGCAGCAGGCCGAGTCAGCCTCCACACAGAAGGCGGAGAAAGAGGTGTCCAGGATGATTATCGTGATGGTGGGCTCTTATATCATGTGCTATGGCCCCTACGCCTTTGCAGCCGTGTACTTTGCCACTACAACAAATGAGAACAAAGACTATCGCCTGGTCTCCATCCCGGCATTGTTCTCCAAGAGTTCCTGCGTCTACAACCCCCTTATATATGTATTTTTGAACAAGCAGGTGAGTAGTAGTAGGGATGGAAACAAATCACATTCAATCTATCTGACAATTTCAAGAACAGTCTGCAAACTATATAAGAAAATACACTCAGACAGTTAAGAAATGTTTCAACCTAAAGATGTTCAACGTCTTTATAAGAAAATACACTCAGACAGTTAAGAAATGTTTCAACCTAAAGATGTTCAACGTCTTTATATGGGTCAAGAATAAGCCTGACACTCTTTAGCCCCCAATGGAATTGGTTTCAGCTCACCAATGCACGTATAACTACATGGGGAACCGATATACATCATAATTATTATTACATATTTGGTTGCTATGGCCACAGCCCAGGCTTCTCTGCATGCATTCACAATCCGTTGACCTCCCCCTTCAGAAAACCCCCTTTGAGTCACACCACCAAACTAGCAACCATGCAGGAATCAAAGTCAAACCTCTACTGCAGCGGGTAGTTTTTAACCGATTGTGAATGAGGGACCACCACCCTGTGTTGAGTGGGGATATACTGCTTTTGTATCTCTTTTTATGAAATGCATCCTACTGTTCCTACTGCATCTCCACAATTGGTCCTTCTTTGGCTGCCATTATTGACTCAACCAGACAATGGCGCACTTCTCCTTCTTGAGATTCTGACTCCATTTTTCAGTTGAATTTCTGCACCTCCAACTTGACACTAAATGATCATAGGTCACTACAGGGATGTGGGGGCAGGAGGGCAGTCGCTTACATTTCATATAAGGGCACTAGACCAGAATAGTGACATTGGCAGAGCTACAATACTCTACAAATCCTAGGTCACTAAATGCATGGTCAGGGAGGGACTACACGCAATACCCCGACGTCACGGACCACCTGTTGAAATCCCCTGCTCTACTGATCCCTTCATCTGTTTGGTGCAGGGTATTTAATTTAGTGTTGGATGTGTATACACATTCGCTCACTATGGTTCTCTTTCCCAGTTCAATGCATGCATTATGGAGACAGTCTTTGGTAAGACGATGGAGGACGATGAGACGTCTTCATCCAAGACTGAGGTATCATCAGTCTCAACAACGTCCTAGAGCCCTAGTGGTTTCCCATGGAGATCAGAGTGAGATTTTTCAAAGAAGAGCACCAAGACTATGCTTTGTCATCAGACGGTGTTGCTTGCTGAAAATTGTTATTTTCTGGTGAATCTGTGATGATGCATGAATTTGTACTTTTGAACACAAGATACTTGCTTATAATGTATAACAGTCAAAGCCCGAAAGATCATAATAGACTTCCACTTGTGGAATTCGCTTCACCATAGCAAATGCTATGGTGAAGAAAATGATTTTGACTGATAATGCCATGTATTATACTGTAGTACACTTTGTTCAATACAAAGAAGAGAAGAGATCTGTATTATTTTGGAATTGTTTTTTTTTTTCTGACTTAAAGCCTGAAGGAAATGATGCAAGTTTTGATTTAATCATTATACCAAAGTATTATACAGTAATTTGAGGCTAAAACAAAGCTATAATATTTTGAATCGTGTAAAAATTGCATGTGATAATTATTCAATTGACAGGGCTCTGTGTATATATATATTCCAATTTCATTTTTTTATAGAAGCATGTAGATTTCTTAGTAGAGCATAGTACAGTTAATTAAACATGCCTATACATTCTCTGCATATGAAATAAAAACATAACTGCCATGTTTGAAGGGTTTAGCCGTTGGTTCCCTGGTTCTTCCTGCTATTTGGCAATTTTCATCAATCTTTCAGGGCCCACAGAAAATTCTGTCCCAAAAAGCTCAAATGAAAGCTGAAAGTCTATAATTATGTTTACTTCCTGGCATGTACCATTCTTGTTCAAGTTGAATACACCTTTGTTTGATCAAGAACATCCCTTTTGAAAAATTAACTTGACATACAGGCATCTTAAATTTAATTCAAATGTTTTTTTTTTGTTTGTTTGTTTTTTCAGACAGAGGTATAAATAAACTTAACTAAGTGGCTCTGGGGTGTCTCCTTGTGAAGTAAAGCAGAAGCTTGCCATCTTCTGGGTACATCAATGAAACAATGAGACATGTATTTTAATATCTATGGCAAACATGACCTGGATGACCTAGCTAGCTGCATCTGTTGCGTCAAATCTGGTGGGGAAGTGAATTTCACACGGTTTAGTGTTTAATGCAGTCAGATAGGACATTTCTGCTTGAATGCATGAGCTTAGCTGTCAAGGCAAGGAAGTACTGTTTTGTTGCCACTCAGTAGGTGCATTTAAAGGTATAATACCTTTAAATGCACCTACTTTAGTGTGTACACAGATTGTACACACTAAAGTTGCCTATAATACCTCCATAAGCTCTAGCTCACCTCCACTATATTGGCTCATTATGAAACTGCTGCACTGGGATTGGCTAAAACGCAACCTCACCCCCCATAACCCCTTCCCCCACACACACTAGTACCGCCTTGTCATGAGCCAACAACGTCAATTATTTGTTAAAGACAAACTGCCAGGTACGATGATGTCACCTTCATGCGCATACCCTCTACATATTCATTGTGGTTCCATATTGGACAGCGCCACACATGCACGCTGTGTTGTTTTGGACAACACAATGTAGAGTCCTGCAGTGTTACACCACACCGGTATATAAAACATACAGTAAACGGACCATTCATAAATTCTTTATAACATGATAGAAATTAAGTTAAAGACAATTATAAGGCTTGTTACAAAACGTATTAACAAATATCAGTGTATGGCAATTGCACCACCCCATGCTAAACAGTTATAGCCACTTTAAGCACTACAGTATATACTTTGTTGTACAACAAATAACTATCCGATCCACAAGCTCACAAAGCGTTGCCCAATATAGGGAAAGCTTTTAAAGTCGCACATTTGCAAATCGGCATATGTGAGCAGTAGGCCTAGTGGAAAAAGTACTTTTAAGTAAGAAAAAATATGAATATGGCAATATAGTAAAAAAAAAAAATCTTGAGTAAAAGTACAAAAGTATTGGCATCAAAAAGTACTTAAAAGTACCAAAAGACAAAGTAACTTGTAATTAAAGTTTTCAAATAAATTGCAGTTGAGGAAAAGAACAATATGTGGATTCTGAGATATAGTGATGGAGTAGAAGTAAGTATTGGAAATTACAAATGTGGTAAAGAATACCTTAAAAGGGGAATACCACCCATTTCCAACATTTTACTATGTTGTTAATATATACCTTAGAGATGTTGTGTGGAAATAATTAAAAAGCCATCCCATTCTTTGTTTCCTAGAAATGGATGTCTGGAAAGAAGGAAAAACAAAATAAAACACATTAACATGGTGAAACAGATGTTAATGATTTTTCTGCCAGACTTTTTTTTCCTGATAGTGTACAAAGGTACATTTGACAATTTGTACACTCAGAAAAATGTTGTAAAAGGGTTCCCCTTCAAGTACAGTACTTGCATTTTAGTTACTTTCCACCACTGGACGTCAGTCACATAAGGTGCTGCTAAGTCAGTAGGAAAAGAAATGCTAAGCTTAAAACTTTCAGTAAAAACTCATCCTTTCGATAAAAAGTACCTAGAACGCGACAGCGTCAGGGAGTGTTTGCAGGCTTTGAGACGTCAGGGCACTCCAGTGGAGCCCTATAGCCTCGATATACTAGTCGGGGCATTTCAGGCCAAGTGGAACCCTAGGTCTCTACACTAGTCAGGGTATTTCAGGCCCAGTGTAGCCATAGTACTCTGTAAACTAGTTGGGGCATTTCAGGCCCAGTGGAGCCCTAGGACTCTGTCCACTAGTCGGGGCATTTCAGGCCCAGTGGAGCCCTAGGACTCTGTCCACTAGTCGGGGCATTTCAGGCCCAGTGGAGCCCTAGGCCTCGGGACAGCATGATGGCCTCCAGATCCCTGTCCTCCTGATGTTCCTGCAGCCGCTGCTCCTCCAGCAGAGACACCAGGGCATCCCTCTGCTCCACCACCTCCAACATCTCCTCCAGGATCAGGCGCTCCTCTGCCAGCTCCGACTCCTGCTTCAGGTGGTCTGCACAAACATGGGATGTGTAGTGAGAAAATAAATGAAACCGAACATTTGCTTTGTTCTTGTTCGTTGGTGAACTAAACATTCCAAGTTAATCTTCTCCATGAATTCTGCCCACGGAAGTAACCTTTGGACTTTGGGATTACCTCTCTTTGGTAAGGATTCATATGATTGTTGTGTATTAATTAATCTATCTGACTTACTTTGTCTTCTTTGCTCAGCTATGACTAGAGTATTGTTCTATGACAGTAGTGATTGTTTCTTCAGCTCGGTAATCCGAGCTAAATCAAACAATGGGCCACCATGTGCCTTTGATGCAACATGTCCGTTTCCTAGACGTAGCTGTGGGCGCTGACATGTATTAAAAATGTGAATCTGTGTTGCTCAATGTCTCAGACTGGGATCAGGTCAAGTTTTTTGGCTCATACTTTTGTCTCAGGTGCCTCATTTGTGCATATTGTTTGTGCATCCACTAAAGACTCTGCATTGACACTATCAGGGCCATAACTACACAACACATGCCTCTAGAAAACATTTAATTGTGACTAATAGTGACGGCTTCGTTGTTCTTCGTAGCTTACCATCCACAGCCATCCTTTCCCTCAGCTGTTGCTGAAGGCGGCTCTGTCTGTCTTCCAGTTCCAACTCTCGAGCACTGGGGAAAGTTACAGTCGCAAGTAAATTCTCAGTTGCAGCAACACATTGGTCACCTATGAAGAGCTATTGAGCAAGCATCTGTCTGACTAACTGCAATAACCGGGTACTCACAATATTGTGAGCTCAGATTCGTAGCGCACCAGTGTGTTCTTCTGCTGAACCAGCTGGAACCACTGCTGCATCAAGGCTGGGCTGTCAATCTTGCCCATGCCTGCAAAGTTGACAAACACAGTGAGCGAAAATGATGCTCCAAGTGGAATTTACACAGAGGCTAATTAATTGCAAACATTGACTTTTGAGTGTGTCACTCACCACCCAAATGAAGGTCCAACCCTTCATTTTCACTGGAGTCTCCCCAGTAGTCTGTAAGAAAGTACATATATGTAATACATGAATGCAACTGTGTAAATGTGAGTGTGTTGCACTATACAATGTTGGAACAAATCCTATTGAATATTTTCTTATAGAATTATGAAAATTCATTAGAATTTTCCCCAAATCCCAGAATCATAAATAGGATTCCTATAACATTTTTGTGAAAATCCAATAGGGCTTTCTTAGTTCTATATTTGAAACCGTGCAAAATGGAACCAAATGGACCCTGACAGGTCATTTTGGTTTTCATGTAATGCTCTGAAGGGTTACATTATTGTTAAATACTTGCATTAGGCTACACAATTGGGGCATTTAAAATAATTTTATTTTGACCAATGTGTTCCTAATCTCAAATATGGTACCATCATCAATACAACTGTTCAGAATTCTGTCCCATTGCAACGGCATATTCTTTAGTTCTAGGTAAAAGGTCATCAGGTGGTTGTCTGTGGCTCAAATATTGAATAAAAGTGTGAATAAAAACACACCTGCTTCTCCTCTCAGGGCCTTTTCCACAGCCACGCCCCTCTCCTCCAGCTGTCTCTGTTTCTCCTCCACCTGCTCCAGCTGTCTCTGGATGATCTGAACACATCCACACACACACTGCATTGTTTAGATCACCTGTATGCAGTGATGGGAAGAAATATACTCTTTGAGGAGTGCAAGCGCCTCCTATGTTCAGCTTTCAGTATCAGTTCAGTATATTTCAACATGTGGACATGCTGAAATATACTGCCATTTTTATAGATGAATATAAATACATTGTTAACACCTTTACTGCCATTTACTGAGAACTCAGTCAATCAAACATCATGGCCACTGTCATTGCTTGTTGGGCCCTACCCCTGAAGTCCTTCCACTAACTTACTGTACGTATATACAGTGTGTTTGCATGTCGAAAGGAACATGGTACAAAGTCACAAATTAGATCCAAACCGTGGATGTCAGAAGATCCAACAAGGATGGTGATAGATATTTTTAATAATAATATTATCCATCAATGGGTGATAATAGGAAAAGGACAATTAGTACTTACTGCACACCACATTAAACATTTTCCCTCAAAAAACAAGTGAAGAAAAGATGTCCACACGTCAGCAGCAATTATATTTAAAATGATTTAATTATATTCCTTTCTATATGGGAGAGGAGTTGGAATACATCCACACCAGTCTGCATAAATTTCCTCTCTGGTTTAACATGGCGGATCACAGCAATATATGAAAATCCTTATCAGAAAATTCTCAACGTGGCATTACAAGTGGACAACTTCCCGCATGACGTTTACTGCAAAGGCTTACGGGAAATGAAGTTTTAATACAATGGAGATGGAATTTGGGATGATGTAATCGGTATACTGTAGTTCTAACTAATTCTACCCAGCACCAGAGAGTCTGAGAGGGACGAATCCTCTCACAGGCTAGCAGGTGCATAGATAAGAATAACCATAACGTCTGGGAAACAAAACGATTAACCATAACAACCCAGTACATTGCGATCTGTGTAATATTAACAAAGGAGAAAACAACACTCTTTGCTCTAATAAGTAATGTGTCAAAGAGCAGGCTAAAATGACAGATCTACAAGATGGTAGCGCAGCCCAGTTACAATCCATTGGTGACATATGTAAATCATTCACAATAAAATCCTGAAATATTAAATATTTCCAATATTTCCATCAGATGGCTCTCCTAGATTCCGATTTACGGAGCTTTGAAAATCCTCCTTTCAACTACCTTATTTTCCGGACTATAAGGCGCACTTAAAGCCTTTAATTTTCTCAAAAATCCACAGTGCGCCTTATAATCAAGTGCGCCTTATATATGGATTGTTTGACTGCAGGTGCTTCTATTCTATGTTAACTGTAGTAGCTTCTATTCCCTGCGCATTATAATCCAGTGTGCCTTATACTGTATATGAAAACAGTTTTACAAGGTGCGCATTATAATCCGGTGCGCCTTATAATCCGGTGCGCTTTATAGTGCGGAAAATGGCTGGTGGCTGACCAATGACACAGAGTTTGCATTGAGACGTCTGGCTCACAGACTAAAAACTGGTTGTGAACTACTGTAGATGGGCTCAAAATGACTCTCCAATGACCCTGGAAAGAGAGGGTCATTGTGAGCTTCTCTCAGCAGCGAACCCGCCGACCTTCTCTCTCACCTGGGCTTTGTGTAGCCTCTTGAGCTGTTCTTGTTTGGCTTGTTTGCGTGCAGCTCTCTGCACCCGGCGTGTGATCTTGGCATCCAGTTCTTCCTCGGCGGCCTCTCTGTCCTGGTGGAACAGGGTCTCGCTCAGGGTCAGGTCAGACGGCTCCTTGGTACACAAAACGACGTTCAACACCTCCGTCTGGCACGACGAGTCCCCCGGGCCCTTTGGTGGAGTGTTCTCCTTTACAGAGCGCTTCTGCGTGGAGGACATAGCAAACGCGTTTTATTTAAACAATACTGTTATTATGTTATGGGAATATGATAGTTAGTGAGCATGCATTATTTAATTCTATTGCATTGGAAGAGAGCCTGAGCTGGTTAGCACCAGCGTGTGAGATATAACTGTACCTTAATGGCATATGCTCGCTTAAAAGCCAGCGCGTGAGACACATACGGAGGCTTGGAAAAACAAAGAAGAAGGATTAGTCAACTCTGTGGAGGTGGGGGTAAAGAAAGGAAGAGATAAAATGAACTGAATACTTTAATGTAGCAGGATGATAATTATCTTTAGTTGAAATATACAATATCTTCTCTTACTTAAATTATGCTTGCTCTCTATAACTACAACATAATAAAATAAAAAGCCCCATAAATATTTTATTTCTCTCATGAATAGAGAATCTTTCACTCAGTAGGGACTGCTTCTGTCGCAAGTTGATGATGTCATAAGCCCATGTGTGGTCCAACCTTGTGAAATTATGGAATTTACGTGCTAATAGAAATATGACAAATGTTTCTTTGAAGCTTGTATTACTTTACCAAACAAGTGATTTTTATTCCATAGACCACATGTTGTGGGCACATGACATCATCAACTTGTGACAGAAGCACAATTCTCCTTTTATGAAAGCAATTAAATATTTACAGTGTTTTTATTTTGTAATTTGAGTTATATAGGGAGGGTATAATGTTTAAGGCACATTTGTATATTGGCCAGGGATTTTAGGGATTTTACTGTAACTATGTGTCTGCAGCCACTACAGAGCAGGAAGGGCAAACTCAACCAACACTAATATAGACTGTATAGTCTATAGCCACCAGCTATAGATTATATAGTCGGAATCCACTAGTGACCAGGTCATGACCACTTGCTTACTAGTCGGTTTACTTGCGTTTCTGTTCAGGCTTAGGGTTAGAGATAGGTTTAGTAATTCAGCACTATAAGAACTGGTCGCGACCATGTTGCGACCAGGTCCTATAGTCACTGGTGGATTTCACTGTCTCTCCTACAGATCTCATTAAACTACCATCACTTATACCTCCATTGCCTCGTGTTTCTCTACCTCCTTCTCATCCTCCTTTATTACAACTTTCTGAATGTCAGATGCCAGGTCAAACAACTCCAAACGCAGCTTTGGAAAAAAAATCAAGTATGTAATAGTTAGTAATTCTAGCGTCGCAGTAGCCAGATGATTATCGGTAGATAATCATAATATAATGTGGCGCACAGGTATTAGGGCTGTTTACGAAGACAAAACCAAAAATCTAACATTTGAATTAAGATAGTAGACCAACCAAATAGATTTCCATTACAGCCGGATTAACAGGCAGCCTGATCATTATGGATAATGCAAGATGGTGTGACCACATTGAACGAGCAAACACACACAGCTGGCATATTCATCCCATGGTCAGAGTAGTCATTCTTCAGGTATTAAAGGAGAATTCCACTCCAAAACACATTAGGCAATAGGCATCAATCTATCTTGATCCCTGTGACATCCTATATAGTATACTTGATTTTTGTCATAGATGGCTCCTTTCTACATTTCACCCCTGAGGTCCAAATGAAACCGTTATGGCTCATTTGGTTCCATTTGCACAGTCTCAGAAAAAAGTAAAATGGTATGCCCGCACACCGTTTTCTGCTCAGTATAAGAAATCATTTACTGAGAAGCATGCCTGATGAAGATGCCTTAATCTAGGTGTGCGAAAGTCTCTACGCTCTTAGGGGAAAAAAAGTAGAAAATGGGTGGTATGCCCCTTTAAGATAAACATGACATGCTACTCTGAGAACAGTGCTTGGCAGACTTACATTAGTTCTAGGGTTCATTGAGCATCTTTGCACAATGGAACAACAAGCCACCTCCGACTCTGTGCAACTTGGACTCCCTGTTAACATGGAAACTTGAGAGAAAGAGAGAGAAAACTGTAAATATATATGTTATGCTTTGTTTGTGTGTTAAAGATGTGTCAAAATGTCGTGAGTTTTGTATTTTTCCATTTTTTCATGTGTTTATGAGGCAATAGTACTTCATTGTTAGACTCCTTGGTGTGGTTGTTATGATGTCTTCTGTTGTGCATTTAGGGTTTCATCATGCACCTTTAAGGAGTTACAGCGTTGAGTGATACCCGTACCTCTTTTCGATTTGCTCGCCCGCTTCCCCTCCCTCGCGACATACTTGCTGTCTGTTGATTTGCCCGGCAAGGAAGCGGCGCCTTTCATCGTCCGCTCTTTCTTGTTCCCCAAGAACACGGTCTTCCAGAGGGCCCTGGCTCCTACCTCGCCCGTTCCTCCTCGCGCCTCGTCCCCGCACCGCTGAGGATCTTTATTGGGACCCTTCAGCTGGCGGAAGAAGGAGGCTCCCTGTAGAGGGCCGAGGAACCCGGGGGCCAGGCTCTCCGTGAGCTTCCTGGGATCCAGGGCTCCTCTGTTCCGTTCCAGTGGAGTCTCCGTCGTCGTTGTCGGAGAAGGTTTGACATCTTCCCAGGCTTCCCCCGACGCAGCCTCCTTCCTCAGCTCCGCCCTCCCCTTAACTCTCTCGGCGTTTCTCTCTTGAAGTTCCGGCGTCAAATGCCGAAGGAGTGGGGGCTCGCCGAAGGATTCCCCGTCCTGCCTTTCGTCCTCCTCCTGCGCTACCGTTTTGGAGAGCGTGGATACAGGTGTAGGGCAGCCCTGCGGCGTCACAGGTTTGAGGGTCAAATCACCGTCTTCTTGGAGAAGACCGAGAGGAGGTGAGTCGGGGGTCATTACGGTCGAGTCGGAGGCGGTTGAGCTGCTGGTCAGTCCGACCCCAGAGCTGCTGCTGGCCTCGCACTTCTCTGTGAGCCCTCGCTCTTTCCCTTTCTTGGCTCGATCCATCCTCCAGGCCCGCGCCCTGTCCTCCCGCTCCTCGCCTCCCGCCTCCTCCTCCTCCTCCTCCGGGCCTGGGGAGCAGCCTGAGGTGGTGGTGGTGGAGGAGGGAGTATCAGCGAAAGAAGTCTGTGGCGCAAGTGTGGAAAGGTGTGTGACACTGGGGTCGCCGCCTCCACTGGTGTGTGTCCTGTACGTAGTGAGGGTCAGGGGTAGTGGAATCGGGTTCCTGTGGTGGTTCCTCAGGCGTGTGTGAGCCAGGGTGTGAGGAAGGAGGCATGATGTCTCCCCCAGCCGACGAGACGCTCTCAGCAGAGAGAGGATGTTGGAACTCCTCCTCTTCTGAGGGAAAGAGGAGAAAATAGTTTAGTTGGGAGATAGTAGGAGGAAAAAGGTGAAAAAGAAAGAAAGAAAGAAAGAAAGAAAGAAAGAAAGAAAGAAAGAAAGAAAGAAAGAAAGAAAGAAAGAAAGAAAGAAAGAAAGAAAGAAAGAAAGAAAGAAAGAAAGAAAGAAAGAAAGAAAGAAAGAAAGAAAGAAGAAAGAAAGAAAGAAGGCTTAGAAGAGTGGGAAAAAGAACATTATTTGAAAAACATTAAAGGTATTATAGGGAACTTTTTAGTCGATATATAATATACTACAGTAGATAGATAGATAGATAGATAGATAGATAGATAGATAGATAGATAGATAGATAGATAGATAGATAGATAGATAGATAGATAGATAGATAGATAGATAGATAGATAGATAGATAGATACTGTAGATAGATAGACTTTTGTTGTTGTATCTTTTTCGTCAGGCTCATGACAAGGCAGTGCTAGTGTATTATAAGGGCAATATAGCCAATCACAGTCTCCAGCAGTTTCACAATGAGCCAATTACAGTGAAGGTGGGGTGGAGATTCAAATCTGTTTACGAACAGAGTTAGTAGGGACTAAAGTTGTCTATAAAGAAAAGCAAATCATGAGTTAAAACTCACGTGCCAAAACATGGGTAAAATTAGTCACTTGTTTGTTGAGAGTGGCATTAATAAAGCAATGTTACAACTTGTTAAATAACTATGAATCAAAACGTGTTAATAGAAACACAGAATCAGTTCTCTCTGTTGTGCATATGCTACCTGTCTCCTCCTCTAGTAGGAGCCACAGGCCTGAACGTCGCTCCATGTCCCAGGGGCTATAGTCCCCTTCTACCAACGGACGGACACGCACACACGCACGCACACACACACACACACACACACACACACACACACACACACACACACACACACACACACACACACACACACACACACACACACACACACACACACACACACACACACACACACACACACACACACACACACAGAAGATAGACGCAAAGAGAATCACAGAAATGCAGGAAAGGCAAAGACACAATCCAACAAAACACCAGTAAACGTTTGACAATTGCATTAACACATTCACGCACCGTCGCTAGACTCCATGTCGTTCCCTTCCTCCTCTGCCTCTTCATCAACCTCTCCTTCCTCCTCCTCCTCGTCATCGTCGCCATCCTCTTCTCTTTCCTCTCTCAGCTGAGCGTGGCGCTCCATAGCCCGCCGCCACAATGCCGCCTTCGCCCGCTGGTTCCCCGCGGCCTCCTCCTCGTCCAGCTCTGACTCGGAGCTGTTGGGGTGAAAACAGAGGGACTCACTGTGCTGCTGAGCATGACGGAGAGAGTGAGAGGCCAAGAAAGTGAAGAGAGCAAGAAGTTGGGGAAAGAGTAGAGCCTGCGGAAAGAAGCGTACCGTTGCATAAAGGGAGGAGATAAAGAGAGATTTTTTTCCAACCCGGTTCGCATCTTACCAAGGGAAACTTATGAAACTTTTTTTTTTACCAAGAACCTTCGTTACCAATGTGTTTCTAATGCCCTTTAATAACATGTACTAAAAGCATGGAAAACCTTATAAAAACAGGTCGGGGTACTAGTCACAAACTGTAGAATGCTTTATGTGGCATGATGTGATGTGATAACTATGGGGTTTCCGTGATGCTGAATCCGTGCCAAGCATTAGTTTTCCTCAGAAAACCTTTCTGGGTCTAACAATAGCCAATGCAAGTGATGTAGCTGTTTTCAGCCCAATGAATTTGTTGGGACATAGAAAAATGTGAAAAATGTTTTGTAGTCATAATTCAAGTTTAGTAATAGAGTAAAAGTTAAGTAAAAGCAACAACCAATAATATATAAATTTCCACATAACAACAACTCAAAAGTATATGATTGACACAGTTCAAAGTTGAAAATGAGAGGTATTCATCTTTAACCCATTCTGGAAGGGAACCCTGTTTTATGTTTTAAGAGTTACGTAATAATTTAGCTAATGAAAAATAGCAAGCTTGACTAAGCATTGAAAAACAAACAAAATATGAAAAATGTGTTTTTGAAGATACAGTATATTGTTTCAACCTTGTTAACTGAAATCTTTACTTCTGAGGAGCGAGGAAGAAACATACTGTATTTGCAGATGGGGGTTGGCAGCCACACAAGCACAATTCCAGGGGTCCTTGACATGAAAATTTTGAGCACAGCTGACCTAGAAACATAGCTTTTTCAGAAAACTGGATACAGGATACATTTCAGCGTGTCAAAGAGCTCCCACCTGGACCCCTGAGCACATCTCTTCTCCAGCAGACTCAGGTTGTAGTTGGCCAGGACCTCCTCTGAGACCTCCTTGGGCTCCTTGTTGGTCCATGGAGGTGGCGTGGTGGTGGTGAGGTGGTCCCCGGCACTGGGCCGGTAGTTCTCCAGCTCTATGCGCTCCGGCGTGCAGCCCCACGACATCCTCTTGGGCGGACCAGACTCCCCATCCATCATCAGTGAAGCCACTGCGAATAGATGTACAAGCAGCAGCAGGCGCACACACAGAGGCACACGCAGGCACACACACACACTGAACACCATATAAATAAATGTGTGTATAGGGGTGTGTGTGTGTGTGTGTGTGTGTGTGTGTGTGTGTGTGTGTGTGTGTGTGTGTGTGTGTGTGTGTGTGTGTGTGTGTGTGTGTGTGTGTGTGTGTGTGTGGTTGCAACTATCGGATTATGACACTTTTTAGCTATCCCTTTGAAAATATATTTTAGGTTATAGATAAGTCATTCATACATTTGATTAGCTGCTAACTAATTGAAGTTATTCTTCTGAATGCATACATTTAATTAAAGATTAGATACACACGTGTCAGTCTAAAAAGGAACAGTACTCAAATAGGTTGTTTGAAATGAATATTCAAGCCATATGTTTTGTTCTTCATACTGTAATTGTTATGGGTCTGTTTAGGCAGGAAAACATCCATGATAAACTGCAAAACAGTGAATAGTTTGCGATTCGATGAATCGATTACTAAATTAGTTGAATAATCGATTATGATTAATTGTTGCAGTGTGTGTGTGTGTGTGTGTGTGTGTGTGTGTGTGTGTGTGTGTGTGTGTGTGTGTGTGTGTGTGTGTGTGTGTGTGTGTGTGTGTGTGTGTGTAAAAAGGGGCTCACCTGAAGTTTTACGGCCCATATCGCTTTCAGGAGTCAGGGTTCCTGTGGATGAGGTTGTGGGCACTGAACTCAGGGATGTCTAGAAATAATCACACACACCATGATGATTATAGATAATAAGATACATTTTCAGCTCCAATATGTCCTAAGTTATTAATCAGTGATTGCCAAAATGTTTCATATCGACATTTATTTGCCTGTGTGTGGACCACAATGTGAAAACAAAATGCAGTGACCTCCGATAAGACGATTTTTAGCAGTGATTCTGAAAACATTAATTTCATTGAAAAACAGTTTCACATGCATTAGGCTACAGACCCCAAATTTATATTGTACAAATCAATGTTGATTTCACTCTGACAGTCTACAAATGGAATTTGAAATCACTTAACCAGTTTAATTCTACTCTATACTTTGGCTATTTTGAGAACAGTCAGTCTACAAGCTGCCAACGTGTTACGACGTGGCGTATTATGATGTTGCACCAAACATCCTGAAACATCTGGAATATTTTCTGGAATTGTTCTGAACACAAATGTTTTTTTTCTTGTAATTGGCATGAAGATGTTTGATGAGAACCACTGCAATATGTTATACTGAATCATTAGAGCACAAGTACTGCGATATGAATCATTAGAAACAAACAACCAAAAAAGTCTAAGCATTAAAATCAGAATTGTAAAAAAAAATGTTCTTACTCCAGAGGAGCGATGAGAGGTGGTTGCTGGGCCAGAAGAGATGCTGGTAGCAGGTCTCTTCCTCTGAGTTGTGCCGCTCAATCTCAGATCGTAGTGGTGCAAACAATAGAACCTCCCTGCGCACAGATCATTACAACAATTCACAGATTTGAAAGTTCTGTATCAGAGTGCACACAAAAAACCAATACACTTTCGCAATTTCTACAGACATAACCTAAAAAATGTGATAATCACGCAGACCCAAATATAGCCCAGGTCATATTCCCATGTCTAGATTCCCTCAACAAACGATGACAGTGTTCACTGAAAATAAAACAAATCGCTGTGTTCAGTTGATGGGACGCTATTAATATATCTTACAGTTTGAACCGTCCATGGGGAACAGAACAGGTCTACAGGTGAAGTGAGATCGCCGGTTCTCGCCCAACTAACGGACACAAGTCTTTCGAAACGGCTAGTTATATATATATACAGTATATATGTGCCACTGACATTGATGTGTTCATGTTTAGACGGCCCGTCATTTGATACTGCACTGCTGATTGGTCTCCACGTTCGAATCCAAGACAAAACCTCAAATTGTATTGGCGGTACCCTCCCTCAAACCATTAGCTGTGTACACAACACATCACTTGTGGTGCGTGCACATAAAAATCAGATAAACAACCCCCCCAAAAGCAGCCGTCCCCTAGCGACGCCTTGGGGCACCAACGGTGAAGAGACAAAGTCATTTAATGTTGCCCTGTGCAATACTGAGGACTTATTCAGTGTGAGCTTAAAGACACCCAATTTGCTTGTACATGTTAGAGTTGATGCGAGTCAGATGACAACATGTACTACTACTGGAGACAGAACCAGTGACACCCGAGGCCACGCAGTGTGAAATCAGCGTGAGAGCGATTTGCACAAGCTGTGCGTGCTATCAAAGCTGTGGTTTCTTTAAATGTTTTACATACATTAAACAGTTGCTTGCTCTTTTCTCCAAAACAAACAAACATATTTGTTTTTTCCTTGTGAAAGAAGGATTCAACTGTATAGAAGTATTTCTTTCTTTCTGGAATGATCTGACCTTTCGCTAATTACGATGTAAAAGAATCAGCATGTTTTTATCTGCAGATAATTGACCAATCATGCCTCTAGCTGGAAATACTGGAAAACGCCAACAATTTAGGGTGATTTGGGGTCAGGAGATGCATCCATGTTGCTCCGTTGGTAGAGCGGAGCTTGGGAGTGGCAAGATGTGGTGTAATTAAGTACTAGGGGCTGATTGTATACTGTAGGTTGTACATCCATCCATCTATTCATCGCAGACATACCTTCTACCAGAAGTCGGGGATAGGCATTCTCGATAATGGCTTAAAGATACATCGCATGGATGCAACTGGGACGTATCCTCAGTGATGTATCCCAAGGTCATCGGGGTTTCGGGTCTCGCAACATCATACCCCTCACTCAGGCGACCCAGCCGGGGTTGATCAAGTCCCGACTTATGTCCCAGTAGCTACTCTTGGTCAGTCCCCTAGGGAAAGACCCAAGGCCACACAATCCACTGCTCCAGAACTACTCTGCCGGTACTGGGAGACACCAGGAAGGACTAGGCTCTGTGGGTTGACCCCTTTCCAGACCCCTCCTACGTCTCACCAGGTCTGCTCCTGCTCTCACCAGGCACAGGACCTGTGCGTTGCACCAGACTCCCAGCACCGGCATTTCATTCAGGAGCAGTGAATCATAATGGCCCTCCTAACGGCCTCACCAAGGGTTGTTGGGCTTCCTCCTCACGGAGGACACAGGCTGGGACCCTAACCCATACTGCTCACCCGAGTGCCGTCTACATTCCGGCTGTCACCCGTCTCTCCGGTGGTCACCAGACTATACCCGGTTGTCACATAGTCTATTCCTATGAGCCACTATAAATAGAAACTAAAGGCTTAAAGATACATCGCATGGATGCAACTGGGACGTATCCTCAGTGATGTATCCCAAGGTCATCAGGGTTTCGGGTCACGCAACATCATACCCCTCACTCAGGCGACCAAGCCAGGGTTGATCAAGTCCCGACTTACAATAATAATAATATAATAAGCCTCTCTGGGCCTACTTTAGGAGCAAAGCAATCTATCAGTGATATCAATATGCCATCAATACTGGCCAGCAACTCTACATCTGAACTCAAACGCATATATCTTCATATATGGAGCTGACCTGTTGACACATTACATAGGTTGATACATCCTCCCTCATCCAAACTTCATCTTTGATGTCTCCATTTCTTTTACTTATACCATTTAGTTCAAATTATTAGTGCAGCCGTGCCTGGGAGCCAGTTGAAAGCCAAGAGCCTTCAACAGGCCCGAAAATAAAGGCCTGGCCATACCTGGGCCCTCATAAAAAACAACTGTAAATTAGTCTTAGATCTTTATATATATGAAGAAATGCAATGATACACTACTGCATGAGCAACCCTTTCAAGACATTCATTCAAATGCACACCTTTCCAGGTGTAGAAAATAGTAGGCCTAATCCATAATTCCAGACTCTCTCCAATCCTGAATCGAGTGTTTGTGCTGCTGTGGTCGGCCTGCACTGCCACAAAGCCACTACAGAGAGAAGCAAGCTATTCAGATCTCGGAACAAGAACCCAACTGTTTGATAACCTGTAACTACCATCTGACAAACAGAGCACACACTGTTTTATTTGGACAATCTCTTTTGCACATCTCTGCAATTTTGGTTTATATCTAGCTCAGAATCGTCATGTGTTCACCTCATATTATCTATTGCTGCAGTACTATCTGCCCCACATATATCTAGTCAATATGTGGACAGCAAGGTTTTTTTTTTTAGCATAAAGCATATATTCTTGTGTATCTTGATTGTCTCTGACGCCATTGTTTTGGATTAGAATTTTCAATAGACACGTTTTTAACTGACATTTCGGTTTACATTTGAACTCATTCAGCTAAAAGTGAATAAATCCACTCCAAAAGGCTTCCCTTGCAGGTACCAGTCCCTCTAACTAGGGGCGGCGACCTTATTTTTTTTTACTGGTACCACATTGTTTTTAACATGCGGGCACGTGAGCTGACAGTGCCAGCTCACATCTAGGAAATAGAAAACCTTAATGAACTTTAAAATTTATTGATATTAGAGCTGGTAATGGAGTTAGATAGAATCACAGTAGGAAACTTTAGGTACTTTTATAAATCTCTTCAAGGAAGGCCTTGAATTAAAAGAATAGGCCAGAGTACAAAGAAAACGTTTTGGTCAACACACTGCTCATGTATAATTGTAGGAAAGGATAAAAAAAAATATCTAACACTAGTATTGATTGTTTCAGTTAATTCAGGCTATACACAAAAAGTAGGCTAAAGTTCATAATCACTCAAGACAACAGTTTTACTGTTCTCTTCTTTGATGGAGGAGGAGGCATCCAGGAGCCACACACTGCTTACCCTGTACTGTATGAGAATGTGCACTCAGGTAAGCTGTTGTTATGCAAAGGACTATGCATTGATTTGGGCACCGTACTTGAAACGGCATGAAAATAGGAAGTAGTCTTCCTACACACCACCACACCATGGCAAGCATGACATCGCTGCCTCCGGCCTCCATCTCTTTCCCTGCCTCTGAGTGCTCACCATTGCGGCCATCATAGGAGTAGGAGGCCAGGCGCAGCGTGCTACCGCAGTAGTCGCACTGGAAGCAGCTTCGGTGGAAGAACAGGCCCTCTGCGCTCAGCCGCTCCATCACATACACACGCTTCTTGCAGAAGAAACAAACGTCGCTGGCGCCGACCGATCCTGCGATCATCGACCGAATGGCCTATAGGCGCAAGCGAGAAGGTCAAAGCAGAAAAACTGTTAAAGTCCAGATAACATACAGTAAATCGCTGAAATTGTTTTAATACTTAATATCATATTGTATGTCTCTCAAGATTATTCATAATCCATACAAATATTTGGAGTGAAATCACTTAAAATCGAGTGCATTGATATAGACAGCACTAATGCACATACGAACTTGATGACCTAAATGGCCTGGATAGCCAAAACATCTTTCTTCCAATATGGTACAAATTACAAATAATTGAAATTCTCTTCACCAGTGCCTTTGTTCTTTGCTATGTTGATTTGAATGGATATCACACAAGAAAAGTCATTTATTGACCTAAAACTGCAGCGCAGTTTTAGTTCCCCTAAAGCTGTTTATTTATTTATTCATTTTGAAATAACCACCAGGTCCAAATTCTTCAAATATCTCAGTTTTACACTCACTCACTCACACACTCACACGCGCACACGCGCACACGCGCACACGCGCACACGCACACGCACACGCACACGCACACGCACACACACACACACGTTTTGAACGTCAAAAGAAACTATTCATTGGATCATTAGAGGGACTTTTTCCATAACTGCTGCATTGCCACATGCCCTATGCCCTGTGGAGTTAAGAGACACCCTGTATAGAAAAGGCCCCACCGTCACAAATCAAAGGCTGTAAACACTTTGTGAAGGCCATAGAACCATAGACTGCAGGGCAGAACCCGAGGTATCAAGAGTTATAAATAGCCATCATCCCTTTGCTAAAGACAGTGATAAATAGGTAACTCAAAAACTTCAATCGAGTCAGCTGACTCAGCTCAACAGTGAAATGGAACATAAAGGGATAGTTCAGATTTTTGGAACTTAAGTTGTATGAAATACGGTCCATTAATATAGTGGTGTCAACTGTATAACCAGTTCTGCTCTGGTTTTGGTCAATATTAAGTAGTTCTGGTCACTTTGTGGGGCTCACTGGGGCCACACAGTAAAAGTAAATCTAACTAACCTATTTTTTCTTGTTGAATTATTGCTAATATTAGGACCTCCTTTGATAATTCTTAACCCCCCTAATCCCATGTTCTTTTTGGGTGTAGTAATATGGACACAAATTACATAGTTTCCTGTGATAGAGGGGTCAAAAATGAACAAAGGATCTGCTAATATTTTAGAAATGGGTCAACAATTTCTGGACATCAATTAATACAGTTGACACTACCATCATATTAATGGCAAGTATTTCATACAGCTTAGATTAACTATCCCTTTTAAAGGGGAAATGATATGATTTTATTTTTTTTGCTCCCATGTGTGCTTTATATGCCCACAAATAGTGTGAACAATCTGTCTTTCGTATCATATAGGAGCTTTAATGGAAAACACTCTCAGGAACAGCTTGTTTGATTTGGGCTTCATAATGATGTCATCAGTGCACCCTGCTTTGTATAATTCCTCCTCTTCTTCAGTCTGCAGTTCCAAAATTGCATTTCCACATTGTTTACAATGTCCAACTTCGCTGATTTTCCAAACTGGCCTGGTGTTATCTAGCATCAGTAGCCTATTATAATGACTCAAATATTAAATAATGTGCATATCAGCGCACCCCCACCTCAGGATATTGTGGTACTGCAGCTAAATTGTCCAAACAGAAATGACAAGGACTGGTTATATCAGGGATGATTGAGGTTCAAACCATTAGAAATAAGTGTGCTATGTAGCCTGAGACACATGAGCAAATATGAGCTATTTTAAGCATGTGTGCAACATATCAACATGTCAACTGTGTAATGCACAGTGACAACTAAAGTCTCTGATGTTCATGCGCTACTATACTACTATTAGGCCTAATACAAAACAATGGAATGGACTCTGGACTGAGTCCAATGCAGTCCAGGACTTGTCCCTATTTGTTTTCCCATTTCCCATTGTCAATATAATGTCAATATAAGCCACCATGGGACTGGCCCCATGAAGTGAACAGAGTTTGCACAACTCTGCCTATACTCTAATCCTCTGGTTCTGTGGGTCCAAGTTGAAATGGGGTTGTTATTGGGTAGTGGTGCACACAGTGGCAAGATTGAATTTTTAAAATTCCCATTTTTGGCTAGCCGTCCAGCCTTCACACGGATGAAGGCCAGAGGGCAGTCCATACTGCCTCCGACCACCAAACATTTAGTTACTTGCACAAACGGAGCGAGTGAGCGCAAGTAAAGCAATCAGTTTGCGGCCGTCGTTCGTCGACCATCCCTCAAAGTACTTGGCGGTTTAGGTGATGAGGTAATGGTGACCTGATTAAGAGATCCCTATAAGTATCTCCTTAAGAGTTCTCTATAGGTCAGGGCATTCTCCTTCTGAGAGCTGCACTCCCAGACACTGTGACTCTCCGACCTCCACTTTGGAGAAACTGACAATGTGACTGGTCAGTCACGTTGTTTGAACGGTCCAAAGTTTTGTGCGTGTTGTTGTGATTTGTCACTCACAACCTGAGCTGGGTCTACTCTGCAGTGTAATCATGTTTATTTACAGTAAATGAACGGGGAATTCACCTCTGAGCTGCACAGGTCAGACGCCACCTTAGTTTGGCCGTGTGAAAATGTATTGGCCCAAAGATACATGAGAGATACAGTACATTTGTCAACTAGAATTAGATGACACACACACACCTGGCAGGCTTTCATTAGGTCATCTCTCACCTGTCTGCGCAGCACGGCTGAAGCTGATGAGGGGCTTGGACAGGCGGGAACGTTCTCGTCTAATTTGGCTTGAAACTGATTGGCCATCAGACGCACTCTGGAGCAGCTGGACACGCCCACTAAATCCACCTCAGTGGACGGGCTGTCAATGTCTTGCTGGAAAATATATATTCAGTCATGAGGGTTTCCGTTTGTTTTTCCAAAAGGACCACTTACTCACTATACTAGTGATATACTAGCATGTAAATCACTAAACTAATTTACATGCAATCTATTCCCAGTGCTAGAAGTCCCAGAAGTTTTCTGTCAAAATGTATTGTATTACATAGTCTATATTATTTATTACTTTCAAAAATAACAAGCCATGTTAAAAATTATAGTATTATTTTCTGTGCCAAATGATATGCTATATTGGTTTTGCATAAAATTATATCATGGTATAAATATTAAGTATGTATACATGCCTAAATTAATTATAGAGGAATTTCACAATAAAATTGTTTAGAAAGATGTGGGGATTGGGGAACTCTATTTTTTAATTAATTTAAAACAACAGATTCCATGATGAAACAAAGAAGCAGTTGTAGCACCCTCTACAGCCTCTACAGGGTATGACAAGCTTCCATGTCATCAGTGTGCCAAATGTGTTTAAAATAACTATAACATTTCTGAAAATCAAGGTAGTACCTGTAATAATACAACAATAAAATACACATTTCATAAGTAACATTACTTTGTTACCTAAGAAAGCATATAGTGTATATTCTTTATTATTATACAACATTATTTTCAATGGCCCCCACCATACTATAGTTTACAGCATTACTAACAACATTTTGAGCAGGTCTCTTTCTTTCTCTCTCACCTCATGCTCATCTTGACAAGGTTGACTTGTCTTTCTCCTTTTCCCCAATGCATTTTTCTGTTCCTACAGGTGGGAAATAGTTAGTTAGGAATTAAATGTAACAGCGCGCGCGCACGCACGCACGAACGCACGCGCACGCGCACGCGCACACGCACACGCACACGCACACCTACCGACCTACCCTACCTACCTTTGGGTAGCGCTTGTGGCCCAGCCTACTAAGGAGGGAGGTGGGGGCAGTCAGTGTGGCTCTCAGGTCTGCACTCTGAGCCAGAGACCCTGAGTAAAGGAAAGACAGAGGTCCAAGGGTTGAAAAATATGCTATTAATCGCCCATAAGCCATATTATTGAAATGCTAGAGAGGATGGCTGCTCTTCCCAGCGTCTCACCGCTGGACGGGGCTGTGTCCTTGAGGAGCTGGTAGAACTGAGTGAGGTAGAGCAGCAGGGAGAGAGAGTCGGGTTCCCTCGTGGCGGACATCATCTCCCCCACTGTCATCACCGGAGAGATCCCGAACGCCTGCTCCGCCAGCTCGAACCCCAGGCTGATGTTGTGCTCCATCTCGGCCTCGTCCAGGGAGGCAAAGTCACTTTTTTAGGGAGAGAGAGGCAGTGGTTACTTACAGTATAGCTGCAAGGGTATGCTGCGTACGTGCACACGTGTGTGCGCGTTGCGTACGTCTGTACAGAGACACAAGGCACACATGCATGCAAGCACCAAGTTAATCATAGTAGTTTGGGTTTTTCACATTTTAGTTTAACTTCTTTTGGAATATATAGTTTTTTATTTTATTTTTTTCTATTTTTTATGTTTTAATTGTCAGGTATTGTATAATAAAACTTGTATAAAAAATCATTTACAGATGAATCAACCAACCATCTACAAACAGCAACTATCTGTATTTTTCTACAATTTCAGTTTGTTTTGGTTAGTTTTGTAAACACAAAATACAGTTTCAGTTAGTTATAGCATTAATTAATTCTATTGATAAATCTGGTGAAACTTTTTAACGCAATTAACTCAGGTGCACACTGACTCAACCCACTGAGCATTTTCTCACTAAAAACATAGAGAACTGTTTTACCGAGACACATAGCTGTGTGTCTCCCTGTAACCAGCGCCATAGAGTATAGCTCAAAGGGTCATATGGCATATTTTGGACATAGTTCAAATGGTGATTAATCATGATTAAATTTCATTTTGAAGCTGTGATTAATCTGATTAAAAATGTAATCATTCAACAGCCTTAGTTATTTCGTAACTATTTTCAGCAGTGGCTCAGGGGTCGAGTGGCTGGATGGTAACCACAAGGTCGCCAGTTCGAACTCCACCACAGTTAGTACTGTCGGTGTGTCCTTGAGCAAGATACTTAACACTTTCACTACTTTAGGCACTCGCCTAAAAAAAATAAAAAAATAAAATACTTTGGCGCCCCCTAGTGGCCCCCAAAAGGCAGAAAGGGCGGGTTTGGCAACTGACTAACTCACTAACTAAACTGTTAATTGCTGCCAGTGCTAGATGCACTGGCAGCTACCTTGCATGGTTTCCGTCACCATTGGTGTGTGAATGGGTGAATGCAATGCACTATGTAACGTGCCTGGGATAAAGGCGCCGTTTGTCTCACACACACACACACACACACACACACACACACACACACACACACACACACACACACACACACACACACACACACACACACACACACACACACACACACACACACACACACACACACACACACACACACACACACACAAACACACACACACACACACACACACACACACACACACACACACACAGGCACATCCGCACGCACAGTGGGACACACACATACAGAGGTTCTAATTCCGACCATGAGGCTTACATGAGGTCTGGTCGGTAGTGGTGGATAAGGGCACACAGCGCCAGGCCACTCTTCCAGGACGTGGTCAGATCACTGACAGCAACACTGCCATATCCCTGCGTCTTCTCCTGGCACCAGTGCAGCAACTTACTGGAGTGAGAGAAGGACTCTAGTAGACAGAGAACAACACCACACTGATCACACCCAGTCTGACATTATTAACAGTATATACATGAGGAAAGTAACTGCCTTTAGTACATTTACTCAAGTACAAATATAGATTTCATATCCGCTATGGATTTTGCTAATAAAACATTTGAAATATTGATTTGACGCTCATAAAACTTTGCCATTTTTGTACAAGAAATAAAATATATGTATGACATTTAGAAGATGGGGTCTTTATCTGTCTAATATGTGGTTTTAGTTATTTTAGATTTCAGCAGTGAACGCAGTCTCTCTCTCTCTCTGATGTCACTGACATTACTTCCTGGACTACATGTTGTCTCAGTGAGACAGACCTCTCCTATCCAGTATCCACAGGTAGGTGCAGTGCACCAAAGCATTATGGGGATTATAGTCTAGCAAGTAGTGCCGTTGTCGATGACATCAGAGACACTGGTTTCAATGCTAAAATGTAAAATATCTAAAACCACATTTTAGAGAGATAAAGCCCCCCAGGAAAGCGTTATACAACATAAATCTTCTGAATGTCATTGACATTTTTGGGGGGTCCCTTCAACCATACATAGGAAGTATTTAGTTTAAAGTGTTGTTGTGTTAGGGAGCACACATAATGCATCGAGACATGTGTGACTTGCAAGCCACAGGGATTCTTTTAAGATTTTATTGGTCAGAACTTACGCTCTCTGAGTAGTCTGAGCGAGGGGGAACGGATGAGAGACCCTGAATCTGCATCCAACCCTGTCTCCTTTCCTGTGTAGACCAGGTGACTGACCTATAGAAATGAAACTTGTAAGTACCTTTACCGTTAAAATCACAATCTTTTGTTTGTTGTATCCTAACATTTTGCCATAGCAAAGTATGTGTCTATTATTTTCATTTTCCTACGCTGCATGCTTCACATGGTCGTGTGGTTTGTGTGTAGATGGACCTGGGCCGGAGTGAGGAGCAGCGGGGTGATGTTAGGGTAGCGTGTGGCTGGATCCACAGTGTACAGACACATGTTCTTGTGGATGTTCTCTGGAGTGGTCTGTGGCAGCAGGCGATACAGGCTCTCCCTGGACCAGGTAGACAATGGGAGACAGAGCAGGATTAGAGAGAGAGAGAGAGAGAGAGAGAGAGAGAGAGAGAGAGAGAGAGGGATGCTCTTGTCTGTGTTTGTCTCCCACAGGGTTTTCGAAAACATGACTTTTGACAAAAAAAAAGAAATATTATATATTTATATATATATATATATTGAAGATTCTCACTTTCAAATGTACATCATTTCTGTCTTGATTGTATTGCTTTATTGTGTTTTTTAATGTGCTTTTTGTTTCGGCAATGTAAACATATTTCCTCATGCCAATAAAGGCCTTTGAATTGAAGTGTGTGTGTGCACCCGTGCATATGTGTGTGTTTTCACCTTTCAGCCAATACATCCAGTGGGTCATTGCCCTGTGCCCAGCTACGTATCATCCATGCTGTGTCCAGAGCTGCCAAGAAGCCTCGTGCTATACCTGTTCCCATAGGCCAGAACGGCTGCAAAGAGACAAACAAACTGTAATGCAATGCATGGAGGGAAAACAGGTAGAAAAGAATTCGCTCTCCACCAGGGCCGGATTTATATAATAACTATGCCAAAATACACATACAATACGTTACCACTTGAAACAAACGTGAAAATCCTTAGTTTTGGGTCCGAGAGACTAAACTCAACACCAAATGAGGTATAAATAGTGGACCCATGTATGAAAAAGGTTGAAAACCACTGATATAATGTGATCCTGGGCACGACACACCTTCCGCCAACCTGGGCTCAGACTTCCTTAAAGGAGTCAGGCCGCCTTCTTTTCAACTGAAGGGGAGAGTTCCCTGGTTGCACCATGAATTGAATTTACAGTAAAAGCAGCAAACGTTTCAGTTCTGGGACCCTCGTCAGTGCATTAACGGTTCACAGACCATTGGTCTGCTTGAAAACTATTATTTATGAAGACAAGCCACATTATTTAAGTTTTATGTCTATTGTCTCCCTCTCCTGACAGGGAGAGGTAATTGCAATGAAACCAGAGAAACTACCTAAAACCTCTGCATACAGTATGTACTAGCTATGCCACTACTAAAATAATGTTTTATTTTTCAAAAAAAGTCTAATATAAGGTTGTATTATTCATTGCTGTACTTATACTTGACTTGTTATACTTAACACGTTAGCTCAGTTTTGTGCACCCACTAGCCTGGTCTAGTCTCAATGATTTTGGTCTTGGGGGGGGGGGGGGGCGGGCTGCCGTGGCATCCACACGGCAGTTGAGCTGCGCTCTGATTTGATCTCACTAACGTGCCGTCATCCCCGGCCCCTCCCGCGCCCGTCCACTGCTGTTCTACGTCACATCATTTAGAGCGACGCCCACCCCGGAAGGTTCACTCCCACTTGAAGGCCACTTTCCAACGTGCGTTAGTCCAGGCTTTCCGTTTTCGCGCAAGGCGAACGAAAATGAAAGCCTGGGTGTCGAGGCTATGCGCCCACTGACTCACACTCTCTCTCTCTCTCTCTCTCTCTATTAGACACCATTCCTTACTTCCAGCAGACTGTCTCCCACCAGTGTGATCAACAGCCGGTATCCATGTCGCTGGCGGACCAGGGCGGCGTTCTCTGAGGCGTACATGCAGGTGAAGTCAAACAGTGCCACGTCCGGCTGCCCATAGTGGTTCATGGCAAAATCCAAAGATGGCAGCTGGTGATTGGTGGAGAAGTCCGCCGCCTCTCGGGCATACGCTTGCAGCGCATGCTGGTCCACGTTCTGGTGCGAGAGGAGAAGCTCCGTGTCCACGTAATCCTGATGTAAACAAGTGTGTTCATTAGTCCTAACTGGTACAGCAGCTAATCAAAGGAATGGATTTAATTCACAAGGCCAAAGAGAGGGTCAACGGCAGCCATGGCTTTAAAGGCTTCAGAAATTCCTGTCCTGCTTTGGACGACCTTGTCTGTCGGAAATTCTACATTTTCCGTTTTACACACCATTACAATCTTATTTGGAGATTCGTACCTACAACAATGTGTGTTTCAATTAAAGTAAAGACAATAAATGATTTTTGCATGCCATAGTGGCATGTCATACTATGGGAGTGCTGACGTATGCACAGTTGTAGCCGTTTATTCTGGCTTCCATCATTGTTTTTCTTACCTGTAGAATGACTCCCTTCTCCAGGAGGCTGTGTTTCTTGGCCGTCATTACGAAATAGTGAGTGTCATCCTTGTAGTACACTATGTTTTCTAGGTCAATTCCTGCAGGAACAAGATATAAAATAGGATATCACTGTTGTTCTCAGGCACAGCTTGTTGACAAAATGGTTTGCATCATGTTGTGGCAGCTCTACCTAACCTAAACAAACTTAAAGGGATATTCCACTTTCAAAAAGAATGTTTTGATCATTTTATGGTCTACTCAGTCTCATGTGAACACACCAGATAGTGGAGCAAACATCGGTCAAAAAGAGGCTTAGTTTTTGAGGTACCCCTCCCCGAGGTATAACAAGACGGGACATAGTTTTTTCATAACTTTAGGGTGTCCCCTTTATGAAATGGATTGTCCCGAGATTTACTTTTACTGCAAAGGTCATGAAATTGATCCATGAAGCTACTCAACACCTAAGCAAAAAACGCCTAAACTAAAAGTTGTCAATACTTTGCCATTTTTTACCTGATGCTTATTTTTACATCAAATTTGCACAGATTGTCTACAGGTAGTGTCCTTACATCCCAGAAGAGCCAGAATGCCAATATTTGGTTGTATTGTAGATCAGAAGTCTTTTTATAAGGTATTAAATAGGCGGAAATAGCAAAAAAAAAGTTGACCTTTCTGAGTCCTACTCTTGCCCTACTCTGTATTAGAGGTATAACATAACGGGACACCATTTTTTCACGTCTTTAGGATGTTTCCTTCATGAAATGGATTGGCCCAAATTTTACTTTTACTGCAAAGGTCATGAAATTGATCCATGAACTCACTCACCACATACACAAAAAACGCTTATTCTAAAAGTTGTCAATACTTTGCCATTTTTACATGTTGCTTATTTTTGCATCATATTTGCACAGATTGTCTACAGGTAGTGTCCTTACATCCCAGAACAGCCAGAATGCTAATATTTGGTTGTATTGTAGATCAGAAGCCTTTTTTTTTAATAAAGGTATTAAATAGGCGAAAATACCAAGTCCTACACTTGTCCTACTCTTTATTAGATTTTTATTAGACGTATAACTAAATGGGACACAGTTTTTTTTCCCACATCTTTAGTATGTTCCCTTCATGAAATGGAATGTCCCAAATGTTACTTACTGCAATGCCATGAATTGAATCATGAAGTGAAACACGACAGAACGAAATAACACCTATCCTGAAAGAAGGAAAATCCAAGAAAATCAAAAGTCATTTTCTACCTGCTAATTATAATTGCATCATATTTGCACAGGGTCTGGAGAGTCTCAAAATGTCAGAATGACAAGATCTATTGTGAATAAGCAGCCTTTTCACAAGGCCTTAAATAGGCAGACATTATTTGTGCTAGTTATTTTCATATCTTTAAGTTAAACTTTTACAGCAAATGTCATGGAATTAATCCACAGTGATCACTAGTTCACTACGGCAAAAATGGCTTTAGTGCAGGAAGCAAAACCCCCAAAGTTTACTGTACCCCTGCTAGGGGTAGAACAAAATGTAACAATGTTTTTGTCACATTTACATCAACCCTGAATTAGGGAGTTCCAAGTCAATCCTTTCACATTTTCTACCTGCTGCATGGTTGTGTTTAGGTCATGCTTGCACAGTTGCACAGATGTTCTAGTCAGTTATACATCCTCAAGCAACCTAAATTGGTTGTATAATGCAGTGGTTTTCAACCTTTTTGATAGCCGGGCCCACTATGTATATGGTCATGCTTGCACAGTTGCACAGATGTTCTAGTCAGTTATACATCCTCAAGTAACCTAAATTGGTTGTATAATGCAGTGGTTTTCAACCTTTTTGATAGCCGGGCCCACTATGTATTCATAAATTTGAGCCACGGACCACCATTTGAGGACATTTTAGCCCCACAGTCCCATAACTAAAGGTTTATTTTGCTTTTGTCCACAACCAGGATTGGGGAAACAAAACAGTCAAACATACAGATCAAAATGACCATTAATCTTCTACATCTTCTACATTATCTAATTGTGTAGACTTGGGCTAATTCACATGATGAATATTTTAACTCTTCAGAGCGTAAACATGAAACCAAATGGACCCGCAAGGGTCCATTTGGTTTCATTTTTACGCTCTCAAGAGTTACCTCTGGTTAACCAACATTTCATCTGGTTAACCAACTTAGCTGGGGGCTACCCGGAACCATCTCAAGGACCACTGGTGGTCTCCGGACAACCTGTTGAAAACCCCTGCTATAGTGAATTACTGTAGCCTTTAATATAAGGCTGTATTAGAGGCAGGCATAGCCAAAAGCTTCTAACTACAGTATTAGTATTAGTACCCCAAAATTGCGTCTGATAAATGGTGCATTTATATAGCGCCTTTATCCAAGGCGCTTTACATAGCTTGTGCATCACATTCACCACATTCACACACACATTCTTACACTGATGGCAGTGGAAACCATGCAAGGTACCTACTAGCATATCAGGAGCAATTAGGGGTTCAGTGTCTTGCTCAAGGACACTTCCACAGTAACTCTGTGGGAGCCTGGGATCGAACCAGCAACCTTGCGGTTACCATCCGGTGACTCTACCCCTGAGCCACTGCCACCCCTATGTGCCACCCCTCTGATGTGCTGGTTCGTACCTTGCATGGCTTCAGCTGGTGTATGAATGTATGTGTGAAAGAAAAAATGTAATGCACTACCTAAAGCACCTTGGAAAAGCTGCAATGGTTGATCATCAAACAGCAGATTATGGAAAACAATCAAAGTTCCCCGAACACTTCTCAATGACATTGAAAATAACCTGCTGACTTAGTAGGCTACCATATTTTTGTTATTTCAGCTGTTTAAACATAGGCCTACCTGAGAAACATGAAGTGGGTAAAATGAAAACATGGCATCAAGATATACTGTATTTCCTGTTATTTAGCAGCAATTTAGTATACACAGGCATTTTACAGTAATGGATCAGGATTTGGACATAAGGTTGTGACTTTTCTGCATTTGTATTTTCAAAGCATGGATACATTCTTTTTTCTATCCTTGCTTTCATGCTTCAAAGCATGGATACATATGGATACATTTCTCTTGATGTGAAAGAAATCCTTATAACCTTCCATGTCATGAATCATGGTCAAGTTTTGTTCTACCACTGATGGCAGTACTACATGGTAATATACTGTAGATACTTCCAGTAAGACATCTGAGGGTGATAAACCTTTAGGTCTAGGTTGTGTGCACTCATCCCCCTGGGTGCTGCCAGACTGCTGGGTGAGCACCATAATGCTTGGCATGGGGGGTCAGATCAACCTATGGAATGGATTCTGTTCTGGCCATGGAGTGTGTTGATAATACAGGTTTTGCAAGCATATCAAGGGAACAGATCTAAGGGTGACAGCAGGGCCTTGAGTGGACCTAGGTAGGGCAAGCCTTTAATTTTCAGGCCTGTTGAGAATATTGGGGCAGGCATGTCTAGAGTTTAAATGCACAGGTATCAGTCAAAGGGGGGACATTGAATGGGAAGGATGGTTGGGGAAGAGCAATACTGAAGCAAAATGACATGTGCACGAGCACCAAAAGCCCCCCCTCTGCACATGACTGCATGTAAGTAAAAACAACCAGCAAGTAGATGTCAAAGAATTTACCCACTTTCAGTAACTTCATGGATTAATTTCATGACTTTTTCTGGTAAAGGAAAAAAATTCCATTCCATTAAGCGGATAGGACAAGTAAAGGCTGCTCAGAAAAGTCAACTTTGTGCCATTTCCGCCTATTTAAAGGCCTTAAAGGGGTTGCTTATTCACAGTAGAACCAAATATTGTCATTCTGAGAAACCTGCAGACCTTTTGTGCAAATATGAAACAACAATAATTATAGGTAAAATTACAGCATTTTCTTGGATCTCTGTCTTGCAGGATATGGGTTTTTTCTTTATGTCGTGTGTCACTTCATTTATTATTTTCACTTCATTTATTAACATTGCAGTAAAAGTAAAGCATGGGAATAAACATTTCATGAAGGGGACATCCTAAAGATATAAAGAAACTATGCCCCATTTAGTTATACCCCTAATAGAAAAGTCCTGCTCCTCTCCTACTCAGAAAAGTGAACTTGCTATTTCCGCCTATTTAATACTGTATAAAATAGGCTTCTGATCTACAATAGAACCACATATTGGCATACTGGCTTTTCTGGGATGTAGGGATACTACCTGTAGACCATCTGTACAACTATGATGTAAAAACAATTAGCAGGTAGAAAATGTCAGAGGATTTACCATCTTTTACAATAGGCGTTTTTTGGCCTGTGGTGAGTAGCTTTAAGGATCAATTTCATGAACTTTGCAGTAAAAGTAAATCTCGGGACAATCCATTTCATGAATGGGACATCCTAAAGATATGAAAAAACTATGTCCCGTTTTGTTATACCTCGGGGAGGGGTATAGTCAACTTTGGAGCATATTGTTTGCTCTAATAAGACAGTTCATAAGTTACTCCATTCAGTATTTAGATATTTGATGTTCATTTTAGCGCCTCCAGCTCCTTCCTATACAAACCCATTATAACTTAAAACTCCATTTTAACCATGACAGATGATTCGAAAACAACCCATCTTTTTCTGGTGACTGATATTGTCCTCCTAATACGTGAGAGTCCTGTGGAATTTCATTTACAGCTTTCATTTATTTTTAAAATATTGTTTTGGAAAATGTAGCCACCTCCATATTTGGATATACCCACCTAAATGAATAAAAGAGTGGAGTTGGATTCTGTTGTTTGCACAATGTTTGCACACACTAGATTGCCTATATTACCTTTAATCATGAACCAGTCCGTTAAATTCAATGATTTACATTTATATAAAAAGCTAGTACTGAATAAATTACTTTTTAATAGAAAAAGGTCTGACCGGTATCTTGCCGCAGTTCCTGGAAGAACCTCTGATTGAAGATAAAAGCCACTCCACTGATCTCCTCCACCTTGGCCTCCGCAGTAGTGTTCCTGTTTTTGAAGTTAGCTGTGATGGCGATGGCCAGCTTCCCTCGAAATTCCTTGCGTTTGAAACCTTATATCGTAAACATATATAGGAAGCCAGTACATAATATACAGTATATATTCTGAAGCACATAACAATACTAAGGTGTAAATCTTAGACACCTTAGTGTCAGTCAAATGCAGTTACCTAAACCATCACTCAGTAATAAAGATTTCAGCTGTGTTTTTTTCCTCTCAGAGCACAGCAGACTCACATGAATAAACAAATAAAACACCAATGGCATCTTATTTCTTTCATAAATAGAGAATATTTCCCACAACAGGAACTGCTCCTGACGCAGGATGATGATGTCACATGAGATGATGTCACGTGTGATCTAGCTCTATAGAATATATGGATGAACATGCTCATGTGACATCATCATCCTGCGACAGAAGCACCTCCTATTGAGTGCAAGATTCTCTATTTATGAAATAAAGTATTGAAGGTGTTTTTATCTGCATGCTTTAGTTATAGAAGGCAAGTACAGTGTTTTAAGGCATATTTGTCTTATTAGCCAGGGATCCTTTTAAGACATTTGTGGTCGTAGTGACTACATCGGCCATTGAAAAAATATTATTTTTAACAACTCCATTAGTTTTAAAGGTATAGCTGCAATATTACTCGAGGGACGAGGGTGTAATATTATATCATTCTTTAATGTTATATCATGCACTTCCACGATATCTTCGAAAACCACAGGCGTGCATGAAATCGCATTAACGCACATCCTCTCGTTGTAAAACTTATAATATGAATGTACCAGGCAATGTGTTCCGACGTCCATCCGCTCCAATGACAACATCAAACTCCAGCTGGCTGACAGGATGGGATTTAGGATCCACCAATATTCTCCATCCCACCTCTGTATAAATGATATATTTAGATATATGATATACGTTGTATATAATCGGTTGGTCTGACAATGAGTTAACACAAATACTGAGTCTTACTTCTGTGTTTCTGGTGTTCAGGGGGCTCCAGCAGTTCCTTGAATTCCACATTGACATGGACCTCCACCCCCAACAGCAATGCCACCTTCAGTAGTACCAGCTGAAGCTGTCGTATACCTGCAGAAATAGACGGGTTAAATGACACGGCTGTTATTAATAACTAACTAACTTTTCTCAAAATTACTCGGTATACACAGATTGTGCATCACCCATTCTCACACTGATCGTAGCAGTAACCATGCAAGGCGCAATCAGCACATCAGGCGCAAAGTGGGAGTCTTGCTCAAGGACACTTAGACAGTAACTTTGACCGGCAACCTCGCAGTCATCATCATCCGGTGACTCTACCCCTGAGCCGCCACTGCCAATGTAAGAAAGTTACATTCAGATAGTAGGGGTTTGTTTGCTATAGCAAATGCAGGGCCCCTTGAGATCAAGTCATGTTGAGTCCAGAATGACTATTTAAGGGCCTGTTGATTCTGTGAGTATCTTACTAATTAAATTCCCCAAGATTAAAGCTGGAATGAACTAGAAACCGTGGGGTTTTTATTATGGATCCCACCCAATTATCTTGCACAGACTGTACTGTACTACACTGAGCTATACTACATGTGATGCTTGGAATGTTTGTTTACAATAGCCACTTTACTGCTACGTGGCTTATTATTTCTACAACTTAATGATTCAGACATATACAGTATTCTAGCATGATGATTGAGTTTAAACTGAGTAATACACTGTCTGGTTGCCAGAATGGGTATGAGTATTTCTGATTAATCAGGCACCTATTTGTTTGTGGAGTATGATACAGAAATGGGATGAAAAAAAAAAAAAAAAAAAAAAAAAAACATCATAATTTTTAATGGCCTTTATTGATGTTGGGCAGGCCTCAATGCGCCATCATGCAGCATGTTTTATTGAAGATTGAGTTTTGATTACACAAAAGTGAAAATGTTGACATTTTTGTCATGCATTGTCACGTATGGCCATATAATGACATGGTCTATAGTGTATTTTTCAATTCACTGGTCCTTTAACACAGATGTTTCCAAACCATTGGTACTAGTACCACTTCTAGTACTTGACACCTCTGGTCTGGTGGTATCCAGACTAAGAGTGATCATCCAACTAACTACGGTTGGGGAACAATGCATTAATATTTTCCGCCATAGCATTGGATCCTCCCTGCACCCCATTTCTCTGCCTGTCTCACTTTCTATCTACTCTCTGTTTAAAGTGGGTTGATCTTAGACAATATAATACTTGTGCTTCTTCTTTCTCATCTCTGTTGCTTTAAAACCTGCCACGAGCATATCTGTCAAATAACATTTATGTGTAATAAAGATGTTATGTTTGACTGACTGATATGGTCAGTCAAACATGTGTAATAAAGATGTTTTAATGACTGACTGATATGGTCAATGGATCCTGCGCAGAATTTGCCGTAGAACTTCTTCGCCCCAAGACCCCTCAGGTCATGAATGGTGAAGGGCCAGAGGTGGAGGACGTTGTTCCTGGAGAAGCCGTCTCTCTTCTCCAGCAGCACCACCCGAGCCCCCATGAAGCCCAGCTCCACCGCTGTCCGCAGACCGCAGGGACCCGCTCCAATGATAACGCACTTATAGAGACAGAGAGAAGAGCCCATGTCAGCCAAATGCCCTGCTGACACTGGGCCAGAACCATGAAAGAGATTAGAGAATAATCAGCATGTGACCCAATACTCAAATGGGTACACAGTAAAAGCATTAGTGTAAATGGTGCACCAGTGGAGTGGTACACTTTACATAGTGCACTAAATTCACCCAGTCACACACGTAGGCAACATTTCTGGTTGAGAAACTTGGCTTAATAAGCAGCATACTGGGAATACTCACTCGATTTTTGGTAGAATATGCTGACGTTAAAGTGTAGGTTCTGCCATAATAGGAACGGCTGCGACAGCAAGCATGTTTATCTATCGAGCACTGATTGACTACCTGTTGCCGTAGCGGACACTGCCGCCATTGTATGCTTAAAGTCCCTAGTGTCTAGTGCCCAAGGACACTTCAACATGTGTACCATAGCACAGCAAATAATAATAATAATAACACACAAAATACAATAAATAGAATAGCTTGCTTTTGTTCTTCACAAATTAGGCACGAATAAAGCAGCAACAGATCAGGCTTACTGTGGTGTTTGCACAGGCTTGGCCCCTCATATACTCTTGATGTGCTGCCCTCTTATCCAGTTTGGCCCACAGGCCGCTGGCCTTCCAGTAGTTAAGGCGTTTCTTGATGGTGTGGTACAGAGGCTGCTCAGGCGGCCTGCCGGTATGCGTGAGCTGGAGGTGTTCGCACAGCTGACGGAAGGCACGGAGCGTGGCCCTGCAGGTGGTCGCCTGGACAAAGGCGTCGAACATTTCTTGGGCTCGGCTCTCCGAGTCCACAGGCCCGTCTCCCATGGCAAACCCAGAGCCAGGACACCCAGCAGGGCAGGGCGTCTCCAGTTGGCCAGGTCAGCGCCCCACTCCAGCTACAGGGAAATTATTAACAATGGGAAATTATTAAAAATGGACACCACATTAAAACAGATAATAATCACACAAGTTACAATGCAGCAATTGCTGCATTGTATCTTGTGTACTGTGTACATGATGTTAGCATCATTAGTAACAAAGTTCCTTTAAATAACAATATAAATATTCTGATTTGTTCAACATGGACCTCCCCATCTCTCTAGGACACCTCACCCCTTTTGCAAACATAGCTTTAGGACACATGGACAACTTTCTTGGAGTTTATGTGTTTGTAATATCACTTTTTAGATATTTTAGTTATAATGGATGTTCATGAGGTCATGAAGTGCAGTACCCCTCCATGTGGAGAGGCTGCATGGAGGAGTGACTTGGGCCAGGAATCATGACCTCATGAACATACAGTATATTCCTAAACTATCTAAAGAACTATATTGCACACATAAAACCTCCAAGAAGAAAGTGCTCTATTGTGTCCTATTAAAATAAGCTGTGGTTGGGTGAAAGGGGTGAAGTGTCCCTTTAATAAACAAAAACTCAATTTCAGACCCAGCCCTGTTACCTAACAAACAAATTACAAACGCAATTAGTCAAAATATATTTATTCAACACGAAAGACATATCACTAATTGAGGTGTGAAACAACAAGGCTTTAACAAGTGCCATGACAAACCTTTATCTATCCATCGTTTTCAAATCACAATATGAAATTTGCATGCAAACATGAGGGGTATCAGGGTAAACAATCGGTGTATGAATGGGCATGTGTGTGTGTGTGTGTTTGTTTACAACACACTGGGAGGGAGCATAATGACCCTTTCACACCAGACCCTTCCGCACCAAGCACCAAGGCAAAGAGCGTGCGCGCACACACACACACACACACACACACACACACACACACACACACACACACACACACACACACACACACACACACACACACACACACACACACACACACACACACACACACACACACACACACACACACACACACACACACACACACACACACACACACACACACAATACTGACTTATGTGTTAACCCAATTTACAACTACCAAATGTTAATCCAAATCACAACTAAAAAGTACAAAACAAAAGTACTGCCATAGATGTTTTTTGGTACTCCTAAAATGCACATACAATTCACTAGGGAATGGAAATTAAAATATCAATAAGAGAGTTTTCTAGTACTCACTGTGTACTCAGTTGTCTGTCTCATGGACACACAGTGTAGTACTTCATGGTGCCAGTTTGACAGTGACAGGTCCAAGTCAAACTTAAGCTACAACAAATATACTCCACAGCAATCTTCATACCTGCCCTACAGACTGTAGACCACCTTCACAATCTGATCGACTGGTCCTGCACTGGGCATTATGCCTCTAGGATGACCTTACACACACACACACACACCCACACACACACTAGGGAAGGGGATGAGACTGGCAAGGAAACTCCTCCCACCCAGCCACTTACACACAGGGAGGCACCTATACACGTGCACACATTAGGAGACAGATTTAAAGGATCTGGAAAGCTTAGCGACAACAAGGATCAGGACGGTAGAGATCTTTAACTCTCCCGTCCTGAACCTGATTCAGATAGATAGATAAAATATTGCTCAAATTGAATACTGGATGTGACACCAATCTTGTCAACGTCATCATCATTGCCATTTTCATTTATCTGGAGTCTAGACAGTTCTCATCTGGTTTGTACCAGATACAAGTGCAAGTCAATGACACGCTGGAGCCAATGTCCACTCCACCCTGGTTCAGATTGTGTATATTAAAATATATACATGATATGGTTGTACTATAACTAAGTAGGCCTACTTGGAATATAATCATCGGAAGACAATGTGCACACAGGGACAGCAAAAGTTAATATCACAGACAGTCCAATGTATTGTTTGCGCACAATGATGTAACACACACTAGGAGAATACAGAGTATAAGCTTGTGTATGTACAGTAAGTAAAACTGAATGGGCGGCCGGACGGCATTAACGTCTCTTCCTTTCAATAATCTCCCTGTGGAGACTCCCTCCCCTCACACACTTAATCCACTAGCCATCCTCCATCTATGCTACAGCTCAGCTCCATCTAGTGTTGAAGAGGCTGAAGCGGGCAGAGACCATGCACTATGGTCAGAACGCAAACAACACTTTAGTTACACTTTAAGCTATTGAAAAATATCAGATCAACGAGCTCATATCGCGCCACCGAGTGGCGCGATATGAGCTCGTAGAGCTCATATTTTAAAAGAAAATTGTGAAAATGATGAGCACAACTAAGAATATATTCTATTTGACGCCTGATTGTAGTTTCTCGGACACTAGATTGTGGTTTCTGATGCTAGATTCTGTCAGATTCTAGTTTCTCTGAAAAATCTATGCTCCTGTGTCGGTGATGCTTAACATATTTCATGCCAAGGACCACCAGAATTAACTAGATTTGGCTGCGGACCCTCCATCTGAAAACATGTTGTATGGATCCCCCAGAAGTAACGATTTTAGTTCAAAATATTTGCTTCCGAAAGAATATATATTCAAAGATTTGCATCACATTTTCACAATTTTCCAAAAATATCTGACCTACAAGCTCACAGCGCGCCACTCGGTGGCGCGCTGTGAGTTTGTAGGTCTGATATTTTTCAATAGCTTAAGTGTAACATAATGCTTTGAACACCAAAACACGTTCAGTACACAAAGGGTAAATGGACAAACATCTGCAATAGTAAACTAGATATTATGTACAGACAGGTGATAGTTTTAGCCATGGTTCCTGTGATTGTTTACTCCCTCACTCAAATCAGAGAGGACAATAATTGTTTGTGATTCATTATGTCGCAAATGATTTTAAAATCGACACGGACATTAAAACACATCACACAAAACTTATTTTTGTCATACTGCCTAGCTGGTAGTCCACTGACCACCAGTCAAATGACACTATAACATTTAATAAACCAAGCAACACAAACTGTACATTACATTAATAATACATATGCTACAAAATATTTCATAAAAGAAAAACATTCAATGTGAACATCAGGAACTTTGCAGTAGCGCTCTCCCCTTGGTCTCATATGGCAACAAAAGGGCTAGAATAGCACACAGCACACAGGCCAGGGTGAATGGAGTCATGGCCAGTATTACAGAGTGTGACATCAGCACCTATAAAACAAAGATTGTGATGTTAAAGGTTAAGCTCCTTTTTGTGTGCCACAAGGCACAAGAAAGAGAGGCAGGCCAAAGAACAACTTGTGCAGGGACCCCCTTGAGGCCGACAAGAAGCAAGCTGGACTGTTATGGAAAAGTACGCCTAGGATTAGGGGTATAAACATATAGTAACTGTATCAAAATATAGATTTCAATTTGATAAGTCCAACTATATCAAAATGTAAACAGCAAAAATCGAATTAATAGATTTGACAATACAGCCTGTAAGTTCATATTTTCACTGTTTCCAGGACTTATTCATAGATACATGCAGGGGCGGATCTAGGCATGGGCATGGGGGGGGGCAATGCCCCCCTAAATACCCAGTCTGCCCCACCAAACATGATGCCATTCAAAACAACCCAAGATATTTCAAATTAAAGTGCTTACCGGTAAATTGATTTGAAACACTACTACTGCTACTAACTACAATTTTAGCACCACTAAACAGCATTTCATCATTGAAAACAGAAAACTCTCTGAGTCAGACCTTTAGCTTTATGCATGCTGCGTGTCTGTTGCAACTTCAACAACAACTGATGTTATTATTGATGCTTTACTTGACTAATAAAAGTCCTGTAACTGAAAAAGGTATGGGTGCGACTTCAACGTGAAATATATTTTTATAGAATCTAGGCTGTGCACAACCTTACTTCCCACCTTGCAATGTCCTTCTACCGCTGGCCTGTGATTCCCTTTCTACTCTCCACAAATAATATGCATCATATCAAACAGACAACCTTTCAGCATAAAAAAAGCTAAAGCTGCAGTGTTACTGCATTTCGAGCTTGTGGATCTGCTACTTTTGTGTGACAATCAAGTTAGGGTTAAAGTACTTTCTGCCTGACAGCAACAATACATTACAGCAAATTCTCTGTGGATTTCACTGACCTCACAGAGGGTACTGCGGTTCCCCAGCTTTCTGCCTTGTTTGTGGCAGTTATGTCCTCACCACACAGCAACATTTATTTTTTTATATTTTCATCCCATGATTTGTAACCCATTATTCACCCCTGTGTCATTGTGATCCTGGCCTCAACACAAACTCCGCCAACCCGGGGAGGTGGGCAGACTGGCCTCATGCATCCTTCACTGAGGAGTCAGGGAGCCTTCTTTTCACCTGACAGGGGGAGTTTCTCTGGTTGGACATGGAACGTGGCCCGTGGAAGGAACACGTTATTCCAAACAGTTTCTGTCCCCTCCATCAGGTGCCCCCGGCTGGTCAGGAGAGGCAGTCTAGAGACCAGGATTACTGCATGTTTTTTGTGAGGGTAATTACCCTAGGGGATACGGGTAGAACATGCAAACTTCACAGAAACTCACCAACCCCCCCACAGGTATGTGAGGCGACAGCACTTGACCACTGTGCCACCCTGAACCCATAATCTGTCTATCTTTGAGTGGTGCAGCCACTCCTATGCACAGCAAAGTGTGTCCCTATGTTTAAGGTCGCTGTTTGTCTGTTTAGCAGCCATTTAGACAGACACACACACGCAAAAACGTGCGAGTCAGGGGAAAGGGCTTGTCATAAAATCGGGGAGTTTCGAGCATAATTAAGGGAGCGTTATTTAAATATTTTCAGCTTCAACCAAATTTACACTAGGATCAGCTGTATAGGATCACTTGATAAATGCCACATGTGCATACAATAAAACCCATAATAAATATACTAAATATACACTCCATTGATAAATGAGACCCATTAGTGTACAGAGAAAACTGGGAGCGGAGAGATAGAGGAGACAGGACAGGACAGGACCGACAGAAGAGATACGAGACGTGACACCGGGAGTCAGTTTCCAAACCGGGACCATGTCCATGCAACACGAGGAGCATGGAGAACCCAGGACCGACATTTAACACTTTTATTCTTCCGTACTCATGGATGCTATAAAACAGTGACTAAACGCTAATACAAAATGACCAGAGGGGCGCCAACATACCTGTGCTATGAAGGGTGCAATCATTCCACCAATACGACTGAAGGAGGTACAGAAGCCCATCCCAAGAGACCGCGTTATGGTGGGATAAACCTGAGACAAAAGAAGTGTTAAAGTGCAAATAACACAGATTCCTAAATTTATTTTTAATACTTAATATCATATTATATACAGTATGTGCCTCAATATTATTTCTAAAGGTTTGAGCCTCAATCACCACTGATATAACCAGTCCTTGTCATTTCCTTCTGGACAGTTTAGCTGCAGTACCACAATGTCTTGAGATAGTAGGGGTATGGAGAATATTTTATAGTTGTAGAGTTTTATAGTTTTATAGTTATTATAATACTGATGCTAGATAAAAAACAGTCTTGTTTAAATTCCAGGAGGAATTATGCAATGCAGGGTGCATTGATTACATCAATGCACCCATCAATGAACGATTGATTACATCGTTCCAAAGCAATCTCCATTAAAGCTTCTATAATATGATATGAAAGACTGGCTGTTCAAACTACATAATTTGTGGGGATAGAAAACACACTAAAAATACTAAAAAATTAAAAAGTTGCATTTCATGTTGTATCCCCTTTAACACAGAGAGAGACAAAGTGATGGGAACTCACTTATGGACACATACAGCAGAAATATAATAAAAAACAAACATTCACTGTCGACAAATTATTTCAATGGATGTCCTTCACTTGCATGCATGCAGCATTAAAGACTGGACAATACATGTGTGGAATTCGTACCTCTGCAGTGTAAATATACGTCACGTTAAAATTCATGGAGACCAGAGACCTGAGCAACAACAGCAGCACCGTAAAACCAGCCCTGGAAGACACAGAAACAAAGGGAAATGAAGGGAGAGAAACGTGGAAAGAGTGTGGGCGTATCTGCTACTTCAGTGACAGCAGGAAAAGTCACGAAAGTATCAGATACGACCCAACTAGGCACGCAAAAAGTCAATGAGTGATTCTTAAGCTCACAACTCACTGCATCCATGACACTTGTCAGCAGTGTTCATTTTGGTTTTGTTTTAGTCATAGTTTTAGGGGTGGGCAGTGACTTTACCACTGTGCCAACCGTAGCACTTTTGTCATTTTAATCGTATGATATGTTGTATTCTGAATTTAGTCGACTAAATATAAGATCGTAGACGCCAAAAGCTACAGAAGAGACAAAACTAAATAGCTCATAACTCACAACTCGGTTTGTTTGTTTTCAGAGATCTCTTTGCCACTAGATGCGCCCAATATTTTAGGCTAGCTTTTATTTGTCGACAAAATGTACAATATAGAGTATTTAGAGTTTAGTTTGTATTTAAGCCAGTGAACAAGGGTGGTCGACTAACTTTTCTCGTCATAGTTTTAGTCAAACGGCATTAACACGGCGTGAGGGTCTTACATGGTGGTGCAGATGTTGACCAGCATAAACAAAATGGCCGACGTGAGCTGCAGCACTGCCAGGCTCCACTTTCGTCCAATCACATTCAACAGCAATATGTTCAAAGGGATAACTGCGGAGAGAGAAAAGAGAAGTGAAGAGAGGGTTTGAGTTGTTCAGTCAGTAATTCGTTGGACATGGCAACATTATGACCAGTGTTGTAGTGGTACTTTTAGAAGTGGGGTGACGCCTCTTAAGGGACATTCCACCCATTTTATTTTATTTTTTCTGAGAGTGTACAAATGTGAACCAAATGGATCCTAGCGGGTCCATTTGGTTCCATTTGTACACTCTCAGAAAAAAGGAAACTCGTTAACATGGTGAAACACATCTTGATGATTTCACCATGCCAATGCTTTTTTTTTTCCTTTTGCCCCAAAAATATTTTAGAGAAGTGGGGGGACGCCGTCCCCCCGCGTCCCCCCTCCACTACACCCCTGATTATGACCAATAATAAAAAGTACCCAAGTACATTTACTCTAGCACTGCACTGCACTTAACACATGAAGCACAAAATGACGTCCTGCAGTGACTCTGGTGGTGTTCAGTAATAGGCCAGATCACAGCTCATACGATCTTTACGTCATTTCCAGGACATCTTCACCAGTTGAAATAAAATAAAGCTTATTCTGGGCCAGATCTGACTAGTTATGATCGAAGTTAATCTGGCCTCAAATCGGCCTCAAATCATTTATTCATCCAGGAACAGTGGATTGAAATCAGGGGATATTCTGGGCCAGATCTGTTGTTTTGACTTGATCTGGCCGCAATCAAGATGTCAGTAAATTGTCCAGGTGCTGACCTGTCCTTCATGCTGGGAAGTAAAACGTTGAGGTATTTGTATCTTCTTGTATCTTTCCAATCTATAATACTTTTATCTCTGTAGTCCAGTACAAGCGCAAAAGGTGCACTGTGAGCTTGTTGATTGTGAGCTTGTTGATCGGCTATTTTCAAAAGATTTGTAGACATTTTTAAATGTCTGTGCGTGTAAATTGGGACGCACTGCACAACAAACTATATACAGTACTTGAAGCCAATACCTTTTCCACTGTCATTCAAATCATTTTTCAATTACAGACATTTACTCGTTGTTAAAGGGACATGTTAGTGACATTTAGAAAATTTAGAACACTTTCCTGGGGGTCTTTGTGTGTGTAATAATGTGGTTTTAGATAATTTAGATTTTTAGTGAGCCTAGTGTCTCTGATGTCATCTACTTCCTGGTAGTGCAGTGCACCAAAACATTTTGGAAATTGTATTCCATGAAGTAGTGTTGATGACATCAAAGCCGCTTCTAAATTATAAAATCTGCAGATGCTTGAAGAAGGTCGCTTGACCGAAACGTTGCCTCAATAAAAGTTTTTGCAAGTAGACGGTGTGCGGGCCTCTATGTACATTGGTACATGTATCCTGATCATAGCTTTTTGCCTGCCGACGCACCCGTCCCAGAGACTCTATGGTGTGCATTAGACTTTGTCGCCTAAATTATAAAATCTAAAAACCACACATTATAGATATTGACACCAATGAAAGTGTTCTAAATCTTCTACATTTCATTAAGTCATTTTTATTTTTTGTTAAAAGGGTTAAATGTCCCATTAAACCAAGACAGACCCTGTGCGGTCGAAACGCGTTGGTCATTTCAGTTGCCTTGCTCTTCAATAAACGATATAGTATATATTTTTCACACTGAAGATGGAGTGCCTTGGTTTCCTTTTTTCTTTTTAAAAGTCTGCAGTTTACACCTTTTGGTTTTAAGCAGTACAAAACACTTTAAGAAGAAGAACCATTCTTGTTTATGTCCCATTAAACATTTGAGTATGTGTTCCAACCCCGCCGCCCCTCACTCACGTACGACCTCCCCGAGGCAGCTGATGAGGAGGGTGCTGTAGTCGTCTTGTCCGAAGGGGATGCAGTAGCACAGGCCTTCCTCATGGCGGTGTTTGACGTCGTGGTCCGCGCCGGCGTCCGTTATGCACAGCAGGTTCTTCTCCAGAAGCTCAGAGCTGCTCAGCACAGAGCCGTAGTAGGAGAAGGACGCCACAAACCTAACGCACACACAGGCGTAAAGGAACATGCGCAAAAGGTGAGTGCATATAAAACAGACAGACAAAAGGACACTGTATAGAATTAGAGAGACAACAATATACATAATAATAAATTATCCAATTACGTTTAAAGATAATAATCATCATCCTGTTAATTCACAAAACCGATGTGTGCTTGTGTGTTATCAGAAGACTAAATAAACACAAATACAAAATACAAACACAAAATGCGTGAAAGTGACCTACACGTGAATATACTGTAGCATTTTTTTTGAAAATCAAACATTTGAACATTGACCTTGTTTGGTCAAAGTAATAAACACAAACATCTGTCCTGGGCCGGCTCTGCTGAGAACGCAGAGATGGCGCAGGTCCTGTAAAAATTCTAATAATGGTCGATAATAAACCTGATTACAATGGTGTAGAAGGCAGCATTACCATGTGTACCACAGGATTGCAGAGGTCTTTCTCCATATTGGGCTGACAAGGATACGCCAGCTGCCTCTCTCCTCCTAAAACACACACACACACACAACAGGGATGATGTCATCAAAACAAACAAACAAAAACACAAAAGTGTCTACATGTCAACATGCACCATGTATTCCTTTCACTAGGAGGCGGCCCCTGGGGCAGAACAAGGACCAGGTGCGGGATTATATCTCCAAGCAGGCTTTGGAACGCCTTGAGATGCCCCAGGATGAAGCAACTAATGTTGATGGGGAAAGGGATATCAGGAGCTCATTGCTGAGCGGTTTCCCCGCAACCCGTCTTTGGAAAGGCGGTTAAGATGGAAGGATGATGGATGTAGATCAGGGGTGCCCAAAAGGTAGATCGTGATCTACCAGTAGATCACACAGACCGTGCAGGTAGATCACGGCAGTCCCCATAGATCTGTAACTCTTGAGAGCGTTAAAACGAAACCAAATGGACCCTTACGGGTCCATTTGGTTTCATTTTACACTCTCAAGAGTTACACTCTCAAGAGTCCACGCAGTTAGAAAATGGAGAATTGTTATTTTGACCAATGTTTTGCCAGTTCTCCCAGTTGTGGACAAAAGCGTGAAAGTTCTTAGTTTTTGGTGCAAGAGACTAAACTCAACATTACAAACTGTCAACTCAAACCACAAATTCTGTTCTCAAACGTTAGTAGTAGCATATACAAGAAAACCTTCCAATTCTCTCCCTCTATTTTTCATTTTAAGTGCATTATTCTTAAACACTATAACAGTAAGTAACACCATCAACAATATTTCAAAGCTCAAACTTTCTAGTGGGCCTTGAAATGGATTTTCAGTAATGGAATAATCACATTTTTGATGTGTAGATCTTGTTGAGATTGAGATGCGCATTTTGAAAGTAGCTCTCAAGTCAAAAACCCCTGATGGGCACCCCTGATATATTATAGATTTATGCTGTTTACAAGTCATTTAGATTCAATATGCTATGGACATGTTATTTACAACGTAGATTCATCAATCTGCCGAAAGACACTTCTGGCCTTGATACCTTACTGTAGCTGTTTCTACCCACAAGGTGGATCCACAGTGAACACAGTGAACAGTATGATTTACCATGTTTGTTCTTCATATCTTTAGATAGTAGAGTGTTCTTTCTGCTGCTAGCAGCCATCGCAAGAACACAAAAGCACACACTGATACTGATGGGCAGTGATTAGGAGGCAAAACCGGGGAACTAGCGACTGGGGCCAACGAAACCACTCATGTTAATGTTGGCCTTGTATGTTAATGTCACTCTCCCGCCCCCACAAGATGTCTCAAACACACAAATACAGCTTAAATACACTTAATGACTGTCAGCCATCTGCTGGAATAAAAACCTCCTTCAAACATGTAGCACGAAAAACAACAATTTGCTGAACTCATCTACTGTAAAACTGCACTGCATTAGCCTTACCTGCACAGATTCTACCAACCTTCCGGGTGGAAGGGAGGCGTTGTTCATCTTTGCGATCCACTGCAGGGTCTCCATTGCCGCCTGCATGTTCCCCGCAGACACATTGTAACGTGCCGACTCTGGGATGTACTGCAGAAACAAGCATGCAGAACAGATACACACAAACATAATTAAAATGAGCATTCAGTGATTTGGGTGATTTGGGGGGGGGGTGCACATGCACACAGACACTCTACAGAAGGGGAACACACAATAGGCCAACAGCATGTGCACCAAGCCCCACCACACTAGACACGGATTGGAAGAAGCCCTCCTCTTTTCTGATTGGATGAAGGCTTGGTCTCCCAAAGTAAAAGCCCAAACTGAAAATACTTTTTTTTTTGGGGGGGGGGGGGGGGGGGGGGGGGGGGGGGGGGGGGGGCTCCCCAGTCCACTGGGGACAGGGAGGAACTCCTTATATGATCAGCCCACTATAGTAGGGAGGATTATCACATCAAAAGAAAAAAATAAGTGATATTTTGAATAAAGTGAAACCACTGACTATACCTTTAATGAAACAAATTGATTTAATCCATTATGTTTTTATATGAACAAAATTGAGTCCCAAACTTCCATTTCAACTGTTATTGAGAGGCGCTAGCCAACTTTGAGTGCTTTAAAAGTGAGGATATTAAACATTGAGACCAGTAAAGTGTCCTCAGAAAAGAAATGTAAAACAAAGTATTAAACAAAGTCTGAGTCATTGTAAGATAATTCTTACAATGAAGATAATTCTTAATGTACCAACTGTTTATAGTAAAATGTAATCCACACTCATTAATCACAACTCCATAGTCCAGGCTGAAGGACAACAGAGTTAGGGTGAGAATCCCACCTTGAACAGGAAGAGTAGGAGGATACTGGGGGCTACTGATATGCGGATCATCCACCTCCACCCCAGGGTGGGAACCAGAGTCATTCCCAAGATGATGATCAGCATGGAGCCTCCCATCCAGAAGATCTGCAGTGACAGAAAAAAATGGGTTCACATACGCTGGTTTCTGAGAAAAATAAGCAACCTGGACAAGGAAAACAAGCCCCAAAAAAGCATCTACCGTATAGGCCCAGTTGATTTGATACTTGGTACAAGAAATCTTGAAATAAAATGTGCAATCTCGAGAAGATTTTTTTTTAAACAACACAAATCTGGTACATGGGCTCCTGAGCAAAATACATTATCAGATGGGGGGTTGGAACAAATGGAAAGGTTCAAGGTTGGACCTTATTATCTTGTGTACATAAAAGTAAAACTTTTTGTTTGACTTCCTTACAGAGTGCTGCAGCGTAGCATAATATTCCAACAACACCAAACAAGCACAGCAAACAAAGTGCCAGATGTTTTTTGATTTAGCCTCAAATACATTAGGGATTCCATTGACACTGGTTGGTGCTTTCAGTGACTGATAAACAAACCCAAGAGTTGCACCGTGTGATCCAGTCTCAATATGTGCACAGGTGAAACGTGGCTTGTGATCTTTTATTTACACATTATTTTACAATCATGGTTGGCACAAATTAAAATACAGATACAAATGGCGGTATTAGTACTTACAGAGGCCCCAGGGAGAAGGTAGGCTCTGTACTTGGCAGGGATAAATTCTGTCTTCAAGACAAACCTTAAATGATGGAGAAAATAAACATTTATGTAAAACCAGAAGAGCACGTTTTCAATCAAGATGTACCAGTGCACGTGTGACTGGTGAAGGGAAGGCCAAATGTCCGCTCCGCACTGGTAGAATGTGAGGAATAGTCATTGTGAAAACAATGCTCACAAGACAAAATATATGGTTACAGGAAGTTCACCAAGAAAAGATTAATGTTTTGGATTATTCTTAAACATGCCGGAATTTATTTGTGGCAGATCTACAGCCTCACTAACGGCCATTTTTGGGGTTAGCGTTAAAAGATTGCCTAAAATGTCGATGTCCTCCTAAGTATAGTAATAAGTGTGTGTGTGTGTGTGTGTGTGTGTGTGTGTGTGTGTGTGTGTGTACTTGCTTGTTTTCTTACCCTTGCGACACTCCAGCCACACCGCAGCCTACCATGCTACGCAGGAATATGAACCAACCATAGCTGGGCGCAAAGGAGGTAAGAACTGAGAAATAGGCACTCCAGACAAAACCACCAAATACCACCTTTAGAGGGAAAACAAACAGACACATAACATGTGAAAATATGTTTAAAAAAGAAAGATGTTGAGATTTAACGGGAGACAAAAAGCTGAAACCTTGGTGTAATAAATTCACATCACTGACCTTCCAGCGTCCATATTTGTCTGCGACGTACCCTCCCAGCACTCCACACACCATGAAGCCCAGAAACACCATCTGTGTGCAGTAAGGCAAAGGAAGATAATCAGATACTTCTCATCATTTTAAGAAATACAGTATGCATGTCAAAGTACAAAACAGGCTTTAACCCAATTAGCCCTTCACTAAGTCCCTTGTATTTCTTCTTTTCTTTCTCAAGTTCTTTCCTTTTATACCTTGCTTGACTGGTTACCCGGTAATACTATAAGGTTGAACTAAGACTAGAAAAAGGCTAAGAGAGATAAACCTTTTGTTCACAGCGTATACCTAGCCATTGATACTAAATATTGATGGAGATTAAATATGCAGTTTGCCCTTGGGAGTTGTAATCTTTTTTTTTCCTGATTCAGACCCATTTGCAAAAAGTTTGGACACCAGTGCCTTTACCCCCGAAGCACCTTTGCCATCTGTCAGATTTTAGCTATATACTGTTTGTAGAATCGCTTGTGACCGAGTAGAAGAGAAGGCACTCACCGTGGACACCAGGGCCACCTGCCAGTCTTCGAGACGCCACTCGCAGCGGATCTCAGGTGATACCACCGCTAATAGCATGATCTCCATGGCCTCTATGATCTACAGACATTACACACAAAGTAAGAGTAGAAAGAGACAACAGAGTGAGGCATAATGGAAAAGGGTGACATACAGTACAACTTTGTATACAAATGCAGGTGTTCCCAAACTTTTCTTCACGTCAAGGACCCCCAGATTGACAACAATTATCCCCACCAACCCCCATTTGAAAATCACCTGCAAGGGAACCCCATAAGTGAAGATCTCCCCCATACACTAAAGTGAAGATCATACAGTGATTCTCAACCCATTTGTACACTCTCGAAAGAGTTCCAGGTTTGGTTCCAAACTATCATTTAGCCCAGGGCTGGGCAATTATTTTCCCCAAGGGGCCAAATGAGATACATGAAATATTGTGGAGGGACAAGACTAAATGCTTTAATTTTAAGATAAAAGTAAGAGTAAGACCAACCATTTTGACACCAGGGCCCTCAATTCATTCAGTATTTTAGCCACGGACCACCACTTGATGACATTTTAGCCCCACAGACCCAAAAACTAAAGATTTCTTTTGCTTTTGTTCACAATTCCAAGATGATGATTCTAAGATGATGAATATTTTAACTCTTGAGAGTGGTTTCATTTTTACGTTCTCAAAGAGTTACATCTGGTTAACCAACTTTCTATATTTAACTGGAACTGTCTCAAGAACTACTGGTGATCCCCGGACCACTGGTTGAAAACGACAGTACCCTTTCACGGGCCGATCAGAGTCAGCCAAAGGGCCGCATTTGGCCCCCAGGCCGCATAATGCCCAGGTATGATTTAGCCTGTGGCCACCCTGGAGCATCCACTGAAACCTCACTTTGGGAATCGCTGTTCTAACAATAATAATAATAAAGCACCCATCTGAGTGAAAAAAGAGCCTTACATTTGCGCTGCCCATGATGATGAACAGCAGGACGTGGAAGCGACCGAAGCCGATGGTCTCCACTGCATCCTCCACACTGTACGTTGGATCTGCTGGATAGAACACACAAACAACCAACCCATCATCTGTCTGACAACACTGACCATCCAACGATATGAAGGAAATGTAGTTTAGTTGCTTTGTTTATCACGGTTATCAAATGTCACACCTGTGTGAAGTAAGCGGTGCAAATGTATTGTCCTAGTTACTGTACAGGGGTCACCAGTATATGCATAACCCTAGCAACATGGCCAGGGCTTGTCCCGTTTTGTACTATGTGCCTCTTTACTCTAATATACAGGTGCTGGTCAACGAATTAGAATAATTTGAACAGTGCAATCGTTAAATTCTTTGAATGCATTTCTTGTGCAGAAAACAAATCAGGTGTTCACCGCACCTGTCCTACTGGTTAGAGTAATCACAGAACTCGTTACCTGTAAAACATTTGCTCAGCTGAGCTTTCCAAAAGGCCCATTTAGGTCATTTAACTGTGACACTGTTGTTTCATTGAATTAGAATAATGGAGAAACCGTTTCATTGAATTAGAATATTTTTTATTATAATTAGAATCATCACTTTCTCAGTATTTTGTGGCTGCCCCCTTGGCTTGTATGGCTGCCTGAAGTCTCCGTGCAGGGGTTGACACTAAGGTCTCCGAGGTACTTGCCCATCGGGCAAGTGCAAATCAGGTTCTACTTGCCCTCAGCCAAATGGACCCTTGCGGATCAATTTGGTTTCATTTTTACACTCTCAAGAGTTTAAAATTCATCATCTTAATCAGCCCATAGTGGTCACAGACCCAGTGGTCCCTGACCGCAGCAAAATGATAGTTTGGAACCAAGTGGACCTGGAGAGAGATAGGTAGAGATAGCTAGTTCTTCAAATCGATGCCACGGACAGGGCTTGACAGTAACACTTGCCCGCTTGCCCGGGGCAAGTAAAAAAATGGTGGGGCAAGTGAAGACTGCTACCTGGTTGCCCGATCAGGCAAGTGTGCAACTTCGTGCACTATAACACTACACAAGATAAATTTGTCTTGAAGGCGGTCATTGCACTCTGCCTCTGTGTCTTTCCCTGCTTTCTAGCTATCTACCATCTCTCTCCCAGGTTCATTTGGTTCCAAACTCTCATTTTGCTGGGGTCAGGGACCACTGGGTCTGTGACCACTATGGCCTAATTAAGATGATGAATTTTTAACTCTTGAGAGCGTAAAAATGAAACCAAATGGACCCTTGCGGGTCCATTTGGTTTCATTTTTACGCTCTCAAGAGTTACATCTGGTTAACCAACTTAGCTGGGGACCACCTGGAACCCTCTCCGGGACCACTGGTGGTCCCTGGACCACTGTTGAAAGCACCCAAGTAGGAAGTAAACTTAAAAGCAAAATTTACAATATATTTTTGGGGGGGCAAGTGACCATGACCTGAGGGCAAGTAGAACCTGATTGCACTTGCCCGATGGGCAAGTACCTCGTAGACCTTAGTGTCAACCCCTGCACGGAGACTTCAGGCAGTCATACAAGCCAAGGGGGCAGCCACAAAATACTGAGAAAGTGATGATTCTAATTATAATAAAAAATATTCTAATTCAATGAAACGGTTTCTCCATTATTCTAATTCAATGAAACAACAGTGTCACAGTTAAATGGCCTAAATGGGCCTTTTGGAAAGCTCAGCTGAGCAAATTTTTTACAGGTTACGAGTTCTGTGATTACTCTAACCAGTAGGACAGGTTCCGGTGAACACCTGATTTGTTTTCTGCACAAGAAATGCATTCAAAGAATTTAACGATTGCACTGTTCAAATTATTCTAATTCGTTGACCAGCACCTGTACTGTATGTCAGGGGTAGCAAACCTTAGGCTTGGATTTGCACAGTGAAAGGTGATCACTGGTACACTGCAATACATATGAGAGGTTGTGTCCTTTTAAATAATCCTAAATTAGGCTATCTCAAATTGATTCAAATCCTGCACACAATTTTACATTCATTCAAACTGAACAAGGGAGAATAGGTGTAATTTTCCTAATGACGATTCCAATGTCCTGATGTGAAAGAAAATAGTCCAGAAGAAGAAAGACATGTTGTTATATTATCTGTTTTTATTTGTATGCATTCTCAGAATTCAACATAATGTTGACATGGCACACTGACCATCAGGAAAATAAAATATGGCTCTTCATGTCCAAAAGGTTGCCTACCCCTGCTGTATGTAAAATAATATAAAAAGGGACTCACCGTTATTCTCACTTTTGTCCTCTTGTGCTTTTCGTTCCAACTCACATTCAAACTCCTGAAGCTGGATGGCATTCACCAGCTGGGTTTTACTGTAGTCCCCAAAGTTACATGGTTCCATCATCTTGGATGGAAGTTTGTGAAGACTGGAGAGAGAAGAGAAGAGAAGAGAAGAGAAGAGAAGAAAGAGAAGAGAAGAGAAGAGAAGAGAAGAGAAGAGAAGAGAAGAGAAGAGAAGAGAAGAGAAGAGAAGAGAAGAGAAGAGAAGAGAAGAGAAGAGAAGAGAAGATTCAGCCTGGAATTGTGCACAAAACCAAAAGAAATCTTTAGTTTTGGCTCTGTAGGGCTAAAATGTCCTCAATTGTTGGTCCGTGGCTCAAATTCTGAATAAACAGTGGGCCACTGGTGTAATGGATACATACAGATCCTATACTATACAATGAAGACACTGAAGAAGTGCAACATATTAAGTCTCCGGTTCCTCAATTAAACTTTACAAACATAACTTCATGGCTTGAAGTTTTATTTAACAGTGGTTTGAAATCCTTGAAAGGATTTTAGGTGGGCCCCAGCTAAATGATGGAGAGTTGGTAACAAACTGGACACTAGATCTTTAAAAGGTATACTTAGGCAACCTTTTAGTCAAAAATCTAAATATATACAGATATCTTAATCCCCCCTCTATGTCGCTTCTACTTTGATGCTACATTGTTTCCCTTGTCCCCCTTAATGTAGCCTCTTTCTACTTGTGGCCACCATGCTCATTTCAAGACAATTAGAGAAAATTGTTCTGTGAATCATAACAGAGGTAAAAGGGAAGACAAATGGGGAAGATAAACATGCATCTATACTATCAATAGTGACGCTCACAGCTCAACAGCCAACAGTACGTGATGAATCTACAAGTAGGCTAAAGTATGTCTGCAGCACACTTGGAAGATTTGTTGTACTTACAAGAGTATATCTGTTCTTCAGCCTTGAAACAGCGCTGTATTCAACATCTGTGTATCCCGTACAGCTAGTAGAACTGTAGCCAGGCTGAACGATCACCCATCCGCGGTGCCGTGAATGTTTGTTTGTGTGAGGTAGTGTGTGCCAGTGTGTGAGTGTGTGCTTCTCAGATTGAGAACAGTCTAACAGGTGTATCAGGAAGTGACACCGGCTGGTGCATTTGTCCAACCTGAAACCTGAGAGTCCGTATCATGGGGCCAGCCCACTGGAGACCCGCCTAACAACAACACACGCACGCACGCGCGCACACAGGCATGGCACACTGATCACGGGGGGGGGGGGGGGGGGGGGGGTTGAATTGAATTATTGAGTGAATTGAATCGAATAGAAACTGTGTGTGTGTGTGTGTGTGTGTGTGTGTGTGTGTGTGTGTGTGTGTGTGCGCGCGTGCGTGCGTGCGTGCGTGCGTGCGTGAGCGAGATATCCTATTTGCACAGCTATTAAAGCCTTTAATAAACACTCAAACCAAAGGTAACAGCCTTGTATAAACATTCCATCTCTCGTGAATCGTGACGTCAATTTTCCAAACAATTTAGGACTCGGGACGGATTCGGTGGTTGCAGAATGCAGATGCATTTTTGTTACTTGTGACTGTACATTTGGCAACATGTAGGCCTACAGTGGTTGATGAGGCCAGATCAACATATGGAATGTCAGAACAGGTCAAATCCAGATATGGAGTTGACCTAGGGGTGGTGGTACTATTAGGGACATTATATTCAATATAAGGGTTTGATGATAATTCGTTTTAATGAGAGCTGGTGGGTGTGGCTGCACCAATAACCATGCTAATGAGTTTGGGGCAGGCCCATCTAGAGTTTGAATGGACTGGTAGGCAAAAGGGAGCCATCAAGAGTAAGGATGGATGGGGAAAGGTCAACAGATGGAATGTCAGAACAGGTTCTGACATTCCGAGGTCAGATGTACAGTTATTGTAAGATAAAAGGGGTAACACTGCGCACATCCTCCAATGGTGCTGAGGCAAAACTGCAGAAACATAGAATTAAGTAGGAGGTCGCAACTCACTTTAAAGTGCCCCAAAAACATCTTTTATCAAGCGTCAGCAGGCAATACGACGTTTCGACCTGTTATGGTCTTCTTCAGGTATATGAAGAAGTAGATCCAGATGTAGTTATTGACATCTGGGAGGTCATTGGCCTTTGACAACAGGTCGCATTTACTATTATATCACATGATATGATCACAAAACCATCTATGGGGGATAATAAGTGACAAATAGTTAGTTAGTGACTGACTGACTAGAAATGGATGTTTTCATAGTAAATGCAATAACTGTCTTGTCTGTCAAGGTGCATTGAGTGCCTCATTATTGCACCATGTTGATTGCCATTGGCTTGGAAATGAGTTAAAATACAAAAAAACATGCGTGGGAATGCTGGGAAAGGCACACAAACAACACCGCAACTATTCAAATTGATTGTTGCTGTCATTTCTGAGATATATTTCCTTCTAGAGGACAGCCAATCTAAAATTGTAGATTTTAGATTACCATTTTCAGCCCACAGCAACATTTTACGATGAAGCATAAATCATCCTTCATGCAACGGCACCATGTGTACACAAATGGTAATGACTCAACCCATAAACTCCACTGACTCCAGTGTAACTTTGGACACATCTTCTTTAATGTTTGTTGATCACTTCTTTCAGACTTAAAACACCACAGGGTTGCAGCTCACCAGAGGAGAGGAAGGAGAACAAAAGAGAGAGAGAGAGGGAGTTGTAGAGAGAGAGAGAGAGCAAAAGAGAGAGAGAGAGGGTGTTGTAGTAAGTGAATTTGGGGTCCTATCAGACAATACAGACATGGATTAGTTGGAGGTTTGCAACTCTGGACCCAACCCTACTGGTAATGTGTCACAGGCTTGGGCACAGACAATAGAAGAGGACGCTATGATCTATGAGTTGCCCATGTACGAACATGAGATACAATGTACTTGATTTGTGATAGTACTGGCTGCATTGTACTTTGTAGATGTGATAGGTGTCTTCAAGCTATCACAAGTAAGGCTGACCTTACTGGTAGGGTGACCAGATGTCCCTCTTTGCATGGGACATACAGTCCCTCATTTCCAAAACTTCAGGTGCCCCACAAATTGTTCCCAACTGTCCCACATTGTGACTGACTGAGTTCAGTGTTCAAGTGCCCTAATATTTGGCGTTCTGTTGTCTCTTTTCCTGCTATAGATGTGTTTGTTAAGTCTGTTAAAATAACCAGAGTATTCCCCTGGTGTCACTATATCTCCACACTCACTCCAGAGAGGCCACATTGCTTGTAGTGTCGTATCAAAAATGGCCTGTCTATAAACTCATAGCGTGTTGATGAGCTATTTTTGCTATATTTGAAATGAAATACTGGATTTTTTGGGGGGATATGACATAAGGATCTTAATAATTTGCCAACCGTGTTGGCAACGTCTTTTCCTACTTGTCCCACACATGCAATACTTCTGTCCCTCAAATGATCAGTTTAGATCACCCTACTTCCTGGTGATAACTTGAAGATAACTCTCAAGTACAATGCAGGCAGTACTATCACATCAACTGCACTGTCTGGATCTCAACTTCGTACAGGGGCAACACATAACACTAAGTAATAGTGTGATGACGTTTCCCTGTGAAAGGCAACGCAACTGACCCAGATCCGAGGCCTGCTGGGTTCAATAGCATTGGGGCCGAGGGGGGGAACTCCTGGTTAGGGATACTCACAGAGGAGAGGGACCATGGATCTAGAAAACAAAGCTATGAAACGCAGGTCTAGAAAAAACATATCTAGGAGACATTCAGGAGATGCTGTTGGCTGCACAGCAGCAGCTGGCAATCCAGTGTCCGATGATGATGCGAGAGAAGAGAATAACATCCTCCATTCAATCGCGGTTTTACCGATGTCCGTAGTGTGTTCATGACGGCAGTGTGTGTGTGTGACTACATTGCGTTGTTTGTGTGCGTGATTGTATGTTGTTGTAGGGCAGGTCACCCCCCTCCTCGTGTGTGTTTATTCCAAGGGTGTGACAGCGGGGTGTGGATTAATCTAGATGTAAGACACACACCTCAGTCGTCTCTCTGGCTTGTCATTGTCTTATAGCACCATGAAGATTCTTAGGCGGTCACACACACTCTGGGACAAGGCCCACCGCTTGACGGACAGGTGCTAGGTCCAATCAGAAAGTTATTTGCTCCGACTGGGGGGAATAGTTCTTGTTCTCTATTGGGCCATGGGAGGGATACCTTACCCCCCCATTTGCTGGATGTGATTTTCTTCGTCCGTTCGATAATAGTGATCACAAATAAAATATTATATTATATTTTCTATACAACACCATACCCACTTTCATTTATATAGTATAATATCCATTTTCATTTAAGATTCAAAAATATCATTTGAAAATGCAAAACAAGGAAAACAATGATGTATTACATAGTGTATCTTTCTTCTTTTTTTTCTCAACCTACCATTTTGATTTTCACAATGTACTCGTGTGCTTGGATGAAACAATGGTCGGATGGCACTGTAACATTACTCACTCTTTGCTCACTCTTGACTTAAATGTGGAACATCACCTCTTTTTTTTTTGTTTTTGTTTTTTAGCTTGTTTTAAAACTATTTTTTATAGCAGCATGCCTGAGAAGAACATTAACTGACACATCACGAGTAGCGAAAGCCACAAACTTAGTCCAAACATGCTGTAGAAGAGAAAGAGCAAAGAGCTGGAACACAGGCAACCCTTCTTTTGTCCTCCATGGACCTAGGCATCATTATTAATATAACTGACCAAATTCATGGCAACACACTACAGCGAAAATTAGTCATTATCGGAGATGGGAACCAGCCATGCATCCAAAACAACCAGGCGGGATGGAAACGAAGAGCACTTCATGATCATGAGACCGAGCAAATACAATCCAATAATAAACCTGACAATAAACCTCATACTGCAGTAACTGTAATGATTACTGTGCCTCTTATTTTGTGTCGAAGGCAAGTGCCATTGCGCGTTGATCTTATTTGCGTACACAGTCAAATCTGGAGTGTTCACTGACCTCAGTCAGAGTGTAAAAGAAATCACCCTCACAGCTACATTTTTTTTACTTTTCAGTGTGTTGTATGATATAACAAACACAGAGAATTTCAGAACCTGTGGCCAGGTGGGACTAACGGTTGACAAGAGTTATTGGGAAGAGTTAAATGCATAATATTTACCCTACCGTAATATTTACCCTACCTAAACAGCTCCTTACTGTTTGTCTGTCTAGCTCAGTGGCGCCATAGAGATGTTAACGCACTCTCATAGGAGATTCGGTATTGGATCCCTGGTAAGACACAGGCGTTATCAGATTCCAGTTTCACAAAATGAACACTCCAGATTTGATGGCATAACTTCAACTTATTCAGGGGGGAAAGTGCAGCAAGAATAAGCGAGGCGAGAGAGACAGCGACTCAACAGTGCTTGGACATAGCAGCGATAACTAAATCACGGAACCTTTCACGGAAAAACTGCCTCTTTCTACAAAGCATGCTTTTCACTCTTATCACGTCAACTCACAACTTGATCACCCGATCACCTCTAGTATAACCTATATTTATGGTTGTAATGCATGAATGGATTCCCAGCTCCTTAAGGCTCATTCAGAGTTTTCGATTTTCGGTGATCACCGCGATCATCGCTATTCACCACTTCGTAGACCACCACATCGCCCCTCCTCCTCCCCTCTCTCCCGTTCCCGATTTTTCCCTGCTTTTTCTCTCCACGTCCTACCTGCCTCAATTATAATCCTTTCAGCTCCTTTTTGTTATCATTCATATTCTATTTATGTCATTGTCTCTATCTTTGAAATTCCTTCCTTCCTTTGTTCTCTAGCCTGGAGAAGAGCAGTGTTTGCGTTGGTATGACATCATATTGTAAGCAACGGTGGTCATGGTTGTCGTTGTGATCGCCGAAATTCAAACTCTGAATCTGCCTTCCTCAGAAACACTTCTTTTTTTTCTAAACTCACCGCAGTCACCTGGCAGAGTAACTGCAGTTACATTGAGTTGTCTTCCCCACACTGGGCTGGATGCTACACATTAGTGATGGACACACGTTGTGTTAACCCAAACAATTCGGACCGTTTTTTTGGGAGTGAGTGAAAAGCAGTGTATAAATGCGACGCATCGTCATCATCGTTACGTGTAATATATTCTTTTCTTTTCATTAACCGTCGATACATGAACAAACGAGCGAGCGGCTAGGCTAATAAGCAACGTCTCCACGGCGATAAAACGAAACACTGCCAGCATCAGAATTGACAGCAAGCTTCAAACACAAGAGAGGAATACAACCATAAAACAGTATTTTGGTCTTTTTTTCTTAGGGGGTATAGGATGAAAATAAAAGGATTTAAAGTATACTTTCATATATAGAAATAAAAAATAATAATTCTTACATTAATATTGTGCTCATTAGGATTTCTATATATTTTTACATATATTTATATTAATCTTTATAGATATTTATGTTGATTGATTTTTTTTGTTTGTTTTGTTTCAATTATATTTAAGTCCCCATGCCACAGGAACTACTACTATACCTCCGACTGTCTACAGTGCAAGACCTCACCAATATGGTTACTGAAATGGAGACCTCACCATCATGGCTGATGAATGTTTTGCTGAAGGCAATGCGTGGTAAGATGGCAGGACACTGTATGAGGTTGACAGTTAGCACCACGGACGGACGGATGGACAGACGGTTCGGTCAGGAGGGTTCTGTGAACTCCTCCCCAGGAAGCACTTCGATGGAAATAGTGGAAACGAGAAGTGAAACATTGAACTGTAGAATAAGGAACCTTTTCGACACGGAGTAGAAGAGATAAGACAGAGAAACACACCCTGTAAAATACCGAGAGGTCTTCAAGTTTGGAAAAACAGCGTCATTATTAATATTTTCTTTTTTTTCTTCCTTCTCATACTTGGGATAGTGGTCCAGACTAATTTGGGGGTGTGGTAACGTGTGGTTCAAACTTTGTCCTTTTTTCCGGTTCACAGGTAAAAACCGTCCACAGATTTGTCTGGATCGACTGATCTGTACAGATATACAGTATAGTGTTTCAATCCTATTCTGGTCCAGAATGTTTTTTTGAGGGAGTTTTAATGGTCGGAGAGAAACTGCAGGTCTGCGTTCCGGAGCAGTCCTGGATGGGGCCGCATGAGGACCCCACCTCCCCCAACGGAGAGAGAGCGTTCTATTGGTAGCTGGCCACGGCGGCCTGCTTCTGGGCCAATCGCCTCAGCTCCTCCCGGATGGCCTTGATGAGGGAGGCGGAGCTGTGGGCGGAGGGCGAGGCGTCCTCCGGGGGATACTCCGGAGTCGGGGAGGTGAGGAGCAGCGGGGGAGCCGCCGAGGGGTCCCTCAGCGAGGAGCTGGGCATCTGGAACACCGACGAGGACGAGAACTCAGGAAACGACAGCACCTGCGGAGAGGGAGGAGAGAGGTTTGGATAAAAAAAAAAAACTCTTTGTACTTTCTCTCTTTGTAAACACGGCAAACACTCGTATTTACAAAGAACATGATTTACTATTCTGTCCTTATTGGGGTCAGGTCAACTCGAACGGCACCTTGAGTCAGCCAAGTGAACTTCACAACGCTCGACTTGGCAACTCCCTCGCTTTGGCTCACTATGTGGTGTCTCAACGTGGTTTATGTTCGCTATTTTCATTTGTGCTTGATTTCATATGCCTGGCCACTTGTTTGTCTTGCAAATCTGGCAACGAATCAGGAGATAACAGGAACTTATGCACACACAAATGCAAAGACCTATGGCTTGTAAATTGTGGATATATTATATTTGGGCCCAGTCCTCAATTTATTGTTGTAGGGGAGAGGCGAGATTCACTTCTGCCGTAGCCTCAGAAGCAAGGTATGGTCATAACATATAATATAAGCACATCCCAGGTGAGATTTTGCATGTTGCCGCAACACAAACAGTTGTTTGGATACATTAGCGGGGGAAGAGGGTCGACTCCATTGGGTTTCCTGTGGACTCACACTTTCTCTGCTGGCTCCTGGTCTGGACAGATCCTGGTCTGAGTGCTGCTGGTTCCAGCTGGAGCCGGTGGGACCAGAGACGCTGCGGCCAACCCCAGGGTACGCACTGATCTGACTGGACAGACCCACCTGGGTCAGGTGGTGGAGCTGGGCACCTGGAGCAGCACAACCATGAGACGCACAATTTACAATTCAGGCATTTAGCAGATGCTCTTAATCTAGGGCGACTTACATTAAAGGTAATATAGGCAACTTTAGTGTGTACAAAATCTGTGTTCACTATCACACATTTAGACAGATTTGTGAACAATGTTTGAGAGAAACGGTAATATTGTGTATCTGGAATGAAGTTTAGATCTTTAAGTCCATCTCATGAAAAATGGGAGCAAAAACAAAAGCGTTGCGTTTATATCTTTGCTGACTATATATAGGCCAAATAAATGTACCGGTAAGTCATATACAATTGCTATAGTGCTATGTTTCGAAACACTTACAGCTTATATACAGTGCTATCTACTGTAAGTCTACATGAAAATGCTATCTAAGACACATAAGTAGAGACTTTGCATAATTATGCCTGTAGGAGGTTAGAGGAAGTAGAACTGCAAGTGCTGTGGGTGACTGCATATTATACAATCAGCACAATCAGTGCTTAATGTCAAGTAATGCTTATGTCCCTCTGGACACGCACGCACACGCACACGCACACGCACACGCACACGCACACGCACACGCACACGCACACGCACACGCACACACACACACACACACACACACACACACACACACACACACACACACACACACACACACACACACACACAGCATCCTAACCTGTGCTGCCACCCACTGGCCGTGGTCTGGACGAAGAGGGAGGGTCATCATACTGCCCCCTGCTGGAATACACTGACTCCTGTAGCTGCTCACTAGCAGACACATAGCCGCCTGACCCCAGGCCGTCCCTAATATACAAAACAAGACATCAATCTGTGAATGGCAAAACTATTTTGAGTCCAACCATACATAAAACATCAATGATTATGTGATCTCTCATGGTCTTCACTGTCCGAGTTAGAGAAATGAGTGCAATTTGGGCCTAGAAGCTCCAAGAGCGTTTGTATAATGTGTGCTGTGCATGCAAAATTTGGGGCTGTTTGGAGGCATTTATATTGGCCTATTCCTGTCCACTTACCACGCCCCAGAGTGACAGTCAAGGCAGCAACAAGCACATTATTTTTACTTGACCCACATAGTAAGCAAAACGGGTGAAAGAATCCACCAGTGACAGGATAGTTTCAGTGTTTTTTTTTTACCTTGTGTTTGTGGAGCCACTGAAGACTATGCATTGCAGAGTGAGGACAAAGCAATGCTGGATGGAGGACATCATGTCTTTTATTCAACCACAATCGCCCTCTATACCTGACCTCACACAGCCCAGTGGGCCCACCCACCTGGAACAGCCAACCTAGCGCAACGTTGCTGCTTTGCACACAACTGCAATTTTCTGCTGCATTCTCAGCAACGGTAGAACACTGCTGTTTTTAGACAAAGTTAGGGTGATGAGATATCTCTCTTTGCGTGGGACAGTCCCTCATTTCCGAGACTTTTCACGTGTCCCATAAATTGAGCCTCTGTCCCCCATTGTGACCAGTGACGGGCAGTAACTAATTTTAGATTACATATTACTGTAATATTATTACTTTTGCTCCAAAAAGTAAAGTAACGAGATTACTCTGCAAAAATGGGAAATAAGTAACGCATTACTTTGCAAGTAACGCCAAGTTACTTTTTTAAAATGAGTTTGTTGTTGCATGCAAAAATAGAACAGATTTACAAGCTATCGACAGGTACTGTAACAACAGAGATGTGCACTAGATTGTAGATCCAGTCCACACACTGCATCCTGCGCACAGTTATGTACACTACAAATCGCTTGCTGCTATATTTTGTATTTATTTTTAAATACAAGACCTCAACTGTCTTTGAAAACAATTGTGAAATAGTTTAAAAAGTCAAAGAGGCAAAGAGACTATTATTATTCCAATAAATTGGATTCAGTTCTAGAAAGCTCGCTAAACAGATTATGTTGTACATCTCTATTTTTTCAAATGTAGGAGTTGAGAACTTGGAAAGTAATAACGTAATATGTAATATATTACTCTTTGATTCCAGTAATAAGTAAAGTAATGATATTACTTTGTCTAAGGAGTAACGAGTAAAGTAAAGAAGTTACTTTCCTAAGTAATATTGACCAACACTGATTGTGACTGACAGGCATCAAGGTCAAATGCCCTAATATTTTGCCTACTGTTATATCTGATATAGCTATATACAGTATACATTTCCCCACTTGTCCCACACATGCAATACTTCTGTCCCATAAATGAACAGTTTAGATCTGGTCACCCTAGATGAAGCGAATTTCATTCTGATTCGTAGGGAAGATTTCTGTGCCCAAATTGTCCATATGGTAGTAGTAGTAGTAGTAATAGTAGGACTAGGTAGTTTTACTCTCATCATCAAAGTCACTCACCTGTGTAAAAGGCCTTGAACTGAGGTGGGAGACATTCCTAACTCTGCGTACCTCTGGAGAGAAGGGAGAGAAATCAAATGAGGAGCAAATACCTGAGAGGGAAATTCAGATACGATGAATGATGGAACTCAGGAGAAGAGGGGCAAGATCTTCTTAAAAGGAGGGATAGGGATGGGGGATGTTGTGTCCACACAACATCTGTCTAAGGTATATTAATGACATTGAGATGATGATTGAGAGTCAATTAGACACAGCACACCATGCACTCACCGCAGAGAAGGGACTGTGGGAGGGGGCCGCCGGGTAGGAGCCCCACTGCCTCCCCGAGGGCCGCGTCTGCGGGGAGGGGCTGGGCAGGGCGGGGCTGACCCCCGTGATGCCGGCGCTGCCCCCAGAGGAGGGTGACACCAGGGCGAAGGCGTCGTCCAGCAGCGAGTGCATCTGCTGCCGCGCCTCCTCGATGGACGGCTGGGGGGGCATGTAGGGGGGCGGGGCAGGGGCGGGGTCGAACACCTCGTCGGTGGGTGAGGGGCTGCCATGGTCGGGGGGCAGGTCAGGGTCCGACTGGGCAGAGAGAGACGAGGGAGACTGAGTGTAGTTGTGTGTGCACGTGGGCGTCTGTGTGTATGTGTATGTGTGCGTGCGTGTGTGTGCGTGCAGGTGTGTGCGTGTGTCCAGGGGAGTTTTTGCCATTAGGCAGACTAGGCACATGCCTGGAGCGCTATGAGGGGAGGGGGGCACCGGGGCGACCACCAGAAACGCTTTAAAAGGACCCAGGCTAATGAGCCTCATATGGATAAATACATTATACTTGTCCTCTATAACTAGAACTGAACATTTAAAACACATATAATATGTTCTTTAGTTTAAAAATAGTATTTATTATTATATATTTTTATCCCTTGGGGGGCGCCATTTTACTGTGCCTGTCATAGGTATTAGAGTTCTCAAACTCTGCCCGAACCCGACCAGGACCGAACCCGAACAGGCCCGACCCGACATTTAGGGCCGGGTAGGGCCGAAAATCTATCCTAATCAATAGGGCCGGGTAGGGCCTCGGGCCCCATGAAAAAATAATATATATTGAATTATTTTAATATAGTAAGAATAATAGTTATTTTCTGTATTTACCTATTATGAAGATGGTGCTGATTGCCATTTCAATTTTAATCTGTGGCGAATTCTCAAATTTTGCCCAAACCCGACAGTTTAGGGCCGGGTAGGGCCTAAAATCTATTCCATTCAGTAGGGCCGGGTAGGGCCTAGGGCCTGAACTGTTAGGGCCGGGCCTTAATTTTCAGGCCCGTTGAGATCTTTAATAGGTATGACGTCACCTGGACCCGTTAGAAACACCACTGTGTGTGTAAGCATTGATCTCACCATATAGGCCACGTTGTTGAGTCCGGGGTATTTCCTGTAGGTGGCGCTGCTCTGGTCGGTGAGTAACCGGTCTCTGTCTGTGTCAGGAAGACTGCCATTCCCCGGCTGTCCTCTTCGCCCGCGAGGTGAGCGCCTCCCTCTGCTGATATACATGCAATCAAAAATCCAACTGGAATCAGAAGTCATCATTTCTCAAGTGGAAAAGTTATGGCAGAGTAGCTGTTTTTTGAGCAGTGCCCACTGCCTCCATCAAGTATTTCCCTGCTTTCTACGATTATAATCCCAGTACCCATCTTTTTACAACCATATTCGTAGACAACCGTCTCCACCAACTATGGCATTTTTAAATCCAGTTCCATTGTGCCTCAATTTCAACAGGATTTCCAAAGCGCTGTATCTCAAAAGCTTACCACGAACAATGTCCGTGGTGAACCGCCATGCATCCCGACATTGCAAATTGTTTGTGTGCTTGCATCTCTGCGCCAATGTGTACTGTTTGTACTGAGAGCCAAGGGGTGTGTGAGCTAATGGTAACGATCTATTGTTCTCACATAACAGCCCAAATCTCAATGAATGACCTGGAAATGAAAGAAGAAAGATATAGTGGTTGCAGGTGTGTGGCAAAGCCTGCGTGTGTAAACACAAAGAGAGAAGCACTGACTGTGTGTATGTCTGTATGTAGTGTATGTAGTGTATAAGCATGACCCATTCACCTCTGCTGATTAAGCTGGGTCATCGACCTGGCTGTTTAGAGCTATTGACCTATCGATCCAGCGGTTTCACGCACACACGCACGCACACATGCACAACCCCCACGCACACACACACGCACGCGCACGCGCACGCGCACACACACACACACACACACACACACACACACACACACACACACACACACACACACGCACACACACACACACCACAAAATCTATACACAAAAAGATGGATGCACTGTTCGCATGTGTGCATTTGTGCAATGTTTTTAAGCTGGTCTGAGAAAGACTTAAAAAGGTGAAAATTCCAGATAGTATTGTTCAGAGACACCGGGCTCACTGCTAAAATCCTAAAATACTTATAACCACATCTTACACACATGAAAGTGTTCTAAATCTTCTAAATGTCATTAACCCTCTTACAGCCCCCCTGTTGGTCATATGATGGTACTACACAGTGCCATAATGCAGAGCCCATTCAGAAACATCCAGGGATTTTCCACAGACAGAAGTTGCTGGTCCACCAGCAGCATGGATGTCTGGGCTTACGTTCTAACTGGTGGAATTTTGCCCATGATACAGTCAAAATTCACAATAAGGATCTATATGGTGGGTGCGTTTCAGAAAAGAATGGATTATTTTGAGAAAACAGCATGGACAGTTTTTTTGTTTTGAATGGGTACTAAAGAAGAGGAGGAGGGCAGACACACAAGATGAATGATCGAGACTAATCTGCCTAACAACCGTCGAGTGCTAGAGGTCTTAGTGAAGTGTTCCTTTAAAGGGGAATTCCACCAACTTTCAAAAAAATCCTTATAGGATACAAATGTACATTTGTACCCTCTCAGAAAAAAGGATATGAAAGAAAAATCATGAAGTTGTATTTGACCATGTTAGATATTTTTTCTCAGACCTCCATTTCTAGGAAACGCAGAATGGGAGGTGACATAGTAGAATGTTGAAAATGGCTGGAGTTCCCCTAAATCATCCATGTGATCCATGTGACCTCTGACCTCTTCCTGGAGTCGTTGGGGGTGGTGGGCGTGGAGACGTCGGTCTGCAGGATGCAGTCCATGTGGTCGTGGGCGGAGCTGTAGAGCCGCTGGGCGGCTCCCCCCGGCACCGGCCCGTCACCGAACGCATCCAGGATGTCGTCCATGGAGGGGAACTCACACTGACCCCTCCTCTTCGCTCGCTGTCGCAGTTTGTTCCTGTGGTGCTCAATCTCTGACTTGTGCCTCAGGGCAACCTGCAGGGCCAGTACGCACACACGCACACGCGCACACGCACACGCACACGCACACACACACACACACACACACACACACACACACACACACACACACACACACACACGAATATGCATAAGCAAATATTTGGAATAATAGAGTGCAGCTTAAATTGCTTTGCATACCAAAAAGACGGAAACAACATTTAAATGAAATGGAGAAACGCAATTCTAAAATCTGTATTTGTAAACAGATTTGAATCTGACTCCGCCTCACCTCCACTCTATTGGCCCTTTATGAAACTGTTGGAGACTGCTGCGCTATCATTGGCTAAAAATCCGCCTCACCCGCTACAACCCCCTCCCTGCAGACACTAGCACCGCTAGTGTGGTTGTAATGCCCGTAACTCGACAACTGTTGGCCCCACCGACATAGTCTTGGGCAATATACCGGTATTACCGTTTATCGCGGTATTGGAAATCAATACCGAGTAATATCGTTGGGTCTATAAAAAATATCGAATACCGAACATCGTCAAATACAGACATTATACTCTATTCCAGTGGTCCTTGAGAGGATTCCAGGTGGTCCCCAGCTAAGTTTTTTAACCAGATGTAACTCTTGAGAACGTAAAAATGAAACCAAATGGACCCTTGCGGGTCCATTTGGTTTCATTTTTACACTCTCAAGAGTTAAAATATTCATCATGTGAATTAGCCCCAAGTCTACACAACTAGAAGATTAATGGTTAGTTTTGGGATCTGTGGGATCAATTCTGAGAACTAGGTGACTGGTGGAACGTGTCCAACTCTGATTGCACGCCATCTAGTGGTCAATACCGGTAATATCGAATATCGAGATAATTAACACGTTATCAATACCGATATTAAAAAATCAATACCGCCCAAGACTAGGCCCCACCGACATAAAATTCGACACACACGTTCTACACCCCCACAGGGAGTGCAGTGCCCAGCCCAGGGACCTAATCAGCCAAAGTCCTCTCACCTGTGCAATTTCTACTCTCTGCCTCAGCCAATGGATTGCCAGGGCAAAACCACACCTGCCAATTGATCACTTAACCAGTGCACTTTTCACAGTCAGTTTGCAGCACTCTTCAGACAGACAGACAGACAGACAGTTAAAACAGGTGCTATGACATGTTGACAACGGGTATTATGAGGTTCCCACATTGCAGCGCACTCAATAGGCTGGTGGCCGACGGGTAAAAATATATAATGCGAAATACACATATGTTGATAAAGAGCTGCGACATTGAGGCGTCAGAAACAGAGCGCCATTCATGCAGCCTAAGGGACAAACTTTAATGTTCATGTTGTACTATTACTACAAAATCTATCAATCTAAAATAAAGCTGGGCTGTTGCCTGGGTCCAATGCATTTCTACTCTATTACTTACTGGTGCAGGACTCATCCCTATTTGTTCTCCCAATTCTCAATAGAATTAATAATAATAATAATAATAATAATGGATTGCATTTTTATAGCGCTTTTCTATGCACTACGTGTATACTCAAAGCGCTTACAATGGTCCATTCATTTATACATTATTAAAGGTAGGGGAAGTGATTTGAAATTCATGGTGTAGTACCAGCCGGGTGCACTAGGGGCCCCCAAAAGTAGCTACACTATGTGAACCTGCTGCTCTCTCCTGATTGGAGGAGAATTGTGGTGACCTGGGGAACTTTTATTAGCTCCTCTGCTAACGTGGGGGAGGGGGAAACTCCATATGTGGTTTCCACACCTTATAATAGAGCATTTTAACAGAAAAAAAATATTTTTGGGTGATATCTGACAAAAGTGAAATCACTTCCCCTACCTTTAAGTAGAGCGACGAACAGTCAACGCCAGCGTCCCCACTTCCCACATTCACACACCAGTGATGGAAACCACTGGAGGCAGGGTGGGGTTCAGTGTCTTGCCCAAGGACACTTCGACATGCAGACAGGAGGAGCCGGGATTCGAACCGCCGACCATTGGATCATTGGCCGACCTGCTCTACCTCCTGAGCCACATGTAGAAGAGCCGGTCATTGGACTGGCCCTATGAAGTGAACAGAGCGAGTACACCGACATGTACAGTACCTCTGTGTTGACCCTCTCAGTGAGCGTGGGGCTGGGCTGCGACTGGCTGTGTGTCGGGGGGCTGGGCCGCGGCTGCATGGCGATGAGCTGGACCTTGTTGGCCTGGCGGCGCGTACCGTCCGAAGAGCCACGCGACAGGCGGTCCACGTGGTCGAAGATGGAGGAGGAGGACAGCAGCTCGTCTGGGCCACTACCTGTGGGAGGAACTGGGAGGGAAGGGACGAGAGGAGTAATGAGAACATTCTGTACAGGAACACCATTTTGCGTTTTAAGCATTGTGTTATACTTTAGCTATTGGAGCTCGTAGCTCTGCTATTTTTGAAAAATCATGAAAAAAGGTGTGCACATATTTGAATACATTCTTTTGGAGAAAACATTTCAATCTTTCAATCTTTGCTTCCGGGGGATCTCTAGAACAACATGTTTTCACTGGGATATAGTGTCAGAAACTGGAATCTAGTGTCAGAAACTGGAATCTAGTGTGAGAAACTAATATGCCCCCCCCCCCCTACACGCATAATATTGAGTTACACAAAACATGAGGTAAACATACCACTCTTGTTGCGGCCTGGTGTCCCGGATTGAAAGAGTAGGGAGAGAGACATAACAATAATGAAAAGCTGGGTCCAATGCAGACACAGAGTTCAAGGTCGAGGCATTATTTTCCTCTTGAAAAACTCCAAACACTCACATCCATCCTTCCTCTCTTCTCTCTTTCTCTCTCTGATCTATAGCATCTTTCCTCCCTGTCCTTCCTCCTGTCTCTGTCGCTCCGTTAATATTTTTTTTTCTTAACCGTTCCTCCTGCTGAGTCAGCAGATTCATCATCTCTGGGGCACACGCACATGCAGAAAATACACTCGGTCCGGTTACATGCACAGGCCATCAGTAATACTGTATATTCACACGCGTGACCTTGCAGGCACTGAGTCGCTATCACACCTACGTCGCCTTATCGTCGTTTTTGCTTTTGAATTTAAAAAATGGTGATGTACGTGTTGTGTTCTGTCTGTATTAACAGTACGTTATTCTCATATACTCACTCTCTCTGTCTCTCTCTCTCTCTCTCTCTCTCACACACACACACACACAACACACACCGTCACAAAAACACACAAAACCGACACATCTCATCATCATTACTCCTGCATGAGCCTGCTCTCCTCTAATCCTCCTTGACATTTCAACATGCACATCATCACACGTGCACATGCAGAGAGAGAGATGAGACCATTTTTGGGTGTCTTCCGGTGCTGCTTTCCCTCGCTGGGCGTGGCTACGGGTCGGGTGCTTTCTTCTGCCGATTCTCTGCCACTCGATTGGTCGCTGCCTAACGAGTCCCCATCTGATGGACTGAGTCTGGCCAATAAAAAACAAGTGTGCACTGTAAGCAGAGAGTTCTATTTTTTTTTTTTTTTTTTTATTTTTAAACAAAACAAAACAAAAACACACCAATTGATGTGAACTGAGTGGTAAAACAGCACCCCATGTTGATAAGCTAAACATAGTGAGAGGTCTACAGGTCTATGTATATAGGAACAAAGCCAGGCCTTGGAGTGGTTGCACCACTCAAAAAATGGTCGGATATTTTCTTGATGTTCTTAAAGCCCCATACAGTATAGTGTGCCTGTAGAAGTACAGGCTGGCTATGATTATTAAATGACATTTTTTAAGAATAAATAAATAAATTCAGACACTGTCCAGATGCAGGGATAAAACAGTTCCTCACGGTCAATAAAACTAATTGAATGACTAGAGTTCAATAGCTGCAATGCAGCTCTACTGAGATTGGAGATCTGCTATTTTCACTAGTTTGGGTCCCAAACTAGCAAACTTGTAGTCTCAACCAGATGTGCATGGCCTTGTGGTTAGAGTGTCCACCATGAAGTCAGTCAGGGTTCGATTCCTGGCCGGGTCATACCAAAGACTGTAACAATGGGACCCCAATGCTCTCCCTGCTTGACACTCAGCATCGATAGGTTGGATTCGTTGAGAATGTGTCCTAGCAGTGTGCGTGTGCTAACCTTCCCCTGCGGCGGCCAGTTCGAGCTGCCTTGGTGGAGGAGCCTTTGGACTTGGGGGTGTTC